>CM021100.1:534954628-535344280 GCA_007115665.2 Sequoiadendron giganteum | reverse complement strand
GTTGAGGGATTAGGGTTTAAGGGTTGAGGGTTGAGGGATTAAGAGGGTATGGGGGTTGAGGGATTAGGGTTTAAGGGTTGAGGGTTGAGGGTTGAGGGATAAAGAGGGTATAGGGGTTGAGGGTCTAGGGATTAAGGGTAGAGAGTAGAGGGGTTGAGTGATTAAGAGGGTATAGGGGTTGAGGTATTAGGGTTTAAGGGTTGAGGGTTGAGGGTTGAGGGATTAAGAGGGTATAGAGGTTGAGGGATTAGGGTTTAAGGGTTAAAGGTTGAGGGTTAAGAGGGTATAGGGGTTGAGGGATTACGGTTTAAGGGTTGAGGGATTAGGGTTTAAGGGTTGAGGGATTAAGAGGGATAGGGGTTGAGTGATTAGGGTTTAAGGGTTGAGGAATGAGGGATTAAGAGGGTATGGGGGTTGAGGGTGTTGGGTCTCAAAAATGTAGGTTTTAACTAGAATATTTTTCCAAGCTCTTACAACACTTTTGGCCAATGTACAAGGCCAATTGATGCAATTTTACCTTCTGCTCTTTAGGTTCTTCTAGACCTAGGTGGGTGCACCTACGTGTATGTTGCAGATTTGAAATACATTTCCTGCTAAACAATCTACCCACAATGGCAATTGGAAGTGAATAGACAAAATCACTACACTTATTCCTACTACATAAAGGAAAGGATTTGAAAATGTTATTTTAAATGAACTTTATCTTCTGAGTTATGACTGACCAGTGTTTTCTATCCACATGGGCAATGGAGTCAAAATTATCCAGAATTCTAGGTGTTCCCCTTTCTGACCTAATTCAAGTTGTTAGGAACCTTTGAAATATGAAATTTTATGACTAGCATATTATTTCATCAAATTCATGACTTGCATAAATTGTGCTAGAATGTCTTTCTACCAGGTTCTTCTTCAACCATCCAACAAAAATCCTAAAGTCACTGTGATTTTTTTAAAAGAATTTAGTTTTGTCTTGCAGACACCAATTAATCAAATCACACAAAGTGAAAAATACACTATGATAAATCAGGAATATACTTGATATATTCATTTAAATGACTTAAAAATTTCTAATTGGAGACAACCAGATAGGAAATACATAAATTATAGCATCTCAACAACTGAAATCAGAAAAGATGTCACCAATTTATTAATGTTTTCTCCATTACAATTTGTTTCAAGAAAAATTGTTCATCATCCTAGCTCAGTTATTGTTTCTGAATTTTTTTTTGTCTTTGTTCTCACTACTCTCCAACTGATTTTTTCAAATATTTATACTTTATAGCCCAAGGGTCGTGACCCTTCAATTTCCTATGCAACTGTCTGATATTTGTTAGTCAGAAATTAAAATATTTAATTAAGTTGCCTTTATCGACAAATTAAATATTTTATAAAGTTATGCATTTGATTTGATTTAATTCCTTTCCCACCTTTTCATTTTACTTTACATTTTCTCATAATTTACATTTCTTGTCCCCGTGGCCTTTATCACGTTTACTGCTCTACCGCGGTCAACCGTTTGACCGGCCACGATAGAGCGGTGACTGCTCTTCACCGGTCATCTCCCACTGCTCAACCGCACCCTCTGACTTTTCAACCAGCGGTACTACGGTGATCTTGACTTTTCACAGTCTACTCTTTTTTATTACCGCTCCACCGCACCCTTCATTTTTGTCTCTGGCAATTCCGCAGTGACTAACATTCACTGCTATCTCCACCGTTACCCACACTACCACTACCTTTGTTCTAGCTAGTTGCGATATAGCGGTAGCCGCTTACCGATCGCCACACTACCACCTGACTATTCACCTCACTACCGCGGTCATTGGCATGACCGCCAGCGGTACCATGGTAGCCACCTTAACCGCCGTGCCTTAACTATTTAACTCACCGCCCACCGTCTCCCACCACTCAACCACACCCTCTGACTTTTCAACCCATGGTACTGCGGTGATCTTGACTTGTCACAGTCTACTCTTTTTCATTACCGCTCCATTGCGCCCTTCATTTCTGTCTCTCACGGTTCCGCGGTGACTAATATTCACTATTATCTCCACTGTTACCCGCACTACCGCTGTCTTCATTCTAGCTAATTGCGGTATAGCGATAACCACTTACTGACCACCATGCTGTCACCTGACTGTTCACCACACTACCACAGTCGCTGGCATGACCACTAGTGGTACCGCGGTAGCCACCTTAACCACCGTGCCTTAATTGTTTAACTCACTGCCCACCATTACCTGCTGACTGTTACCTCCGTCGTCTGCTAACCCTCTACCACAACACCGCAGGCCCCCTGAGATGACCCTTTGTGGTGTAGCAGTAAGGGTTACTTTGACTACCGCTCACCGCCACCACCATACCACGGGCTAGTCTATAAGAAGCCATGGTAAAGCAGTAGGTGATATAAAAAGTGAATAATGAGAGCGGTGGTGGTATGAATTGATCGAGATTTTAGGTGGGAAATGAGACGATTTTTTTTTCATGAAAAGATATGAAAATATTATGGAATTAAAAAGGGGGGGAAATGTGAAGGCTATATAGGCCAAAAATAAGGCAATGGTACAAGGGTAAAAACTATTGTAGCATTGTAAAAGGGGGTGAATGATATTTTATGAGAAAAATAGTGAAAACATTATGTTCAAAATGGGAAAAAACCCTAGGGTTTTCCACAAAAATTTTGGATTCTAATAGTGGCTCTTGTTGGGGATGAGTTTTTTCACAAATCACTACAAGAATCCAACATGCAACTGGGAGAGCAGACCAAGACATGAAAGGACATGAAAAATGGAGGGAATGGAAGATGGAGGAAAAGAAGAGATGAAGGAGATGGAAAATGAAAGATGGAGCATGGAGGGTGAAGATGAAAGTGACCCTACACTACTGTACATGGAAAAAAAGCAATGCTTTCAGAAAGGGAATTCCTAAGAATGTCCATGTACTAGAAAACTTAGACCCTTCAAAAATTCCTAAACCTACTGTGCGTGGAAAAGAATGTTTAAAGAGGTTATTAAAGAATTGTCCATGCACTAACAATCCTTAACCCTCTATTCTTCCTCGAGAGAAGAAATGCTTCAAGAACTGCCCATGTACAGGCAACTCCTGCTCCTCTCTAGACATGTTCTACAGGAAATATGAATCTTCACCTCCTTTACCAGTTATCACAAAAGGGCCCAGCCATAAAGCTTCAAACTTGCCATGCTTCCCCTTATCCTGACACCTAGCATTCCACATGAACACTAGGTCATTTTCTTCAAACTTTCTCCCCTGGGCCTTTTTATCAAAAAGATATTTCATTTGTGACTACAACTTCACATTTTGCTTCTAAGCCATTCTTCTTATTTCATCAAGTTTTGCAAGATGCTCCATTCTTTCCTCCATTGGTTCAAAAATATCCAAATCTTCTTGTAAAATAAAGTTATAGACTGGCAAAAGGTTTTGCAGTGGCATCCTAGCTTGTGTCACATACACCAATTCAAATGTAGATTTTCCAGTTGCCCTCTTCACTGTAATCCTATCTACCCAAACATCCAAATCCATCCATCATTGACAATAGCTCACATCTTGTTACTTTGTGCAATATTGCCTCCATGTTTGGGAGAGGATAGTTATCTTTAAGAGAAGCAACATTCAGATTTCGGAAATCCACACATAATTTTATATCCCCATTTTTCTTCCTAACTAGAACCAAATTTGAGACCCATGTTGAATGTATAATGGGTTTTATAATACCTCCCTCTCTGAGTTTTGCTAGCTCCTCTTGCATTTTAGGTTCCAGAGTTGAATTGATAGGCCTCTACCTTTGTCTAAATGGCTTTGTATCTGCCTTAAGTGGAATTTCATGTTGAAAAAGATCTTCTCTATATGCCTTCAAATCCTCATAAGACCAAGCAAACACATGCTTGTACTTTCTCAACAATGTAATCAACATTTTTCTAATAGTTGGGCTTATTTTCTTTCCAATATAGACCCTTTTTGGTGCTAATTCAGTTCCCAGATTTATTTCTTCAATATCCTCTTTCTTAACAGGTGTCTGCTTCTTGATAGAATGATCACTCCCATCATATACTCTCTCTAATGCCACAAGCCCTTTGGGAAGCTTGTTGGTTTTAAGCTGCAAAACTTCCTTTCCAAATATAGTCTATTTCCCATCCACTTCTTCCACAAAAGCATTGAAATCAATCTCATGTGTTTCATACTGGTCTATACAATGAAGAAACTTCAAAAGGTTAGTATCATCATTGAAAACCTGCCAGCTATATATGTTGTCAGGGACAACAGGTCTTATTTTGAATTCAACCTGAGACACTCCTGCCAAAGTAATATCATCCTTTTTTAAGGCTACATTATCCAAAAAATCTGCCATTAGATTTTTAAATCTATTTATCCAATCAATTGAAAAAGCATCAAATAATTCTACTGTGTCCCACACAACATTTCTATATTGTTTCAGCCTCTTGTTCTTTGCAGCATACTTTGATCTGACTTGCGACACAAATAGTTGAGAATCTCCCAAGATAGTCAACAACTTAATCTTATGCTTGACAACCATGTTCAAACCAATCAACAAGGCTTCATACTCTGCCACATTGTTTGTACATTCAAAGGCCAACAAAAATGAATATTTAAATGTTGTACCTTCAGGTGATATGAAAACTATCCTAGCTCCATTACAGTTTAAGGGTTAAGGGTTGAGGGTTGAGGGGTTGAGGGATTAAGAGGGTATAGGGGTTGAAGGATTAGGGTTTAAGGGTTGAGGGTTGAGGGATTAAGAGGGTATAGGGGTTGAGGGATTAGGGTTTAAGGGTTGAGGGTTGATGGTTGAGGGATTATGAGGGTATGGGGGTTGAGGGATTAGGGTTTAAGGGTTAAGGGTTGAGGGTTGAGGGATAAAGAGGGTATAGGGCTTGAGGGATTAGGGTTTAAGGGTAGAGAGTAGAGGAGTTGAGTGATTAAGAGGGTATAGGGGTTGAGGGATTAGGGTTTAAGGGTAGAGGGTTGAGGGTTGAGGGCTGAGGGATTAAGAGGGTATGGGGGTTGAGGGATTAGGTTTTAAGGGTTAAAGGTTGAGGGTTAAGAGGGTATAGGGGTTGAGGGATTAGGGTTTAAGGGTTGAGGGATTAGATTTTAAGGGTTGAGGGTTGAGGGTTGAGGAATTAAGAGGGTATAGGGGTTGAGGGATTAGGGTTTAAGGGTTGAGGGTTGAGGGTTGAGGGATTAAGAGGGTATAGGGGTTGAGGGATTAGGGTTGAGGGTTGAGAGGGTATAGGGGTTGAGGGATTAGGGTTTAAGGGTTGAGGTAAAAGGGTTAAGGGTTAAGGGTTGAGGGATTAAGATTGTAGAGGGTTTGAGGGATTAGGGTTTAAGGGTTGAGGGATTAAGAGGGTATGGGGGTTGATGGATTAGGGTTTAAGGGTTATGGTATAGGGTTTACGATTTAATGGTCCCACTCCCTCTCTCTCCCACTCCCTCTCTTAGGTCTTCCCCCCACCATAACTGAATAAATTCTTTCCCTCTCAAGTTTATCTCTCTCGGGTCTCACTCCCTCCCATGCTACCTATGCTAATCTATGTCACTCCAATGCCCTTTCTCACAATCCCTCTTTGTCAGGCCTCACTTACCTCCCACCCCCTCTCTCCCACTTTGAATCCCTCTCCTTCTCTCTCAGATGTCTCCCTCCCACCCTCTCTCCCTCTCTCTCTCTTAGGTTTTTCTCTCCCACGCCCTCTCCCTCCCACTCTCTCTCTCAAGTCTCTCCCTCCTACCCCCTCTCTCTCTCTCTCCCACTCCCTCTCTCTCTCTCTCAAGTATCTTCATCCTACCCCTTCTCCCTCTCTCTCTTTGTCAAGTCTCCCCCTCCTACCCCCTCTCCCTATCATAGTCACTCCCTCTATCTCTCTTCCACTCCCTCCCTATCTCACTCCCTCTATCTGTCTCCCTCTACCTCTCCATATCTCTCAAGTATCTCCCTCCCACCACCTCTCCCTCTCTCTCTCATGCCCTCTATCTCTCTCCCACTCTCTCTCCCTCTCTCTCCCTACCACCCACTCTCCCTCCCTCTTTGTCTCTCAAGTCTCTCCCTTCTACCCCATCTCCCTCTTCCCTCTATCTCTCTCCCACATCCTCTCTCTCTCTCTCTCTCACTCCCTCTATCCCCTCTCATATATTCCTCCACCCCTCCCACTCTCTCTCTCTCTCTCTCTCCCTCTATCTCAGGTACCTCCTGCCACCCCCTCCATCTCTCAAGTCTCTCTCTCACTCCTTGTATCTCTCCCACCCCTCTATCTCTCACTCCCTCTCTCCTACTCTCTTAGGTCTCTCCTTCACACCCCCTCTCTCCCACTTTGTCTCCCTCTCCTTCTCTCCCGGGTGTCTCCCTCCCACCCTCACTCCCTCTCCCTCTCTCTTAGGTTTCTCCCTCCCACCCCCTCTCTCTCACTCTCTCTCTTCGTCTTTATGTATCTCCCTCTCTCTCTCCCAATCCCTCTCTCTCACTCCCTCTATCTCTCTCCCACTTTGTCTCTCTCCCTCTCCTCTCTCAGGTGTCTCCCTCACACCCTCTCCTCTCTCTCTCTCTCTAGGTTTCTCCCTCCCACGCCCTCTCCCTCCCCCTCTCTCTCTCCCACTCCCTCTCTCTCTCACTCCCTCTATCTCTCTCCCACTTTGTCTCTCTCCCTCTCTCTTAGGTCTCTCATTTTCAAAAGCACATATTTGGCTCTCGCCAAATTTGGAGAGCTCCAAATTTGGCTAGCACCAAATGTGTTTTACCTTGAAATGGTAAAATAAGGCTTCACCCCGTGATTCAGGCCCACATTCTCTTGTATTTGTTTGGTTCAGCGCTTTATCCAAGTTAGAAGCACCTTTTTTTATGCAGTTGACTTCATATTGTACCAATCTATGCTTGATCCATCACCTTTTTACCACCAATCTGCATGGTAGACAACGTAGAAGAAGACATTTTGAAGTTTCTACATCATTTTACATTATCTGAGGTAATATATTCATTTTGGTAAATTGAAATGTTTATATTTAGTATATTTGTTTGTTTTTGACAATATAAACTAAATTTCTTAATGATTTTATTAATCATAACAATTGGACATAGAATTCAACATTGAATTAGATGGGATTTGCATAAAAAAGTTCAATTTTTATGAGTTTGAAGAACAAAAAAATTAAAAACATGACATTTAGTTAACATAAATTTACTTATGAATTCTATTTGCATTGCTTATAGTAGTCCATTTCAAGCATGGCTAGTGGAATTCACTGTATTTCATTCTTTTTCAATTAATTTGGAAAACTTTTATTTTCATCTAATTTGGAAAACCTAATAGCTTTCATCAATGTTAATGCAAGTGTCCATTAATTTTTTTGTTCCATAAAAAATTCACCTTCATTGAACATGTGCTTAGATAAAATCAAGTGAGTTGACATAGTTGTTAATGCAAGTTTCCATTCATTCATACCATTTACCTTTCTAATAAATAAAAAAATGGGATATTTTGTGCAATTGAGAATGCTTATTGTCTTTCTAAGTTACCTCATTGCCAAAGAAATAGTGAATAATTATAAGATATAGCATCACAAACCCTTCTTTGAATTCATATTCTTCATGAATTCGTTGACAATAAAAAATTTGGTTTTGAGAAAAATAAACACAAGAGTCTCTAGTTTTCATTTAGGTGGCAACAACTTATACCCTAGGTTAGTGATACAAAGCAAGGATACAAAACCTTCAACAATCATTTAATTAGATCAGTTTCAAATAGTCTTCAATCTCAAAAACCTTAATTCAATGCTGAACTGATCAATTCACATCTAAAACAAAACAAAGATCATCCATAAATAACAAGCTATGCTTTTCAAGATGACTACCATTATAAACCTCTGGAAGATTTTGACAAAACCCACCATATGTAAGTCTATTGCTCGAAATATTGTATTCATACAACAGTCACTCCTAACAGAATGAAATAAAATCAATATTACTAGAAACTCTAATCCGTGAATTTTTCATCATAACCTTTATAAAGTTCAAGTTCAATAATGTTAGTCAAAAGGTCCACAACTTTAAAATCAATGTTGCAGACCTCTGGTGCAGGAGCACCTTGTAAGCTCAATTTTGTCAAAAATGTCATCTTTTAGTGAGCATGGTCAAATGCTAGGATTTTAGTTAATGTTGAGTATATTGTGTTCAGTAAGGTCAATTAGACCATTTTATGTATTTGGAGCTAACGGAGTTCAGTTGTGTCATAGCTTGCAATTTGGCTAAATGTGGTCAGAAAAGTTGCTAAAAGATGCAAAAGTTGCAGAGTTCGAGGGAGTTGGAATGAAATCAAAATATGTTTAATAACCTTCAATTCCTCGAAGGAGAGGTTGTTGGTTGATTTGTACCCCATTTTTTTTATCAAGAAGAACGTTAATTTCTAGAAATTGACTAGTTTCTCTCACTTTTCTTGTTGTTGTATGACCTCTACAGACTCTAAGATGATATGAAACTAGTTGGATGTTGTATATTAATGAATTAGCTTTCATTTTCATCTATTTAGAGGTTCTAACTCTTTGTATAGAAAAATTTATATTATTTTTACTGTTGCTACCTACTTTCACAGTGTTCTTGGATTGAGGGGTTTCATTAAGTAATTCGACCCATTACCATTTTTCTGCCTACTGTAACTTGTGGAATGAGTCCTCTAACTTTTAAAATACATGGCTAACCTATTTAGAGTGTTGTGGGGTCAAGCTTGGGTGTTTGGGATGATGTTCTAGGACTATAGCAAGGTCTTTTCATGGTGAAAATTAGGGCTTCAAGTGGTGTTTTGACAAAATGTGGGAAGGATTGTCCATGTAATGTATTATTCACCATGTGCAGGGTCTAGTAAGTTTGTTTGGTGCTTTGTATGGGTTTGGCGGGTCCGTGAGATATGAGTTTCACTAAAACCCCAAGTATTTTGCTTGAAATTGAGGGTTTGGTGTATTAGGGGTCTAGAGGTCTTGGACCTGGAAAAAAATCAGGAAATTGGAGGTTTTGAGACATAAAATACTTTTTTTTGAGTATTTTCAGTGAAGATGTAATGTTTAAAAGGTACTCTCTTTGTAAATTAGGCCAATTGAATAGCCTTTTCCAAGGTGGGTCAATTAGAAGTCAATGTTGGTCCAAAGGAGTTGATTATGGGGTTTACCTATGTTTTATAACTTGCAAATGGGTATCTTAATCATCCCTATGTTTGTCAAGTGTTTTGGAAAATCTTGGTGAAAAGGCCCTTGAACCGGGTTACCTATTTTACAAGGGAAAGCTTGGTAGAAGTTGGGATTTTCAGTTGAACATCTGGTTTTGCTTTGGAATCTGATTGATTCTCATTGATTTGCTATATTGAATGGTTTCCACCCCTCTCTACATCAAAAATGGTGTTTCTTGGTAATTTAAGTGATCAAGCTGTGTGTAAGTCTATTAAGAGTCTTCCTCTAAATCTTTGAACAAGTTCATTGTGGATCCCTACATGTACTGCACCAGCCTCTAGGTACTTTGCCAACTCTTCAAACACACTCAAAATGCCTACTCTAATATCTAACCCTACAAACATCTAACTCCATCATGTATGAAAAATATTGTGTAGCATAGACATGTTTGATAATTCCAAACAGCTCGTTGCCTTCTTTCATAAAATGCTTTGGTGTGTTTCATATTTAATGCAATGTAATCAGCGATATCAATATTTTTGTAAAATGCATTACTTAATTTTGTTCTATGTGTGTTTGTGAACATGTAGCATTGAAGGTCATGCCGAGGAAACGACCAAAGCCTCTAATACTAGAAGAACGTGTAGCTAAAAATGCAAGGAGAAGAGAATAAAAAAATGTAGCTCATGAAGCAAAAGAATTGCAGCGCATACAACCAAAAATTCTCGTGCAATCTAAGAGAGATGTCAAATTGGAAAAACAAAGGGCACGAATGAGGAAATTTCGTGGAAGGACAAGAATGGATACAGAAGTTGGGGGCGCATCATCAACCATAGGTGAAGCTCAATGCACATCTCCAATTGAAGACACATTGATAACAACATGTAGTTTTCCAGGTACATCGAAAATCACATCTCCAATTGAAGACACACCATCAAAAACATTGTGTTTTGAAAGTACATCAGCAAACACATCTCTATTTGAAGGTACTCCACAAATGACATCCCAAGTTGGAGGTACAACATCATTTACATGTCAATCTCAAGGTATGTCATCAATTGCACCTCCAATTGAAGGTACACGATCTATCCCCCATGTTGTTGACCTTCCCAATATTGACACAAATTTACATTTGAGAACTCCTCCTAGAGATTTGCATAGAAAACCTTCATTTTTGATTGATATTGATTCCAATGGTTTGAAATGGATGCCTAATAAGATTCCAAAACGTACATGTCAAAGATATGCACAAAAGATATGGAATTTGTTTTTTACGAAGCTAAGTGAGGGTGGAAGATGCCAACTATTTGTTGAAATGATGAGACAACTCAAATTTAGGCCCACCATGAAGGCTCTTGGGCTGATATTTTTGAATGAATCAAGTGAAAATTCCATTGTAAAGAACTTGATGAGTGCATATGAGAGTGTGGGTTCCACCTCACGCACGAAGGATAGTTGTGCCGCACGACGTGTGATGACAACAACACAGTTAAGCAGTCAAACAAGGAACAAGGTGACCCTTACAAAGGAAAGTAAGTCTTTGAAAATAAGTAGATCATCTCTAATGAGAGCCAAAGGAAAGCGTGAAAGAGTGGAGGATCCAAATAGCAATGAGTTATGGGAATTTTTGGGTAGAGTGCCATGGAAAGACACAAGAATTTCCCAAGGCTTGAGATCTTTAATTGTGAATTATTGGAAGGATAACACAAGGACCTCTCCTAATCAAAGAGATGTTGTAAGAAGGAGAATTGGTAGTAAAAACCGTGAGCCACATCCAATGCATTATTTGGATACCACTCAAACCCAATTTTTTGCTGATTTTGTACAGATGTTTCCTGAAATTAAAATATGTCAAAGGTATTTTGAAATGCTAAAGCTTTTTTATGTCAAAATAAATCACACACACACTACTTGTTGTTGTAGGGTTCATATTGAGTTTTCTAACCATTATGATGTTTATCGACGTATATGTGTAGACATGCATACTAACAATGTTTTGCAGGAATGTAACATAATGCCTCCACCTAAATTGTCAAGGAAATTTTTGTCTTTCATTTTATGTGAAAGAGAAGATGGTCAATTTTTTTACAAAAAATCATGTTTGAATGGCACATGTGATCATTTTGGTGGCATGCAACATTTGCCAATTTTCCAACACATGGCTAGTACAAACACAATTTGAGACAAAATTGTGGAATTTGGCAAATATAAGACAGTGGCATACAGTCTAAAAGATGGGAAAGAAGCAAAGAAGTGTGAATTGGTCAGTGATAAGATTCTAGTCTATCAATTTATGAGAATTTTTCATGATTAGGTGGTCTATGATTATGCAATGCATACACACAGAGCACAATGGTTGGAATCATAGTTCAAGTTATTCATGGAAACATTTCCACTTCGTCATATCGTTTCAGTTGTCGACTTCGCTAAGAACTAAACACTACAACCACAGAACGAGGTGCAATCATAGTACTACAACTCCGTGCAGGTTGCTATATTTGTGCATATAGAATTCATTCATGCAAATGATAGTACAAAGTAAAATAGGAAAGTATTGAGGGAGTATTACTTTTACATTAGTGATGATCGCACACATTCTACAGAGTTTGTTCAAGATTGCTTTCATATGTTCTATGCTGATCTGGCTAGTAGGGGCATATCATTTAGTCAGCATATCATATGGTCAGATAATTGTACATCACAATTCAAGAAATCCAGAGTGTTTTAATGGTTGAGCAGGATGCATAGGATTAGTGGTGTTCAACATATGTGGAACTTCTCAGAGGCCGGGCATGGAAAGGGGGAGCATGATGGAGCAAGTGCATGTATCAAAAGAACCCTAGCATGAGAAGATTTAAAGTACACAAACAATGTAAAGTTGACAGATGCAAGATCAATTGTCTAGTGGTGCAATGGTGCAATGGGTCCAGGTAGTGAAGGTAATTCTTTAGTTCATAGATTTTTTTCATTTAGTAGATGATACTAACATTGCAAAATATGAGGATTGTTGTACACTAACAGGATCGAGCGAGCTACACTCTTTTAGAAGCTCCAATGCAAGCACATGGACTATCCATACAAGGAAGATGGCATGCTTTTGTTATGCATGTACACTTCAATCATGGAATGATTGCGAGTCAACAATGGTTTGTAAGAAGTCTAACCCCACTTGACACTTATCAGCTCCCGAGGGCTCTACAAATCACAGAGATGCAATCATCCATTGGCTTTGATCATGTATCAAACCTACTAGAACCAAGTAATATATCTTACTTGCAAGTTTTATTATATTGCTCAGTAAATAAATCTATCAAGATGAACATATAAATGTAGGGCACGCTTATGCAGTGATTGCAGATGAAGACAATGAAGATGGTACAAATTATTACCTGTGTTGTTGTATCGAGGCCAAAAATAAATTGGAGTCCCTAGTTATAGACAGAGAAAACATAGAATATCCTACAAGTTCGGTGGTTGTTACTAGAACATGGCTTCGAAGGTATTTAGTTAAGAATGTTGCAGTTTGGTTGTTTGAGGACTTCGACATGCATAAAAAAAAAAATCACTATTCAAACCTTGTTGTCACCACCAATGTTCATTTGATCAAATATAAAGGCCGACCTGCGAAAAAGAACTTGTGGAAAGTGCGTGAGTTTGACCATGAGGAAATACTTGACACAATAAAGAGTAGAGTAGACCCAGGTGGTTCCCTAGATTGATTTGTAAGTATGCACATTGAATTTGTAAAGTCATGTTATTGATCACTCTTTTGGACCAACACCTTGCAATAAGGATTTTTCACCATTACTGTTTGATGTCATATGCATTTACAACTGTCATTAATCCTTTTCTGATTGTGACTATAGGTAATACTGAAGTTTGTCAAAGTATATAAGAAAAGAACAACATCGGTTGGTGGTGCAAGTATTCAGTAGTATGAGAAACATCGGTTGTTGGTGCATTTTTTGGTTGCCAATCTTCTCTTTCTTTTCCATCTCCTAGATTTATCGGATTCTTATATGCTACATTTTTTATGTTAAGCCTCTCAATGATATATTTGAAATTTATACGTAGGGTCATCGAGAGATGATAAAGTCGCGAAGAGGCACATCACCATTGTAGGACCTTCAATCGACCTCCTTATCTAACATGCATGAAGGTGATAGTAGGTCTTGTCAGTTGTATGACTGACATTATTTAGTTATTGCTCTTTTAATGATTTTTCTGTGAGTCTATGTCTAAGATTGAGAGGCTTTTGCAAGTTTTTTGGAATGCAAATAGCTGGGCCAGCTGAGGTGGAATGGAAAAACAAAACTAGGCAGCAACTCCTTTTGTTTCTTCTCAAGTACAATATATTTCATGATCTGTGCTGGAAATGGGAGGATTATTTCCCTGCATGTATTGCTACAAGTATTGACAAATGGGAAGATTTTCAAGATGTTCTTCATCACTATTGTAATATTTGTCATTGACTTAGTTTATTTTTTGATATACTAAAATTATGAGAAATTAATACATGCAAATCTGTATATTCCTTAATATATGCCTCAATTAAATGTGTATATTACATTTAAAATTAGTTGTAATGCTTCATGGTTTACATTTAAAGTTGTCTTCAAGGAAATACATGTGGATTTATTAGTAAGAATGAAATAATGTTTAATATAATTGTAGAAAGGCATATTAGTAAGGTCTTTTGAACATTATGCAATGAGGAAGTTGCAAAATATGTTAAAATATGATACAATGTAATAAATTGTCAGTCCATGTCAAGATGGGTGAAAGCAAGCTTTTTATTGTTTTTGAGTCTAAGGTCTTAGGAGGAGTTGAATAAGTGATGCAGACCGAGGGTGGAGATCAAATTAAAATGACAAATACAAGATGATCAACCCAAAATCCAAAGCAAATTCAAAAAAACTTCACAAATCCACTTGTCAGGTACACTCTTTCTACAAATAGTGTTAAACAGCTTCAAGAGACTTTTCAACCAACTTTCCCAAAAGACTTATCAATTAAAGGATGTATTTAGACACCCATTAAGGACTTACACAACATACTTCAAGATCAAGTATAACTCCTTTGGACAAGTTTACACTTCCAATACACTCACCATGGGAAAATCAAGGAAAAAAGGTCAATTTAACAAAGGAAGTACCCTTCAAACTTATCCAATCACCTTGGAGCCTTGGGCCAGAAAATTAAATGGCCCAAAACCACAAAATCCAACACTATTTTGCACATGTATGGTTAGAAACACTCCCAACTCAAAAAAACCTCCTTTTCTAATGCAAAAACAAGCGTTTTGTTAGAATCTTCATTCCCAGGCTTCAATAAACAAATAAATGGTCCAAAAACATTTCATAGGGTCTTCCTTGACATTTTAAATTCTTACAAACTCAACTTCATCAACATTTCATTGAAAAGCACTTCAAAACCGTCACTTTTCAAGGGAAAATTTTCATTTCCAGCCCTATGGCATCACACAATCACCACAAGAATGCTTTATTCTGATATAAAATGCTTTGATAAATCAAGAATAATATTTTTTTCACCAATCCACTGAGTTACAGGAGAAAACAGTGGGTGGATTGGTCAAAAACTCATTATTTTGCTTTCAAACCCTTCATAAAGGAAAAAACAAGGTATACACTATATTTTTTGAATTTCTCTTACAAAACAAAACATTAGAACTCCAAACCAAGTGAAGATCAAAGAAAAATTATAAAAATTCAACATCTAAATATTTCAAAGCATGATTGGGTCTGTACAGTCCGTACAATGGCAAACAATTTTGAAAAATAGTGAAAAAACTCAGAAAATGCACCAAAAAAATGTGGTATTCTTATTTTGTGAGTTTATTACACCTTCAACAAGCTTGATTCGAGCCTGAGAAGGCCTCTTATAGAATTTACAAGCCATAACCACCTTAAAACAAACCAACTTGCACTTAATTACCATTTAAATGACTAATTTTGCAAATCAACACAAATTTGACAACATTTGCAACATTTTGCATTTTTGCAATTATTGAAATTTTAAGAATTTAAATACCTTTAGACACCTAAAATATGGTAATTTAGACCTTATTTAAATTTTATTAAGACTTCTAGACTCAAAAACAACAAAATCCCTTCATTTACCCAATTTGACATCTTTGACAATTTTGACAATTTTTTCAAGTTTTCGCACATTTTGCAATCTCTTCATGGAAAAAAGATGAAATCACCTTCAAATGAACTTTTAAACCTTTTGAATTCCTAGGGTTGAGGGTTTAGGATGGTTTGTGAGTAGAGGAATAGAACAAGTTCTTGGGGCTCTTAAAATAGGAGAATCTTGAGTTTGATGAGCATCCCTAAGACTGTTTCAAGTTTCCTTGGTTTGGAGGTGAGTTTGTGAAGGGTTCCTTTGGAAATTAGGCCTAATTGTGAAGCCTAGAGTGAGGGAGGTGTATTGAAAGTTCATGTTGGTCCAAAAGAGTTACTATTGGTTTTGGCATATGTTGTGTAACCCTAAAAAGGGTATCTTAATCCACCTTTAAATGGTCGGGTGTTTTGGAAAGGTTGGGATAAATTAGGCTTGGACCAGGTTTTGAGTGCTACAAAGGTGGATTGTTGGTTAAGGTGTTGAATGAAGAGTTTGTTTTGATGGGGCTTTGAGGTTGTGTAGATTGCAAAAAATAGGTTGTATTAATCTTGTTAGGAGCCCCTTGAAGGCAGGTTGTCAGATTGATTGGGTTTGAGCCTCCTTGCCTCTGCATCAGTGAGGCACAAGTAATTGAAGCATTCCAAAGGATACAAACCACCACGAATGGAGATTATTTATACAATACGCTTTAGATGGGGCTTATTGAGCATTCAACAGTAATTAATTAAGCATTAGATGTAAACAAAATCCATACCTACAACATTCAAGCATACAACTTACACGATATGCATGATAACATCATTCAAGAATGGCAGTAGCAAAATAATAGTTTCTTTAATCAAAAATCCAAAAGGCTTTACAATGATATATATTGATAAAAGTATATAAATATATCCAAAAAAACCATATAGGCTTAGTACAAAGGAGCCATATGGACATAAAATATCACATATATATATCAATAGTACAAAACATATGTTCCAAAATGCCACATAGGCATACAACGAACAACACTAATACATAGTCATTTCCCTCTAGGGGAAGGAAATAGATCACGTGCTGCCTTCGAAATTTGGCTGGATGGAGTGATTGTTGCTTCTCTTTTCTTTCAAACATGCTCGCTACTCCTCCTCTCTTCACTCTGGACCTTCAACTGATACAATTAAAAGTAAAGATGTTAAAACATAGAAATTGAATAGTGGAATGACATATAACAAAATATATAATCACCTACCGCATACATATAGTCATCATGCATATTTACAATATCACCACGTCCACGATGTGGAGTGACAACCACCTATAGCAACCATGAAGATAGAAATTAAACTACATAAAATTATCATGAAATTTTTTTATAATAGACCATAAAAGAGCAAATATAATGTCAAATCGACTAATCTATTCCATACCTCTCTCAATGGATCGAAACTAGCTATTGCTGCAGCAACTCCATGGTCCATCGTGCCACCAACATCACCAGGGCTATCTCTTATCAACATCTGCAAATGAAACAATATCTCAGGTATCATTTTGATATAGGAGAACATAATGTGACACGATCAAGGAATACTTGAATGCAATGCTTGTGTTTCTCATCAATTTTTTAGATTTGTATATACGCAAAATTATGAAAACTAGCTAACATAGATTTACAACACCATTAATGAATAAAGGCTACCTAAGTGTATGTTTTTTGAGGATATGAATTGTGAGGTGTGGAGGAAGAAGCTGCACCAAGAAACTGCTTGAAATCCGAAGCATGTTATGAGACAAACATTCAAATATAACATTCAACTGTTCAAATGCAATAATGATATCTTTAATACTAGTTGCATACCTGTGGACTCATCGTCGAGAATGTATAAGGGTCTGTAGGAATAGAGCATCCCTCATGAGTAGTGTGACCCTGAAATTTCATCATATCAAAATTCTACTAATTTAGTTATTCTTAAAATTCAAAATATATTTTAATAAACAACATTAAAATAACTTGCTAAATTTTACCTGAGTGTCAATACCGAATGTATCATTCAGAATATCATCTGTGAAATCTATTTCCTCTACAATTGACGTAGGTTGTGTAGCTGCATCACGAGCACCCTGATAATAGTACGTGCAAACAACACCACAATCGCCACAATGGTCGGGTGAAACTCGGGGCCTACACGTCGCCTCCACACCAGGCTCTACTAGAGGACTCACACACTGTAAAATGGTCTAGGTGAGTGAGCCAATCGACTTTATCGTTTCCACCTCTACACTATCCTTAACAATGGAAGTAACAATGACATGCTCCACCATGGGTCTACCCAAGGCTCTCGGTGCCAACTGTGGATTATGTCATGTAGCAGGTCTATCATGTGTGGAGCCCCCACCTCTACCCTGAAAGTCTAACATGTCAAAATAGTTTGGAATTTTATTGAGGACAAACTCGCAATAGAGTTTCTTCAAAAATTATTGTGGCACCTCATGGTTATTTCATGGAGGTTGGTCAAATACCATCCACCACCGCTCCCAAAATTTGTTTTTAATTAACTCATGGTGGCACCAATGGATGGGGAACCTCCTCCATGCATGGGACAAAGGTTCATTGGTTTTTGGGTCTATAAATAGGGCACACAACTCGGCTTTGCTAATTATTAGTTTTTTACATCTGCATATGACAAACCATTAGCATAAAATTGTCTCATCTCATGCCTCTTAGTTGACCAAAAATTCATTTGCTCGCTCATTTCTTGTACATGAGTTAAAATTGACTTCAATGATTCAACAATCCCTTTCCTATAAGGGTGGGTTTTGGCATGCTCAATTAATCTTGCAATTAATTGTTGAATGTCTCTTTTATTGTTTTCAATTTGATTTTAAATATTTTCTTGTGTTCCTCGAGGATTCCTATGAATTGATGGAGGGGTTTCAGGTTGTTCTTGTATAGGAGGCTCTTCATGAGGGGGTGATTGTGAATTCTCAATGTTTTGAAGTGGAGATTCATTCCCTGAGAATTAGAAAAAAGTTTTATTATAAAAATCTATTTAAATTTGCATTCCAAATAAATAGAATAAAAATACACACCTCTTTGCAATCTTTGACCTCTCCAATGTGTTGGCAGCATCCTCGTGGAAAATGGAAAGCTAAGGATGCAAAAAATGGAAGAGATTTGGTGAGTACAAGTTGCACACTTGAAATCCTCTTCCTCAAGCCGCGGGTTGAAGACAGAATGAGGGTTTGAAACCCGATTTTTGCTTTTTATGTCTAAAAAGACATTTGGCGCATGCCAAATTTGGCGAGCACCAAATGTATTTTTAGTCATTTAGCGAGCGCCAAATTTGGCATTCGCCAAATGTCTTTTTAGTCATTTGGTGAGCGCCAAATTTGGCATCCGCCAAATGTCTTTTTACTCATTTGACGTGTGCCAAATGCGTTATTTCGGGTTTTTTTTAACGTTTGTTCAATTTGGCAGCTAAATTGTGTCACAGATTGGTGCACTTACCCACATACTCTTTTCCACATTACAATTGTATGCCACATAGGAATTTCTAGGGTGAACCACCCATCGTGTGGTTCAACCTTCATTTGTTTATTTCAATAATTGCTAGATGTGCTTTTTCTTTTCATGTTAACTCACGCGAAATGGATAGGCTAAATATCACAACATGCCTCCTCAGGTAAAAGAGGTTTGTACACCCCATATACTTTGAAATCTTTGTTATATTTACATGCGAGGTTGCGGATTTACTTGCAGTCTTTATGTCCACACGGAGGTTCATCTACACACTGTGTTTTCCAACCCGCATTTGCTTACATCATGGTTGATAGGACATTTTACACCTTTTTGGCTTTCCTCATTCTCTACATTACTAATTCATCTTTTTTCAACAAATGCAACAATGTTATCATTTTGGCATTGCTGGCAGCAATGGATGCACTTTTTCTTTTTACATACAAGTTTGTCATCAAAGGTTTTGGTTGCCCTTTAACCCTTCCTTTGCTTTAACACATACACATGCACCACAACCAACATATGTTCCCATGATAATACATCTTTTTTTGCTATTGTATAAGTAATTACATACTGTTATGCACGTTATACTCCTATGCCACATATAAAGTTTCAGGTTGAACCACTCATCGTGTGGTTCAACCTTGGCTTGTTTATTTCATTAATTGCTAGATGTGCTTTTGCTCCTCATGTTAAGTCACGCCAAATGGAAGGCTCAATATCAGAACATGCCTGCTCAGGTAAAAGAGGTTTGTACACCCCATATACTCTGAAATCTTTGTTATATTTACATGTGGGGTTGTGAATTTACTTGCAGTCTTTATGTCATTAAAGGTTGTGGTTGTCATTTTATGTTGTCGTTTTCGTTGTCCACTTGTAAGGTTAGATAGACAGTTTTATTTCCAGCCCGCATTTGTGTTATATTTTATGTGTATCTTGATTCAATCTATCACCTTTAATTTTCCTCAGTTGAAGTCGACAACCTCCTATTGGTTTCATGTGGGTGACAACAATGCAAGCACATTTTATTTATGTTCAATGAATGATTGCTTTCATTTTCTTGACACAATCCACATTAATTTTAAATATTTGTCCAATTCTATCCTTTTGTAGAATGGGGAAACCTTTGAAATGGAAGAAGCAAGACAAATTGGACATGCAAGATGCACAAAATGGAGGCACTCCTTTTTCCTCTTCCGATTTGCAATGGAGTCCTATTTATGTCAAGAAGGATGGGGTCCCTGACCTTGTCGCAACAATTCCTTGTATGAGAATTGATGATTTTATTCACGGTGAAATGTGCATTGAAGGTTTTGAAACTAAATTTTTTGACAAGAAGAAAAAGCGAACCTACCACCACACATTTGATCGACAACAAAAATTATGGAAAAACAATTTGGTATTCAAAGGTTTGTATCTTTCAACATTCATTTGTATGGTCCAATGATATTTTACTCTCTCTGGCTTCCAGATGATGAGATTATGCCTTCTTCACAGCTACTAGTGTCAATACGGTCCCATAGACCATAAAGATCAGCATGATGCAAAGAAGAAAAAACAGAAGATATTTACACAAATGCGAGGTTGTCAATACCACTTCATGGTAAAGGTTATGAATGGCAAACCCGATGTTTCATATATTATCTACAAAGACATGTTCCATGTCGATAAACAAGCTGAATTTTTCCATGGCATTGGTGACACAAGTGGAGATAGGTGTTCTATTTTACTGCTAATCTATCCATAGAGTGCAAAATCTATATTGAAAGCCTTTTGCTCATGGGCGTCAGTGTCAATGCAATAATGGATAGACACATCAATGATCCTGGCTTATGTGGCATGATGTTAAAGAGAGATCAATTCCTTACAAGAAAAGATGTAATGAATGCTTGGTGAAAGGTGTGTTCTACTCACACACAAAACACAAAGTCGATTTGATAAGTATCATGATGTGGAATGGACAGGACTTTGACAACTTCTACTTTCAACGGCCCAAAGGGAAAGATACACCTTTTTTTATTGGGGTTCAGACACCATGGATGTTGGATAAGATGGTTAGCCACTCACACAATTCAGTCATCTCAATGGATTCCACGTTTGCCACCAACAAATATGGGGTGAGGCCTTACAAACATTGACAAATAGTTCTTTGTCTTTTCAATGATCTTACTGGCTATAAACCTAACAATGCTCACAGTGAGTTGTTATCTCTATAGTTTCCATTGTATTCTTTGATCATTTTTGATGAGCAATAGAGTGGTGTGCTAGTTGCATGGGTAATGTCCTCACAAAACAAGATTGAGGACATCTTTGTGTGGCTACGCGTATTGCATGACCGTGGAAGAAGAGCTAGACCCGATTGGAGAATCAATGCATTTTTTACCGATGATGTGACTGCAAAAATCCAAGCCATACAGTATGTGCATCTCTTTGTTCATTTGTGTACCTTTTCATTTTCTATTTATTTTCAATGCCACTTTCTCTTGTAGATAAGCGGTAAACAATATCATTTGTATTATCTATTAGGGTTTTCTTTCAATGTCGTGTGCTGCTATGCCTTTGGCATGTTAAAAGGGCTTGGTTGAGGAATGTCTATAAGTATGCAGCCAAGGAAAGGGCAATGGGAATCTTCCGCAAACTTGGCACAATCATGATGGCAATCAGTGACAATGATGATAGTGTCACTCAACTATTGAACTCTTTCTTTGAGGAGTTCAATGATCAGCCATGATTTCTAGAGTACTTCAACAAGACATGGTGTGAAGGAGAAGGTCGAATTGGTGAGTTGAAATTTTTTGTCACCTTGTAGGATTAACACCATTCACATTATTCGACGTTACCTATAATATGTTGTGGTTTACCTGACTATTGGAACTCTTTTTTCATAGCCATGTGGGCAAAGAAATTTAGACTATTCCCACATGCCAACTAGGATACAATTGCAGCCATTGATTTGTACCATTGCTTACTCAAAACTCGATACTTGTGTGATCATTCTAACAAATGCACTAGGAGAATGGACTATTTGTATTACACACTTGTGTGTAAAATAGAACCATTCTATAGACAAAAGGAAAAGTTGCAGTATTATGGTTTTTCGACAAACTATAAGTTTTTAAAAATGTGATCTACTTTGGAGCGGGCCAAGGCAATTTTGAACGATCACTGTGTTCCTGATGAAACACATCCTGGATGGTATTGGGTGAAAAGTCAAAGTAGGTATGACCACTACCTTGTTCGAAAATTTGGGGAGCACCTTTTTGTTTGTGAGTGCCCTTGGAGTTTACAGGGGAACACTTTCAAACATGTCCTGAAGGTTGCTGGCTTGATTAAAAGATCATCTGTTGTTGAAGGGGTGGTTCACGGTAAGTGAATTTCAATTCGAATTTCATTAATTTATGGGAGTCAATTGTGTTTTGCATTTTCTACTGCCTAACACAAGTTTCATCTGTTTGGTCATTTAGACGGGGGAGGTCAACCAATTGATAGAGGGATAGATTTGAACAAGACATTGTCACAGGGGGGCATCGAAGAAAACAATCCCAGTATTCTCACCTCTACACAAGCTCCTATCATTCATGTATTTGATGAACACGTGCTCAAAATTTTTATTTGGAATGACACAAACCAAATCTTGAACAAAGTGATGAGTACACTGCCATAGTTTCTATAACAAGTGCAATCATACACATAGTGCGTGGAGAGGTTTCTACAGAAGCTACAACAATAAAATGTATTGCCCTTTGAATTCATTCCTAATCCTGATGAAGCTGCAACTAGCACCATTTGCATGCATTCATGGTTTAGTGCAAGCAAGGATCATCGTGATGTACCACCCATCATACGAAGCATGTTGTGGAACACTCAGATCACCGAAATCCTCTGTATGACTCCTTTGCCTTCTCCGCGAACAATAGCGCCAATGTGAATGTGAATATACAATGTCAAACTTCAGGAGCAGCTATTATGGATGTGGCAGAGGATACAACATCTAATATGGGTGACAATGAGAAAACCCATTTCAATTTCTATATTGTAATAGGAAATGGTATTGCAGATTTCTTTTTCTAGCATGTGCTTCTACCACATCATAAACTTTCTGATTTCTTTTTTGGCCTTTTTTGTTCACTTTAGCACTCCAATCTGGAGAAAGGAGTCCACGTCAGTGACTATCTTTTACGAGTGTAAACCCAATGGAAGGTATGGTTCAAATTTAATAACTATGTGTACGTAAGTCCAATTTTGGGTATGAAATTATGCAATACCATGGTTCCTTATAAAAATTTGGCTATGATGATAAGCTGATGTCGGCCAACATGCATTCACTCTGTTGCTTCTTCAAGAGTTAATAAGGATTGCACAAGCATACTTCAGTGAAACTTTGTCTATAGGTAAGCATAGTGCATGTGATCCTTCCTCAACCCGTGAAGAGCAAGAAGAGTCTGTTCAGTGAAAATTTTATCTATTTCTTTCACATTTCTCACTTCTTTTCAAGTGTTCTCATACTCCCAAGTCACTAAAAATGGTCATAGTGTTTGTGTTGCTGGAAACGTACTGTCCCATGTCACTTTGTTCCTTGTGAAAAGTTTTGTTTCGTTACCACTGAAAATGGTCATAGTCTTTGCACTATTGGAAAACACACTATCCCTACACACTTTCCTTGTCACCAATCTCAAACCCATTCCATTGAGGCATATTTCACAACAGCGGGCTTCAATCCCACAAGAAATCTTCACAAAGACAATACTCTCAACATAGCACAATTTAGGTTTTCAACTTCTCAGGCCCAAACCAATTTAATCACCATCTTTAGACTCCTTACAAGATTTAATTCAAACAAAACAAACCTTTACCAAGTCTACCCTTTCATATTTTCATCATTTCTCCATGACTGTCCTTAATGTGCTACCATGGCACTCAAACACAAACTTTATTTTCCAAGGCACAACCAACCTAATCAATGCTTAAGACATATTTATTTGAGTTAAAATACAAAAATAAAACTCTTCACAAGGTCTGCTCTTACACACCATTGCCATTTCCTTCATTGGCTATTCAAATTCCTACTAGCCATTAAAATCAAGACTGTCAAACCTATCTTTTAATTCAGATCCCTCCTTCAGATTGTAATTATCTTTTTGGATACCCATTAGAGAGTTTTAAAAATATTTGAAAACCAACATATGTTACTTTCAAAAGTAGTGATCAAATTAGGACTGCTAACGTGCAAATTAGGCCTAATTAGGTGTTAACCTAGATAGGGCTTATTGATTATGCTATCTCCACCATCAATTTCTCCTAACCATTGCTTGGAACCCACCAAATTAGGTCTGTTAAATCTTAATAATCCATCAACTATTCATTCCCATAATCATTTTAATAAACTATAGGTCTTAGGCTTCTTGAACACTCTATTTTCTGGACTGTAACACAGTTTTCAGTCAAGGAACTTTACCTTTCCACACATTTTCCTTTACCACTTGACTTGTGACCTCTGAAATATGAAGGTACATACAAAAAATAGCGTATTCACCAATAATTGACAATTTCCATTGGTGAAAATGAGAGAAAGACAATTTTCATTATCTTTGTTTACCTTAGAATAGGGTTTTACCAGTCTATAGTAAAAATCTCAATATCTTATTCAAATTAATACCAATTTGCATGAAAGCAATTCTAAATGGAAGGTGATTGGATGGACCATATTCACAAGTACTTAAACATGCATAGGTGCCCATACAAATCCATACAATGGCCTGAAATAATGAAATTCTATCGAAAATGCATAAAAAATAGAGGTTTTCCTTATTCATTCTTCAAATCTCAATCACCCATGCCTTCTCAATTGGTTACAAGGCCTTTTTAATGGAAAATCGTCATGACCTTTCAATTTATAACTACTTTCCAAGTGAACCAAAATAATGTGACTCTTCACCTTCCTATGTTGCATTTTTGCATCTTCACAAATTTGTGTTGACAACTTTTAGATATTTCCAAATTTGACACAAAACCTTGAGTATTGACCCTCCTAATGAATTCAATAAATGTAAAATGACTTAAATGACCCTTGAACAATGTTAAAACATCAAAAATTGATCAACCTTCAAGATTTGCATCCTAGAATCATAATATTCTCAAGATGCTCATGTATCACATGCAAAGGTTGTTTTAGATGTTTAGTCTATTTTGAGTTTTTATGTTACATGCAGTGGTTGTTTTAGATAAATGGTCATAGTCTTTGCACTGTTGGAAAACACACTATCCCTACATAGTTAGTTCGTTATGAAAAGTTTTCATTCACTTCCAATTTTTTGAGCAACTGTATCATACACTCCAAATGTTTTGAAACTTCTTTCATTGTATTGAAACGATGCAAGAATCAGGCCTTGATTTGGATTTAGAGAAGCCAACATACAAAGTGTGTTTCTAATTAGATAATGTTGTTGTATTTGCTAAAAATTATGTTACATCTTTCATTTCGGGCATTTTAGCTCCTACTGTTCTAGTCATGCATTGCCATATGCCCATTAGAGAAACTGCACATGATGCTTTATGAAGCATAGGTACAATATCTTCAATGAAAACATTATCTATATCTTCCACTTTTCTTGCTTCTTTTTTCAGTGTTTCCATTACATTGATAGTGTCTTTCTACTTATAAAATGTAGTTGTACATTCTAAAAAAGTTGTGTTGTCTTTCATTTTAGGCATTTCAACACCTATTGCTCTGGTTATATAGAAGATGCCACACTATTCATGAGCATGGGTCGCTATTTGGCTGACCAACTACCACCATTATCTTCCATGCAATATTCTTGCTCGCATTGAAGAATTAAGTCTCCCATATAGGTTGCGGGAAAAAATGTTAAGGATAATTGATAGAAAAGGGCCAAAGCACACTGATTTGAACTACCATAATTATGTTCACTTGTTTAACAGTGTCTTTGATGTATGGATAAAAATGGGCATGAATGTTCAATATTACAATCTACAAATAGAGATTGCAAATTTATGTGATTGGCCAATGTCTCTTTACCGCGAAATTGAGACCTCTTCTTAGCTGGATGCATTTGGAAGGTATGCATTCCACCAAATGTAATCATAAACAAGCACAATATTATGGATGAGATGAGCATGAGGTTTATGAGATTCCTTAAGGCAGAATCTCTAATTAGCAATCACATGGGTCCTATGGAGGAATGGTTGTTGGTCATCTTCAAATTCAACCACATTGTCAGGTTCGAGATCCACCATGTCAGACCATCGTTCAGGCTGCTACATGTGTATTATGGGGTGCCAACATTGTATGCTGTCAATTCCACCTTGATAATCAGAGTGCGGAAAATCCTTTCGGATGCTGAGAATGTACAAATTATACCTATTCGTAAATGGTTGACATAGTTCTCAATGTTAGCAGTATTAAATGTGGCTTGTAATTTTTTTCACAAACTATAATATGAATTCGATATTTTTTTTACATCTGACTGTGTGATGGGAATTTTTTATCTAAGATCAAATCTGAAAACATTTCAAAAGATTGTCACAATCATGTTTGTTGTCCATCCTGCAACTTTTTTTGTGCATTTTTTGTTCGCAATATCTTATGATATTGAAATGGAATGTTTGTTGCAAGTTGGTGTTGTTATAAAATATAAAGGTCTTTTTCAATATTGTTATAAATTTTGAAGCTTAAGTTGAATATTTATGCACTTTGTTGTTCACAGAGTTGATAGTCATTAAGGCAAAGCAGCACATATCTAATAAGTTCAATGCCTTGTTTGATGATAAAATATGAAGGTGAACTTCAATACACCATGTTTTTATAGTCTGCATAATAGTAACTGTTGTCTTTGAACAAGATTTGAGAAGTGAATGAAAAACTTTTATGTTTTCCATTCTGCAAATTTTTTTGTGCATCTTGTGTTCCAAACATATGACAATATTGCAAGGGAATGTTTGTTGGAAGTAAGGGTTGTTATAAAATATGAAGGTGAACTTCAATGCACTGTTTTGTTACAATCTGCATAATAATAACTATTGTCTTTAAACATGATTTGAGAAGTGAGTGACAACCTTGTATGTTTTACCATTTTGCAACTTTTTTTGTGCATCTTGTGTTCCAAACATATGACGATATTACAATGGAATGTTTGTTGCAAGTAAGGGTTGTCATGAAATATGAAGTTTAACTTCAATACATTGTGTTGTTAAAATCAACATAACAGTAACTATTTTCTTTAAACTACATTTGGGAAGTTAGGGACAACCCTGTGTGTTTTCCATCATGCAACTTTTATTTGTGCATCTTGTGTTCTAAACGTATTACGATATTCAAATGGAATGATTCCTGAAAGTAAGGGTTCTTATAAAATATGAAGCTGAACTTCAATACATTGTGTTGTTATAGTCTGCATAATAGTAACTCATGTCTTTGAACAACATTTGAGAGGTCAGGGACAACTCGATGTGTTTTCCATCATGCAACTTTTTTTGTGCATCTTGTGTTCCAAACATATGACGATATTAGAATGGAATTTTTGTTGCAAGTAAGGGTTGTCATGAAATATGAAGTTTAACTTCAATACATTGTGTTGTTAAAATCAACATAACAGTAACTATTTTCTTTAAACTACATTTGGGAAGTCAGGGACAACCCTGTGTGTTTTCCATCATGCAACTTTTATTTGTGCATCTTGTGTTCTAAACGTATGACGATATTGAAATGGAATGTTTCCTGAAAGTAAGGGTTCTTATAAAATATGAAGTTGAACTTCAATACATTGTGTTGTTACAGTTTGCATAATAGTAACTCACATCTTTGAACTACATTTGAGAAGTCAGGGACAACCTTGGGTGTTTTCCATCATGCAGCTTTTTTTTGTGCATCTTGTGTTCTAAATGTATTATGATATTCAAATGGAATGTTTCTTGAAAGTAATGGTTCTTATAAGATATGAAGTTTAACTTCAATACAACATTTTGTTACAGTCTCCAGAACATAAAGTGCTCATTGCATGTGCTTACATTTGTAAGTAAGTTCACATACATAAGTAATTTTTCATAATGAAGTAACTTGTATAGGAAAATGCGTTTTCCAACACTGCAAATAATGTGAGCATTCTATTTGTTCCAATGACATGAAAAAAGGAAATGTCATTTTTTCTCAACCAACTAGTTATAAAATCTGAAAGTGAACTTCATTACATTTTTGGAGCGTAAAAAATAAAAAAAAAATTCATGAAATATGAAGGTGGACTTAAATTCATTTTTGGAGCGCCAGAGATAAATAATCATAAGGAAATAACTCACAACGGACAGTGTGTTTTCCAATGGTGCAATCCATGCAAGCATTTTATGTGTTCCAATCACATGGAAAAAGGAAATATGCCATTTCAAGTCTACCAAATAGTCATTCTAAAAATTGAAAGTGGACTTCATTTCATTTTGGGAGCATACGAAATAAACACTTTCCAAAAGCAAATAACTGATAGGGGATAGTGTGTTTTCCAACACAACAACCAATGCAAGCATTTTCTTTATTACAATCACATGAAAAAGGCAAAGCTGCCATTTGCACTCTACCAAATTGTTGTTCTAAAATTGAAAGTGGACTTCACTTCATTTTTGAAGCATGAGAAATCAAAACTTTTTGTAATGAAATAATTGACAAGGGATGGTGTGTTTTCCAACACTACAAGCAATGCAAGCATTGTTTTGTGTTCCAATCACATGGAAAAAGGAAATATGCCATTTACACTCTACCAAATAGTTGTTCTACAAAAATTCAAAGTATACTTAATTTCATTTTGGGAGCATATGAAATAAACACTTTCCATAAGCAAATAACTATTAGGGGACAATGTGTTTTCCAACACTACAACAAATGCAAGCATTTTATTTGTTACAATCACATGAAAAAGGAAAATCTGCCATATGTACTCTACCAAATCATTGTTCTAAAATTGAAAGTGTACTTCACTTCTTTTTTGGAGCGTGAGAAATCAAAACTTTTCATAATGAAATAACTAACAAGGGACAGTGTGTTTTCCAACACTGCAAGCAATGCAAGCATTTTATGTGTTCCAAAACATGGAAAAAGGAAATATGCCATTTCCAATCTACCAAATAGTCATTCTACAAAAATTCAAAGGACTTAATTTTAGTTTGGGAGCGTACGAAATAAAGACTTTTCATAATCAAAAAACTAATGGGACAGTGTGTTTTCCAATACTGCAACCAATGCAAGCATTTTATTTGTTACAATCACATGAAGAAGGGAAATCTGCCATCTCCACTCTATCAAATCATTGTTCTAAAATTCAAAGTGGACTTCATTTACATTATTGGTCGCAACGAATCAAATACTTATTGTAACAAAATAACTCACAGGGGCAGGGAGTTTTCCAACAGTGCAAACAATGCTAGCATTTAATTTGTTCCAATCACATGGAAAAAGGAAATATAGTCAATGAAATACTTGTTCTACATATTGAAAGTGGACTTCATTACATTCTTGTTGGTAATGAAACAATTACAGGGCCATGAAAAGTCTAATTGAAATGGATAACAACATTGTGTTCAAACTTATGAAAATAGTAAATTTGTTCACCATAATTGTTCAATAATCAAATAATTACAGAGGGCCATGAAAATTTTGATTTGAAATGTATAACATAGGGTTGAAACATATGAAAAAGGTATATCTATTCACCATAATTATTCATTAATAAAATAATTACAGAGGGCCATGAAAATTCTGATATGAAATGTATAACATAGTGTTCAAACATATGAAAATGGTATATCTCTACACCATAATTGTTCAATGATCAAATAATGAAACCCACAATGCAGAATCAGTATTCTGAGCCTATCTCATCATATCCTATGCTGCCTATTCTTTGCAATTGAGTTCAAGCCTACATAATGCATGGCATGTTTCTTAGAGTTCTTGTGTATTTCAAGAGGAGTGATTCCAATTCCATGAACCCTCACAGATGATGAACATAAAACAATAAATTTATTCATAGGTTGTGCTTTGTCCTTGCAATGTTTAACACCTTCACCCTATAACAAATAATTAATCACAATTAACATATGGATGGAAATAATATAAGGTAGTATGCTATATAAAAACATATCATTTATGTGTACCTTTGGAACAAAATGCTTCATCTCGGAGAGCTTCCATATCACAAAGCTTCCCATGCACTCTTTGACGGTCTCTGCGCCAGGACATGGAAAAGGAACATAGTACTCACCAACAAAGGCCTCAACAATGCTGACTCTCACACAATTTTCTGGGTGCATAAAGCTATGGGTTTTAGCCTTTCTATCGAGAGCATGTACAATGCCTTTGGAAACCCATTATGCTGCCTCAAAAGATCAACGTGATCATAGACCTTAAAATTGATGCCCTTGAACTCTATCATCTATTCATCCACATGATTCAACTGCAATGGAAACATCATTGACATGAATCATAATTGAAGGCATATTAAAGGATTCATAAAGAAATAAGAACAAAATCATGGAAGTGTGTTGGGTTTATTACCGATGTAGATGGTAGGTCACTGCTCTCTCAGTCCCCATGTCCATCTTTATTGACATCTCCCCCTTACAGGACAACACTCTCCTCATCCCCATGTCCATCTTTATTACCCTCTCCTACTTGCAAGCCAGTGTTGTCCCCGTCCCCATGTCCATCTTTATTGGCATCCCCCCTTGCAGGCCAAACTCTCCTCGTCCCCATGTCCTTCTTTATTACCCCATCCTGCTTGCAATATAATGTTGTCCCCATCCCCATGTCCATCTTTATTGGCATCTCCCTCTTGCAGGCCAGTGCTCTCCTCATCCCCATGTCCTTCTTTATTACCCTCTCCCACTTGCAAGCTAGTGCTCTCCCCATCCCCATGTCCATCTATGTTACCCTGTTCCACTTGTAGGCCAATATTCTACCTATCCCGATGTCCATCTCTGTTACCCTATCCCACTTTCCTAATACTCTCCCCATCACCATGTCCATCTATGTTACCCTATCCCACTTGCAGGCCAGTGCTCTCCTCGTCCCCATGTCCATCTTTATTTCCTAGCCCCACTTGCAGGCCAGTGCTCTCCCCATTCGCATGTCCATCTCTATTAGCCTCTTTGATTTCAATTGCAACCACATGGACAATTAGGTCAAGCCCAAAAATTCATTCATCCTTGCCTTGTAATACCAAGAATTCAAATGTCACTTCAAATTTAGCTGCATGCAACCAATTCATTGAAATAATCAAAACAAACATTAAATAGAAGAGTTTGAATTCACCGTTTCTTCTAGTTTCTCCATGTCAAGGCACCTTGAAACTTTTGACTGCGTACGCTCCTTCTTCTTCTTAATGTTAGATGGAAAGTTCAGAGGAACAACATCATTTTGTTCTCCCATGGCCTCCGCTTTGTCTTCCAAATCAAGAGTATCCTATTCGAAGGTAGGACTCTGTTGTTCATCATTGCCCTGTAATAGCAGGAATTGAAACGTCACATCAAATTCAGATGCATGCAACCAATTCATTGAAATAATCAAAACAAACATTATATAGAAGATTTTGAAATCATCGTTTCTTCTCGTTTCTTCTCGTGAGGGCGTGAGGAAACTTTCAACCCTATACTCTCCTTATTCTTCTTCTTCTTCTCAATTTTATACATCGGGTTGGGAGGAACAACATCATCTTTTTCTTCCATGGCGCCTGCTTTATCTTCCAAATTAGGAGTATCCTATTCGAGGGTAGGACTCTGTTGTACATCATTGCCCTGTAATAGCAGGATTTGAAACATCACATCAAATTTAGATGCATGCAACCAATTCATTGAAATAATCAAAACAAACATTAAATAGAAAATTTCAAAATCATCGTTTCTACTCGTTTCTTCTAGTGAGGGTGTGAGGAAACTTTAAACTGTATATGCTCCTTGTCCTTCTTCTTCTTCTTCTCAATGTTGTACGACAAGTTGGGAGGAACAACATCATCTTGTTCTTCCATGGTGTTTGCTTCATCTTCCAAATCAAGAGTATCTTATTCGAGGGCAAGACTCTATTGTTCATCATTGACCTGTAATAGTAGGAATTGAAACGTCACATCAAATTCAAATGCATGCAACCAATTCATTGAAATAATCAAAACAAACATCAAATAGAAGATTTTAAAATCACTGTTTGTACTTGTTTCTTCTTGTGAGGGTGTAGGGAAATTTTAAACCATACACAGGCTTCTTCTTCTTCTCAATTTTAGAAAAGGGGTTGGGAGAAACAAAATCATCTTGTGTTTTTGTGGTCACTGCTTCATCTTTCGAAACAACAATAACTTGCGAGGGAAGCACTTCGTTGTTCATCCTTTTTGTGTAATAGGAGGAATTGAAACGTCACATCAAACTCAGATGCATGCAACAAATTCATTCAAATAATCAAAACAAACATTAAACAGAAGATTTCGAGATCATCATTTCTTCTCATTTATTCTTCACAGGGTACCTTGAAACTTTTAACTGTGTACGAGGCTTCTTCTGAATGTTACACACCTAGTTGGGAGGAACAACATTATCTTTTCCTTTCTTGGGCACAACTTCCTCTAGCGAATGAAGACTACTCTGGTGGGCAGTTGGAACCGCTTCTCGACCATCACCCTATCATGTCATGTAAGTTAACATTAAGTGAACCTTGTATGCCACAGAACAGAAAATATGAACCAACCAAAATTCAAATTTAACGGTTCAATTCGATATTACCATTCCCTTATTTCTCTTTCTCTCCTGCAATTGTAATATTTTTTTCCTTCTCTTCTCCTTTTTCTCCTCACTATTGTATAACGCCATTCACTTCTTCACCTCGTCCTTTCCTTTTTGGGGAAGTTGAAGGAAGCTATGTTTCCCATACTTTTGATAGACACTTTGAATAACACACTTTTGCTAGAGATGTTGTCGTAGATTCATTTGGTACTCCATATTTTCCACCTTCTTTTGAAGTTACTCTTTCAATTTATCAGGGGGAGGAGGGGGGCGTTTTGCTTCCCCCTCAACGTAGTTCGGCCATGCTTTGGTGGCGTGAGAATAGGAAGGTGGTGATGTTGAATCCTATGCATGTTGAACACTCTCCAATCATGATATTTTCTAGTACATTCTTCTATAATACAATAATATACATATCTGGCATTCTCCACTTCTCTTCTGTATTCAACAGCAACTTGCACAGCAAATTTAGAAAAGAAAATCATGTAATATATTTGATATTAAAACAATTTGAATGCACAACATATACACACAGTGAAATGATGCAATAATTGAGTTATTATATCTACCTTCCCATCCACCACATCACCCCATGCTTCATTGTGTCCCTCTCCATCCTTAGGGTCTCCCTTTGCACGCTCTTCCTCATTGTCATGGACTATGGAAAGAGCGTGATGATCTCCCTAACTATTGTCCTGAATCGAAGGAACCATATACTGTCAAAATCAGCATATTTGTAACAAACATGATACTTTCTAACTAAAATTGTAAAGCATTCCAATTGACGCATTAGAAGGAAAGGGCAATTGGAAGTTCACAATCAATTACCGAACATGTCACTGCCTTAGGGTTCAGTGTTTTCCTCAAACGAGGGGACTTCCTTTGTACCACGATTGCTGCCTCCTGATTAAAATATTCCTAATTTTTAGTCAACATCATAACCACTTATGCGAGATTAAAATTATACACTTTATTGCATCTTTTAATTATCGGATCTTACCTTCATGTTTGGGGAACGTGACCGCCCCGAAGAAGATGCACCACTAGACACCCTTTCAGGTGTGTTGTCCACCTCAACGACATTCTTCATTGTATGAAACACATTCCCTTTTGTAGAACACATCCTTGGTTTTCTGTAAAATGTAAAATTGTTGCAAGTGTTATGGACAGTTAAAGTTCCAAAATTTATTGCACCATTTGCAGTAAGCAAGCATATATTTTTCAATCATAAGAAGAATTTCAAATGCATATTTTACTCTACCTAAGACTTGTGATAAATTTTGAAGGTTCCTTTCATTACATTCTTTGTGTCTAAATAAAAATAGGTTTTCAATACATTCCTACTATCAACAAAATTTTTGGTTGGAAAAGAGATGGTGTTATGAAAAGTACAACCCACGGTATTGTAAAACACTATAGAAGTAACCCACTGTGTTTTCCAACATGCAATAAATTTTTGTGCATTTAATTTTTTCAATCACATGAAGATACTCAATTGCAATTTATAACATAACTAACAATTGTAATTATTGGAGTCACCCTTTTATTACATTCCTATTGTCTAAATAAGAAAATATTTTCAAGGCATTCAAAATGTTATGTGTAATTTGAGGTTGGAAAACACAGGATGTTATTAATCCTGCAACCCACAAACTATTCTAAAACCCTTTACAATTAACAAACCTATTGGTTACTCACCCCACCTCAATTTGGTATGTTTTGTGATTGTCTTGAGAACATTTAGCTTTCTAGATAGCAATAATGTAATGAATTTGGAAAACATAGGGCATTAAGAAACCTGCAACCAAATGTATCCTGCACCTGCAAGTCCTCCCTGTCCTCTCGAGTGTTTAGATTTAAATATGCAGAATGAAACAACTGAATACCCACATTGTGTTCTCCAATCTGCCATTATTTTGTGCATTTCTTTGTTTCAACTGTACAAAGAAATTCAAATACAATTTATACTGTAAGTAAGAGTTATATATTTTGAAGGTTAACTTAATTACATTATTAGAGTGTATAAATCAAAAGGCTTCCAAGACATTCATACTGTCAATATAATTGCAGTTGGAGGATACATAATACTATTTCATTTTTCCATGTGATTGGAACACATAAAATGCTTGCATTGCTTGCAGTGTTGGAAAACACACTATCCCTTGTCAGTTATTTCGTTACCAAAAGTGTTTATTTGTCACGCTCCAAAAATGAAGTGAAGTCCACTTTCAATTTTAGAACTACGATTTGGTAGAGTGGAGATAGTAGCTTTTCCTTTTTCATGTGATTGTAACAAATAAAATGCTTGCATTGGTTGTAGTGTTGGAAAGCACAATGTTCCCTATCAATTATTTTCTTATGAAAGGTCTTTGTTTTGTACGCTCCCAAAATGAAATGAAGTCGAATTTGAATTTTTAGAATGACTATTTGGTAGACTTGAAATGGCATATTTCCTTTTTCCATGTGATTGGAACACATAAAATGCTTGCATGGATTGCACCATTGGAAAACACACAGGGTTGTCCCTCACTTCTCAGATGTTCAAAGACAATAGTTACTATTATGTAGACTGTAACAACACAATGTATTGAAGGTCAGCTTCATATTTCATAACAACCCTTACTTGCTGCAAACATTCCATTTCAATATCGTCATACGTTTAGAACACAATATGCACAAAAAAAAGTTGCATGATGGAAAACACACAGGGTTGTCCCTCACTTCTCAAATGTTGTTCAAAGACGATGGTTAGTGTTATGTAGACTGTAACAACAGAATGTATTGAAGTTCAACTTCATATTTCATAACAACCCTTACTTCCAATAAACATTCCATTGCAATATTGTCATATGTTTGGAACACAATATGCACAAAAAAAAGTTGCAAAATGGAAAAACAACACAATGTATTAAAGTTCAACTTCATATTTTATAACAACCCTTACTTATAGCAAAAATTCCATTTCAATATCATTATATGTTTGGAACACAAGTTGCACAAAAAAAGTTGCAGGATGGAAAACACATAGGGTTGTACCCCCATCCCCCTCTGCCAACACGACAACATTTCATGAAAACTAGCCAACTTTCAAGCATACCTTTCTCATTTCCAAAACATGAAATTCTCTCCATCATACATCAATGATAGCTTTCAACATCATGGACCTGAGTGGATGAGATTGTGGAAGAGGTGGTGATGTGTGCTAGAGAGAAGAGCTTGTTTTACGAATATTGCAAAGTAGTTCCAAAGATGCCTAGTTGTCATGAAATTTTCTCATGTATTTATAGAGGTCTTATCTAACGCAAGTGTATCAGGAATTGACAAGTTGACCTTTTCATACAATCGAAAGGCCAACAATGTGTAATTGCAAGCTAGAAAATACTGGGTGTTATTCAACTTGCAAACTAAATACCATTTATAAACCCTTCACAAGTAACATCCCAATTCGTTACTCCCCCCTTAGTTGAATTTGCATTCTTTTATATATCTCAAAACTGCAACTCCACCCCGCGCTCTCAAACCTTTAGCTTTTAATGTGCATAATGAAAGACCTCACAACACACAAAGTTTTCCAACCTCCAATTATTTTCCACAATACGCTATCCCATCATGCAGTGTATGTATTTTTGTATGTTATGATGCCTCTGACATGCATTCTTCTAGGGAGAATAGCAACATCCAATTGCAGGGTAGAAGCTAATCTCCCTACAAAATATAGTAAACTCAAGCTATTATCCCTGAAAAAACATGTCTTTCAAATGATAACATAATCAGACATAAATGATATCAATTTTCCACAATCCATATTGATCATTGCTAGTTGATTTCTAGATTCGATTCTGTAAGAATTGTTGCATCAATGTTTTAGATCAAACTCTATAATCCAATATCAACATGAAGAAGAGACCATCAGCATCATCCCTTATTCTCTCTTCTTCATCTTGATGATGGATCACAGAGTTTCATCTGAAATGTTGATGCAAAATTTATTAGACAATTGAATGCATAAATCAACTACCAGTAATAATCAGACATGTCTTATCCCTAAAGAAGGGAAACACATTATCATGTGTAAGCCATGTCGCAAGGAGATTACCTTCTGCAATTGGGAGGAGGCTATTCTCCCTACAAAAAAGCATGTCACATGCATCATAATAGTCATCATGTTTTAAAAATCATATTTGAGAATGGACAAAAAGCCCAAAACGTGGCATTGAAAACCATTATTTGCAAATAGAAAAAAGCCCAGATGAGGTCCCATTTTCACTGCCATTTTCCATAGTGACGTTTTGCAAGCTGGTAGAGAGCAACAGGAAATATGAAATTTTGCAATTGCGAAATGAAATAACTGACAACCCATTGTGGAAATATGAGTGAAATAATCGAATAACGTTTATAGAAATTAGAAACCATGTAGAATATGTAAGAGTTTTGTTTCATATTTCACTTTGCTATAGTCAAAATCTGGTTTCACTTTCTTCATCTAATTGGAAAAAAAATGCCTTGACAGAAAAGAAGGTCAGATGAACAAATGGAACCAATGGAAAGACTTGATAGTTAAACATTAACTCCAACCTCCCGTGGCCTATCCCGTTGCTGGGAAAACGTGTCAGCACTGGTGGGTTTTCAAAATCATATTTTGGAATGCACAAAAACCCAAAAAAACATGGCATTTGAAACCATTATTTAAAAATAGCAAAATTAGGTGCGAAGAATGTAATGAAATTGGAAAAAATTAGGAATTATGGAACCTGCAAGGCATAGTTGTTTTAGATTATTTGTAGTGTTGTAAAACACACTGTCCCATTTCAGTTAGTTCGTTACAAAGAGTTCCACTTTTATTTCATTATGCTCCAAGAATGTAATTCCAAGTCCACTTTCAAATTGTTGAACAACTCTCTGGTACAATCCAAATGTCATTTCACTTTCTTTATTTGATTGGAACAAATAAAATGCTCACGTTATTTGCAGTGTTGGAAAACACACTGTCTCTTCTCACTTGCATAGGGTTTTAAAACACTATATGCATTGATTGTTTCTTAACACTTAGGGTTTTCCAAGATGCATTCTTACTAAATAGAAAGAATGCCTTCAAATGATTTCGTAATATAGATAGTCTAAATGTATTCAAAAGCCCTTTCAAAATTTATAAGGACTTTTAATTTGGGAAAAAATTGTATTTAAATTTCGCATAACTGAAAAAAAAAAAGTGCACAAAATAATTGCAATTTGGAAAACACAGTGTTGGGTTTTAGTTATTTGAATGTCCTTGTTTAAATGTAAAGGGTTCTCTCATGGTGGGTTGCTTGCTTCTTAACACGTAGGGCATTGCAACATGGAGTTTTACAAAACAGTATGAATGTCTTCAAAATAACACCTTCCATTGTTGTGTTTAAATTTCAGATGATTGAAAAAAAAAGAGTAAAAAATAATTATATTTTGGAAAACGCAATGTGGGTTTTCAGCTGTTTGAATCTCCTTATTTACATGTAAGGGGTTGTCTCACAGCGGGTTGCTTGCTTCTTAACACACACAGTTTTGCAACACAGAATGTTACAAAATAGTATGAATGTCTTCAAAATCACATCTTTCATTTTTTTGTTTAAGTTTCAAGTATATAACAAATTGCAGGGAAAACTTTAGTGGTGAATCTTCGCCATTTGGCAAATATTTGAAATTGGGACCTCCAAAAATGGCGAATAATACAAGTTAGAAAGGATGTTGAATCACCAGGTTTTTACAAAAAAATAAATTTGTCTTGATTAATTCGCCAATGCATTATTTTTTAAACGATGCATCATTGGAATTGATTCGCCAATAGTTTATACTATAATTATAGATATTAATTATATTCACCATTAATTTTATATCCCTACAATTAATTTTTGGGAAATATCGCCACTAATAATAATTTACCTTTTCATTTTAGGGATATTTTAGCCTTGAATAGGTTTTTTATTTATTGCCATCAATTAGCTTTTTAATCGAATGGTTGCAAGTGAATTCCATGACTTTATATGCACGTGCCTTTTAAAAAGGTTGTTGAGGCCCGAAATTTAATCTCCACCATTCACTATTGCCAATAGTTCATGACATACGTCATCATCGTTGTATCAGCGGGACATCCCTAAGTGTCTCATCGATGATGTTCACTCACACCAATAAGGCTTCCATACTCCACCTGGGGTCCACCAAGGCACAGGTACACCACTTGTGTAATTCTGGAGAATCATGAAGGGAATCTACAATATTCACACCAAGCTCCTAGAAAGACATCCGATCAAAGCTTTGTTTGATCTCCACCGTTCACTGTTGCCAATAGTTCATGACATACGTCATCATTTTTGTATCAGCGAGACATCCCTAAGTGTCCCACTGATGATGTTCACTCACGTCGATATTTGTTCAAAGAATGAACTTGCAATCGTCCAATTTAAAAGCTAATTGATGGTAAAATTTTCAAGTTTCATTTAGTCTTACTTTTGAGAGTTTTTAAAAACACTTCATCCATGTGTGCTCCAATGCATTTTCAATAGTGAATTTATGCTTGGTGGTGAGGGGCTCTACCCCTCGACCCCGCTTGTATCACAACAAGAGCGCGTCAGGGCCACTGTCGCTAGACCCCACGAGGGGGTGTTGCCCCCTCGACCCCCACAAGGGGGCTATGCCCCCTTGACCCTGTCGGTGGCTGTCGCCCTCGGGCCCCTACTTCAATATTAAAAAAAAAATTTAAAAATGGGGGAACTGTGCCGACCAACTATGCAAATTTTTAAAGGAGAGATTCACCATTATAATTAATCATTTTAGTGATTATTCACTAGGATTTGCTACTGTGATTTTATTTTTTACCAGTTATTCCTTAAGATTCGCCAAGATTTTACAATTTTTTTAATAAAGTGCATAAGATTCGCCAGGGAAAATTACTAATTTTTTAAAATAAAAGGAAAGATTTTCCAAGATTTTACACGTTCACTGAGGGGAGGATTTCTTAAAGTTATCCCTGAAATTACATGCTTCATAACACACTAAATTTTTTCAACCTCCACATCACAACATACCCAAGCCCTTCTAGTTTTTAAACCCATATATGTAGGTGTGCATTACAAATAGCAAGAGCACCAATTTCTTGCCATTATCAACAATAATGAATAAACTCGTTGAAAGTGGTGAACATTATGCAGTGCATGTTGGAGAACACAATGTGTTTTGAAGCATGTCTTTACTTATACCCAACCTTTGTCTTGAAATACAAATATACAAACAGATAGGTGGTGTTCTATTTTATCAAATAGCACATCTCTCATTTAAGGGGGACTCTATTAATCATCAACACATAGTGTGTTTCATAGTACACACTTCATTCTATTTTGCAATAATTCATGTTGGAAAACCCTAGGTGTTAAGAAACAAGCAACCCAAATAGTGTTGTAAAACCCTCTGCAACACTATTGGATAGTACCCACCACCCCAATTTGGTCGGTTTTCTCCTCCAACTCCTTCACGTGCACTCAAACCTTCAGCTTTCAACGAGAATACTGGAAACAAAAAGTCCCACATCATTCGCCAGTTTTCCTGCGCTAGAAAAAAATGCGGATGAAAGCAAGACTTCACGAGCAAGCTAAGGCACCCGCCTTTTTCAATCAGAAAGAGGCGGGAAAACTGACCTGATGGCATCGTTAACTTTTACCTACCATTTCCTGGATGTTTGGTCCTGTCTATCAGTTTCCTCACTTTTTGTTACCATGTGTGTTGTTATGTAAGATTTTATTTATGGTTTTATGTGTTTTTTGTATGTACTTAGGTGGGTCTTTTTGGCATAATCATCTACACAATTGACAACACATTGTGTTTCTAAACTTCCAAAGTCACAACAAGGAAAACTCATATTTGTAAAGAGGCTTCTACATTGCAAAACACATTGTGTTTTCAGAACTTTTGCATTGTGTTACAAAAGAGCAATTCCTTTACAAAATTTGGGAAGCCTAATGGCCATTTCTATGTTGTTATGGCCTCGCCTTTGCAGTTTGTATGGTATATTATACTGAGTAAAAACAATTAGAATAAGAACATTCCTTATTCACAACCTTATGAAACCCAACTATGCAACAATGCTTCACAACTAAACAAATGTATATCATTTAAAATGAGAATTAATTTAATGTAAAATCATTAATTTTATGTTCTTTTCAAAATATATTTGATCTAATTACCAAGGATCCAAAGGTTCCTATTCTATTTTGGGAGAAAAATGATACCGATGTAGTGTGGCAGAAATCAACCTAAAATTCACACAAATCAATTATGAGAAGGATAATTGAAAAGATGCAGTATCACCCTTCACTAATGCTTTAAGCATTTCCCATGCAACACTCACTCTTCAACAAGGAAACATGATTCACCTGAAATTTTGGGATATAATACACACTCAATAATGTAAAATTTATTTTATTTAAATTAAAGTGCAAATTATTTGCATTCCCCACAATAACCATTCCATCCCTATATAAATCAAAAATTCTAAATGTAATTTTTTTTGGAAATTTAACTACTTAGTACACTTGTGATTCAAGCTATGGTAGCCAGAATCACTTGTATTTACTGCAAAAGCTTCACGTCTCCTAAAGCATCCTTCTCAATCCACCTACCCTTGTTTTGTTCAATTTTATTTCCTCACCTATATCAACCACCTAGAAGAGAGACAAGTGTTAGTGATAGATTAAATTGGAAAATTAAAGACATTTCCTGCTACAAAGAATTCACTTCATTCCAAACTTCACCGATATTGGATTATATGTTGTGTTGACTGTAACATGCCAGCTTGTACAGTCAATAAACAAACATATTAATCTGTACCATGGGAAATTAATTTCCAATTTAACCTATCGCTAACACTTGTAATATATATCAGCAATTATATCTGTCATTTTTCCATTCTGCTAGAACTATGAAGCAATGAAATTTCATTCAGATATATCTCAAACTCATCTCTCCTGGAATACGAAAGAGGATAACACTTGCATAATCAATAAGGGCAAACAAGACACACAAGAGAGATACCACATACCACTATCAAACTTCTGTTTATTTCATTACTTGTACAGATAACTATAAAAATATAGATTATTGCAAGACACTGTGCTTGCAAAGCATAGTGTGCATTGGCTATTCAAGAATAAACATTAAGAAGTCAATGAAAAACTTGGTGATCACCCAGATTGACCAGAAAATAGCAGGTGATGGCATTGGTTAAATATGATAATGCACAAAACAATTACATGTTAGATAACACTTTGTGGTTCAATCTCCATGCTCAAACCTAGAGGGTGACGAGCACAGCAAGGAGTTGCACATGGGGAAACCATAAAACTTACCAAATTGACGTGAGGATGAGTAAGCAATTGGGTTGCTACTTGTAAAGGGTTTTAGAATAGTATGTGGGTTACATCTTGTATAACACCTAGACCATTTCCCAACCCAGAATTTTTGAAAACAGTAATAATGTATTCAACAATGCATACTATATATATGTGTGTATGTTTCCAACAAATAAATAATAATAATTTTGACAAAGGAGAGTGATTTTCCTAAATATATATTTTTTTTATCTCCAAATTACTTGAACAAATCTTTCCATTACAAACTAACTGGCATGCGATAGTGTGTTTTCCAACACTCCAAATAATGTGAGCATTTTATTTGTTCCAATCAGATGAACAAAGGGAAATGCCATATTTATGTCACCAAAGAGTTGTTCTAAAATATGAAGGTGGACTTCATTACATTTTTCGAGTGTACAAAACAAAAACTTTCCATGAGGAAATAACTGAGAGGAGACAGTGTGTTTTCCAACACTACAAATACTGAGTTTTTTATTTTGTTCCAATCAGATGAAGAAAGTGAAATGACATTTGGATTGTAGCAAAGAGTTATTCAAAAACATCAAAGTGCTCTTCATTACATTCTTCGAGCATAATGAAACAAAACTTTTCATAATGAACTAACTGACATGGGACAATGTGTTTTCCAACACTGCAAATGATGGGAGCCTTTTATTTGTTCCAATCAGATGAAAAAAGGGAAATTCCATATTTACGTCACCAAATAATTGTTCTAAAAGATCAAGGTCCCTTCGCTACATTTTTGGAGCATACAAAACCAACACTTTTCATGAGGGAATAAATAAGAAGAGACAATGTGAGCATTTTATTTATGTTTTTTTTTTCTCTTCTAATTGGTATATTCAAAATGGAATTTCACTTTCCTCATCTAATTCAACCAAATAAAGTAGTGCTCACATTATTGGTAGTGTTGGAAAACACACTATCTCTATATAAGTTGTAAAGAAACAAGCAACCCATATATGTTGTTAAACCCTTTGCAACTGAGAGGAGACATTGTGTTTTCAAACTCTGCAAATAATGCAAGCAATTTATTTGTTCCAATCAGGACAAAGCTAACTCATAAACAAAAAGCACCGATGTATGTAACATGAGATCGAAATGGAATTTCATTTTCCTCATCTAATTCAACCAAATAAATGCTCACATTATTTACAGTGTTGGAAAAAACATTGTCTCCATATAAGGTGTTAAGAAACAAGCAACCCATATACTGTTATAAAACCCTCTGGAATTGAGAGCAAACAACTTGTTTTCCAACTGTGCAAGTAATGCAAGCAATTTATTTGTTCCAATCGGAGAAAGCTAACTCCTAGACAAAAGGAAAGGGACCTATATATGTAGCATGATATCGTACCCCCCATCCCCCATCTCTTGTGGTGGACAAAATGGCCCTGACGGAAAAGGTGGTCAGACGGACAAATAGCACCAACAGAAAAAGTTGTCAGTCAAACGTTAACTCCGTCGTGCCATTGGAGAAAGCTAACTCGTAGACAAAAAACACCTATGTATGCAACATGACATCAAAATGACATTTCACTTTCCTTGAATCTATCTAGAGAGAGTTTTACAACACTATATGGGTTGCTTGTTTCTTAACAACTTATATGGAGACGGTGTGTTTTCCAACACTATAAATAATATGAGCATTTATTTGGTCGAATCAGATGAGCAAAGTGAAATGCCATTTTGATCTCATGTTACATATATAGGTGCCTTTTGTCTATGATTTAGCTTTTTGGAGCCGAAAAAATAGAGCCGGCTAACTCCTAGACAAAAGTGACCTATGTACATTAAAAAATGCATGAAAACATACATAACGGCATACATGGTAACACACATAACATTATGAGACGTCATAGTGCAGAGCCCGCCAGACGAGGGATCAAAGTGACGAAACTGGCAGATGGCAGCAAACGTCCGAGAAATGGTAGGTAGGAGTTAACGGTGTCGTTAGGTCGGTTTTCCCACCAACTGAGAGGAGACAGTGTGTTTTCCAACATTGCAAATAAGGCAAGCATTTTATTTTTTCCAATCACATAAAGAAAGCGAAATGAAATTTGGACTATAGCAAAGAGAATTTCAAAAATTTGAAAGTGGACTTCATTACATTCTTCGAGCATAATGAAATAAAAATTTTCATATCAAACTAACTGAAATGGGATAGTATGTTTTCCAACACTACAAAAAATCTATAACAACACTGTTCCTTACAGGTTTCATAATACCTATTGTTTCCCAATTTGATTACATTCTTCGCACCTCATTTTCATATTTGCAAATAATGGTTTCAAATGCCACAATTTTTTTGGGTTTTTGTCCATTGCAAAATATAATTTTAAAAATCCACTGGCACTGACACGTTTTCCCGAAAATGAGATAGGCTACGGTAGGTTTGAGTTAACATCTGACCATCAAGTCTCTCCATCAGTGCAATTTTTCCATCTAGCCTTCTTTTTCGTCCAAGCGTTTTGTCCCACTCAGATAAAGAAAGTGAAATGCCATTTGGACTGTACCAAAGTGGACTGTAACAACAAACAGGACCAGACATCTAGGAAAGGTAGGTAGGAGTTAACTAACATGGGACAGTGTATTTTCCAACACTGCAAACAATCTATAACACTGTGCCTTGCAAGTTTCATAATCCCTACTATTTTCCAATTTCATTACATTCTTAATATCTAAATAAAAAAAGGTTCTCTAGAAAATCACAAAACATACCAAATTGAGGTCAAGGGTGAGTAACCAATTGGGTTGTTACTTCTAAAGGGTTTTAAAATAGTTAGAGTTTTATGAGACACTGTGTTTTCCAAAATGAGAGTATAAAATGGCGGCAAAAATGGGATCTCGTCTAGGCATTTTGCTATTTGCAAATTATAATTTCGAATGCCACATTTTGCGCTTTTTTGTCCATTCCAAATAAGAATGTGAACAATGGCGAAGCTATGGGTTTTATATGGTTTTCAAAATATATCATTTCATTTTAGAACCCACGTTGCCTTTTCCAACCTCGCAACATATTCCACATGGTTTTTGATTTCTATAAACGTTATTCAATAATTTCACTCATATTTCCACAATGGTTTATTTATTTCATTCGGCAATGGAAAAATTCGAAAACCAACATAAAGGAAACAAAAATTAAAAAACCCTCGATACAAAAAAACATTAATAGCCTTGCATTTCAAATAAATACTCCTTTCCCCAACGAAAACCTTGCAACATTCAAAATAAGAATGTCAACAATGGCAACATTCTCGGCTTTATATGGTTTTCACAATATACCATTTTATTACAAATCCCATGTTGCGTTTTCCAATATTGTCATATATTTCGCATGATTTCGGGTTTCTATAAACGTTATTCACTAATTTCACTCATATTTCCATAATGGGTTGTCAGCTATTTCATTTGACAAGCGCAAAATTTCAAAATCAGCAAATGAGAGGAAACAAAAATTGAAAAACCCTCAACAGAAAATCACATTTAAACCATAACCCTGCAGAATGGTCATTCATTTCCTCATAGTTCCTAGGCAGAATGGAAAAATGACAAATACTTCAAGAAGATATACATACCTGCTAGCACTAAACACTTGCAACTCAATTCCTTCCCATTACTCTCCACGTTGTTGTCGAAAATGGGACCTCGTCTGGGATTTTTGATATTTGCAAATAACGGTTTCAAATGCCACAATTTTTTGGGTTTTTGTCCATCCCGAAATATGATTTAAAAACTCGTCGGCGCTGACACGTTTTCTCGACGTTAGGATAGGCAATGGCATGGCAGAGTTAACGTCCAACCGTCAACTTTTTCCATCAGTGCTATTTTTTCGTTCAGCTACCTTTTCCGTCAGGGCCATTTTGTCCACCGCGAGAGATGGGGGATGGGGGATACGATATCATGCTACATACATAGGTCACTTTTGTCTAGGAGTTAGCTTTTTCCTCTTTTATTCCTCCTGATTATTTAAATAAATAAATTATATTTATTTAGATACGTCACTAATTTCCTATGTCCTATAATTAAATATATTCCTAATTTTATTTAATTATTATTCACTTTCCCTTTCCTCTACAATTAAATAGTTTTTATTAATTATTTAATTATCCTTTTTTATTTTCCTTCAAATTTAAATAAAATCATTTATTTAAATCCCACTTTCTATTTTCCCACAAATTAAATAATTAAAAACCATTATTTACTGTCATGGCCCCATCTCTTTTGAATAAAATTAATTTTTAATTCAATAAGGCAACTTTCCCTTCCAAATCAAATAATTTTAAATTCTTATTTGATTTTTCGGTAATCTCTCTTGATTTGATTTTCCTAAACTTAAATCATAGCCCTCCATGTCAAATTTTAACCTAATTCTTCCCTAACCCTAATTGCTAGTTGTCACATTTAATCATAACTTTCCATCTTAGGGCATTTGTCAACTATTAATCCTCACCATTTATCCAAAACATTGATTTCTATAAAAGGACAACGTTAGCCTCATTTTGTCACTTCATGCTTGATGACTTCATAGTTGCATATTTTTTAGTACACTTGCAATTGCTTAGTTGAATCCTTTGATATTTTGCTTAGTCTTGTCATAGGTCATAGTTGCTCCCTAAAATTTGAGGGCAAATACTATTTAAAAAAAATGGAGAGGGGCAATGGAGATGAATCATGGAATTCACAAAGTTTTTTGGTGAGATTGTTCAGTGGTTTATGTTTTATATTCCATTGTGCTTCATTGTTAGCTAGGGTTTGGTTTGTTTATGCTTTGTAATGCTAACCTGAATTTCTCCTTAGTTATAGTTCATTTGCACTCCCAACCCTTAGAGATTCATATTATAGAGTAGACAAATGAGAAATATGATGTCATTTATTTTATACCACACACATTGAGTGATTCAAATGTGTTACTACATACGAACATAGGACATAGGCACATGGGTATGACCTCAAAACTAAACTTTTAGGCTAGTGCAAGTGTAACTAATAAGGGGTAGAAGTAAGATGAACATAAGAAATGAACATAAAATTGTTTCAAAATATTTTCCATACAAAGAAAATGGTGCATGCACTACACAAAATGCCACTTATGTGGTAGAATATTGCTTGCATGGAAAGTTGTGAACTAGTGTGTAAATTCAGATATCTTCGTAAAGTAGTGCTTAGGGAATAGGTGGCTCACCAACATGAATTTCATCCAAGGAAAAAGAGTGTCACTTGCACATAATGACACTTGCATAGATTAATTCCTGTGAGGATCAACATATCCATGGATTGGCATGTTCACATAAATAGAAAGATAGGTATTATGGAAAAATAATAATGTCATGGTTTGTGTGTGGATGAAAGAGTATTTATCACCTCTTCAATTGTGTGAGTGGAGGCCAACAATGATGAGACACATAACATTGGTAGATGCAGATTGGGATTTCAAAGACAATTGGACTACGGTGTCTAACATAAAGGTTATTTACTTGGGTATAGAGTGCAATGATTATAGTGATATGATCACCTTTTATTTTCTAATAGGGGAGATGATTGTGACACTCAAGGATTTTTGGAGGATTCACATATTTTTATTTGTGGGCAACTAGTGGAGTATTAGTTTTGGGGGGGAGAGAGAGTTGATATAATTGTTTGGGAGAGAGGATTTGTTAATGGTGCATTAGGATATGGTGAAGTTACCTTTGCACCTAACATGTCTCATCAATAAATATATTTATTGTTGATAAGATGACATAAATTTATCGCATTAGATGAGTGAGGGTCTGTGCAAAGATGTTGAAGGAGGGGAGAGTGTTTGCTTATGAATAATCTATGCTAGTGTAGCTATATTAACATATGCATATGGTGGTGTATAGTAGTGGGTGGAGCATAGGATGTGTATGATGTTTCTCTATGTATGGGCATAGGAGCATATTGTGGTATTGAGACCAATGGCTGAGACACAAAGGGCACTAGGGATGTTACACATATTTATGTATGATGGGTTGTTGAGACATAAAGGTATGGTTGACTTGGTGTTGTGGCATTGATTTATCGATGAGATTGATAGAGTAGAGTGGAGACTATGGAGGCTATATGATACATGAATAGAGAATGATGATTATTTATCATGTGTACAAACTCATTGTTTTGTAATTGAGTAGTCAATTTTTTTGATTGCATCAAGTGATATAGAATAGAGAGGGCATAGAGATAATTTGGGTTACCATGGGATTTTATACACAAATATTAGTTTTGCATTGGTGTTAGGAGGTGGTAAGATGGGGTCCCATGATGGAGCCTTGTAATTCCTACATGTATTATTTTATTCAATGAGGGTATGATGGCTATCACAACTAGATAATCTAGATTCTAGAGTTATGATGATATATATAGGGTGGTGGAAATGACATAGACTAGTATGAATAATAGTTCCAAGAGTTGTGGGGGATGGGAAGGTATGGGGTGGAGATGCAGAGAGAGATGTGGAGGGATAAGAGTGCTTAGAGGAGGTAGAGGAGGAGGGTATCCCGCTGCCAATAGGCACAAATATGGGGGAAGAGTAGGAAGGAGTACATGAGCATGGTGAGGAGATATAGATGGAGTTGGAAACTACATGATCAAAGTGGGATGCTTGGGAGAAATAGAGGGATGATGCACAAGATGTGTTAGATCAACCATTAGGAGAGAGACATGGAGTGAGATAAGTTCTAACATAAGCTAGATGCTATGAGAGCAAATAGGGACAACCTTTAGAATGAAAAAGATGGGCTATTGGCATAGCTTGATGCTATGAGGCTAGAGAAGGATAGGAAATAGACTAATATAGATAGGATTTGGGAAAAGGTTGAGGTGAGGAAGGTAAATAGGCATAGGTTACAAGAATTTTTGGATACTATGAGAGAAGAGAAGGATATAGCATAGGCACAATTACAAGTGTTTGCATGTGATGGGGTATAGGATGAAACATAGGCTCAATGAGATGGTTGGAGGATGAAGAGAGATTCCTTGTAGATATAATTGAAATATGTGTAGTAGGATGTATAACATTTTAAATTAGAGAGATTGGGCTCAAGGATTGTTGGATGCATAGGTGTTGGCATTGATGGTGAGAATAGTAGATTGGGTTGAGAAGCAACTCCAAGAGGAAAATTACTATAGAACACTCTATGAGAAAGTAATTCCAATAGAGCAAAATGTAATGTCATTTGTAGAGAGGATAATCAATAGATTGGGAAGATTGGATAGGTTAGGGAGGACAACTTCCATGTTAATGGCACAACTACCACCATTGTTACTGCCTAAGGATCCAAATGATGTTTTTGATCAGATCTAGCAGAAGAACCATCTTGCATATACATGATATTATGTATTGGACACATATTTTGATGTATATATTGCTCCTAAATTCTTGGAGCTCCATTTGTACTTTGATTTGAGCATTTGGTACAGTACCATTATTTTTTATATGTATATATGAGCATGTGCCAATGACAAAATAGGTGATGGTTATGTCTAATGTCTATTTTATGATATTTATATTTTATGGATTTACTATGTACATATGATGATATATGTTTTTTCTTGCATTGATGGACATTTATGGTGATGATTATGATAATGGATATGATGAAAAAATTCTTATATTAACAATTAATACTACAATGATATCATTATTATACTATTATGGTGATGAAATGATCATTTTATTATGATGATAATATTTTTAGATTAACAAAGCCATATTTTAATGATATGATGATGATTTGGATGTAGGTATATGCGATGATTCATAAGTTATTTTATTACTTTTCATATTTGTTATGATAGATGATATGGACACATTTTTATTTTTGTTCATGGTATAATGTGAGCATAAAATAAGTGAGACTAAAAGAGGAAAGGATGAATGATTGGATAAAATAAATTAATGTAATTAATCATTTTAATGATAATATTTATGATATTGTTATGTGTATGGTAGGGGAATTGAATTATGAGGGATAGATTAGGATTACTGAGTTTGATTGGGGATTTTGTTATGTTTGTATGTAGAAATTTTTATTTGATATGAAATGGATTCTATGCACCAAGGCATACAGATCAAGTAGATATTTGATTGGGACAGTCTTGGAGATGAGTGTGGTCTTATGGCTAAGCATAGTGTCATAGCCAAAAAAAAAACACCATCTTGACCAAGTTGTAATGAATAGTACATGGAGAAAAATCAGTATGAAAGATATATCATTCAACTCACCTGTTAAAATATGAATAATTTAACCTGGAGCACATAGGATTATCATAAATAATTTTGTTTGGAACTATAAAACTATTTATGATATTTCTGATCAAAAAATCAATTACCACCTTAGATATTTCATCGTGGGTTAAGAAAAACTCAACCCACTTAGTAAAGTAGATTATGGCTACTAGAATCCACTTATATCCATTAGTAGAATTTTCTTGTATCTCTCCAATAAAGCATCACATTTTCTGATCATCTCTATAAACTCCTTGAACAATGAAGGCCACAAAAACCTATTCTCAATATTTTATGCACAGTGATCTTGGCCTTGTAATGTGTCCAGCATACACCATGTTGAAATTCCTTCATCACTTCATTAGCCTATGAGCTATCAAAGAATTTGAGAAAAGCTCCATGATTTTTTTATGTCAACTCTCCTTGGATTAGCCCATATGTTTGTGATTGTAACTTGAGGGTTCTCCTTTGATTCTCATCCATGGAAGATGGAAAATTCATGTTGACCAAATAAAAAATAATATCCTTGTAACATGGATCATCAAACAAAACACATGCAATAGGAGTGCCAATGTCTACTTGATTTATTTCTACCACCTCCAAGTTGGAATTATCCATTAACATGGTTGATCCTTGACCTCTTACAAGCTTAGTGGTTTGAATATCCATGTCATATTCCTAGATCTTACCCCATATTTTGACACAATGTTTCCCAAATGTTTACCTTCGTCAACACCAAATTTACACCTTTTGTGGTTTAAATATACATCATACCCTACAAATATTTTAAAGATTAATTTGAGGTGTTTACAATTCACACCTCTCTCCTTTGAAAATGCAATTAGGTCATTTTGGTACACCATCATGATCCAGTCAATAAGAGTAGAAAAATCTATGGCCATTTCTCTCTGAAAATTTGAACTTACATTCTTTAAAATTAATTGCATTCTCACATACACATATGTGCCCCACAAAGTAGTGAATTCCATCTTATGTTGTTTGACTCTTTTACAACCACTTGGTTATAGCCTAAAAATCCATCCACCATGGACATCAATTCAGATCTTGTAACTTGCTGCAATAAATGGTCCATGCTTGGAAGAGGGTAATTTTACTTGAGATATTCAAGGTTGAGGTTTATGAAGTCAACACACCTTATTTCCCCATTCTTCTTTCTCATTGGGACAAGATTAGACAACCACTTAGAATGCCTAATAGCTTTGATTATTCTAGCTTCTTTCATTTTCATCAACATCTTTTGCATTTGTGGAGCCAAGGTAGGACTAGTAGATCTTTTTTTCTTCCTAAATGGTTTAGCATCAAGCTGAAGAGGAATGGTATGCTGAAACATATCCTCCCAATAAGCCTGTAGATCATCATATGACGACCCAAAACATATTTTGTGCTTATGTAGCAAATAAATGAGCATTTGTTTCTCACGAGGCTTTAACATCTTCATTATTTTGCAATAACATGCAGCAGCAATAGTATAAAATAAAGTTAAAAAACAACTAGAGTGGCTTAGAATAATCCATACTTATCAATACGTAGGCCTCAAATATTGCTTGCTTAAGTTATTCCTAAGTGTTTCAGCTAGTTTTTCACTCCATTCCATTGATTATCCCTTCTTGAGCATCTTTGATATGGATTTATTTTTCTCAAAAAAGTTAGGGACAAATTATCTCCTCACAAAATTGATCTACCCAAAGAAGGACATAATTCCTTTGATGGACTTATGTTGAGGGATAAGGATAATATCTTTAACACATTTAGGGTCTATTCTTACCCCATATTTTGACACAATGTGTCCCAAATGTTTACCTTCATCAACAACACATTTACACCTTTTGTGGTTTAAATATACATCATACCCTACAAATATTTTAAAGATTAATTTGAGGTGTTTATAATGCAAACCTCTCTCCTTTGAAAATGAAATCAGGTCATCTTGGTACACCATCATGATCCAATCAATAAGAGTAGCAAAATCGATGGCCATTTCTCTCTAAAAATTTGAACTTGCATTCTTTGAAATTAATTGCATTCTCACATACACATATGTGCCCCACAAAGTAGTGAATGCCATCTTATGTTGTTTGACTCTTTTACAACCACTTAGTTATAGCTTAAAAATCCATCCATCATGGACATCAATTCGGATCCTGTAACTTGCTGCAATAAATGGTCCATGCTTGGAAGAGGGTAATTTTACTTAAGATATTTAAGGTTGAGGTTTATGAAGTTAACACACCTTATTTCCCCATTCTTCTTTCTCATTGGGACAAGATTAGACAACCACTTAGAATTCCTAATAGCTTTTATTATTCTAGCTTCTTTCATTTTCATCAACATATTTTTCATTTGTGGAGCCAAGGTAGGACTAGCAGATCTTTTTTCCTTCCTAAATGGTTTAGCATCCAACTGAAGAGGAATGGTATGCTGAAATCATATCCTCCCAATAAGCCTTTAGCTCATCATATGACCACACAAAACATTTTTTGTGCTTATGTAGAAAATAAATGAGCATTTGTTTCTCACGAGGCATTAGCCTTCTTCCCATTATAAATAATATTAAGGTTTTCATTCATCCCTAAATTTATTCTCTCAACATGATCTTCATGAGTTGGTATTATTTTGTTCGTACATCGGTCTCTGCTATCAAATATATTTTATAAGGAAACCAATCCTTTGGGAATAGTATTCTTTTAAGTTGTACTATCTTATTCCCAAATAATGTTTCTTTTTCATCCTCTATCTCGACCATTATTTTCTATTCAGTGACCTATTTTTTAAATTCATCCATTACCATTTAGGAACCTATAGATTTTTTGACTATCATCAAATATATGTCAGCTGCATATGTTACTGGCATGATAGGTATCACTAAAACTTTAACACTATGTTGCAACTAACTCATAATCTCCATGAATATTCATGGATCTAATTTCATGTTTGTGACCAATATTACACCCTAACACTAGGGCCTTATATTACACAATATTATTCATGTACTAAAAGTTGTTAGTATAAAATAAAATTTGTGATTCTCACCATTTAAAGATATCAACACAATAACAGTACTATTACCCTCCCTAGAAAAATATTTATCAAAAAACATGGTACAAAGACCATATTTTATATCTTTCTCAACATCAAATGGGGTAGGAACAACTACCTCATGTCACAAGACCAAATCATATGATCAATGCTAGTGTCAAACAAGTTCACATGTTCAAGAGACTTGTACATATCCTCAATGTTGTCTTGGAATATTTGTTCCCTATCTAATCTCATGTTCTCACTATGCAAACGAATGGTGACATATTAAAAATTCATATGTATGCTTCCACCAATAGAATTTTCCCACTTTTTTGGTAACAACATTTTGCATTTAGGAGGACAATCTACCAAAATGATTCCATCAAGAAAAAATTATTTGGGTAGGTAGCTAGTCAATCTTCTACATTGAACTCACTAACCCTATGATGTTCACTTTTTTATAATCCATAGAAAAATACTTATCATAGGATTTTGATCATTTCAAATGAAGGTCATTCATTACCTCAAGTGGCATGACATTACTAACTGTGCTTGAATCAAGCATGCAATTATAAAGAACCCAACCATTTATAATTAATGTGGCATAGAAAGGATCCATAGTTTGTTGGTTGTGCACAACCAAACCACAAAGATATACCTCTATATTATCCACCAATTTCTCTCATTCTTCATTTTGAGTATTGGTTTATAATTCTTGTACAACCTCTAAAAAAAGACATAGCTTGAGATCTATGTTGAAGGATTCTAAGAGCCTTAGAAAAAGGTATAGAGGGTCTTACCTGACTCAAAATCATTCCCATATCAATTGAAACATAATATGGAAGAGGTGTACTTGGGGATATGATCACCATATTAGCATTTAGTATGCATGAAACCACTTGAGTGCAAGGATTTTTTAGTGGCGAATCTTTTCCAATTGGAGAATAGTACACAATCGGCCAAGTCAAAATTGGTGAATAAATTACAACCAACAGGGTGGCCAAATTGCTCAAATTTTATGAATTATCAGTCCAATGCATTTCTATTCACCCTCAAATAATTTTATGAGGCATATGTAAGTAATATTTTCACCATAACAAACTACATGTTTCAAATGAACCGATTAATATTTTTGCTTAGAATCTTGAAAGAATATATTAAATCACCTACATATTCACCAATACTATGAAAATATTATTTTATGAGGAGAGACTTTTATGGAACATGGATTGATAGGGAGTGAAGGGCTAATATATTTTTTATTTTAATCTCATGGAAAATATTATACATTTGTGTGCACTTGTGAGAAGATTTTTGGAGAAGAGAGTGGAAGCATGGAGAAGAAGAAATTTGAAATGTCTTCTCACACATGTGTGAGAAGCCACATCAAGATGGGAGATGAGACAAGTGATCTCTCATAGATGTGTGAGCTATCACATGAGATCCTGTGAATGACAAATTTTCTAGGATGGAATGAAGGGTCAAGATTTTATTGTAGTTTTCTTATAGGCATATGAATATGATGTGACATGGAATTAAGCTATTTAATCATACTTAATATTGTGTAAATGATTAGTCAAATTAATTAATTAGGATTAATAAAATGTAAAAGTTACTTGGAATTAAATAAATTTGGGCATTTATTTATATTTTGAATGAGCATGTAAAGTGAACTCAAATAAATAGTTTTTTAATTTATTTAATATAGTTTGAACCCTAAAAAAGGGTTTTGATTAATGGAAAAATAACTATAGGATGCATTAATTAAATAATATTGGAAGAATTATTAAGATATCTATTTAATTAATTAGGGATAGATGGATGTAGAATTAGGGGAATTGATCGAAGGCAAATTTTAGATGTTTATATTTTTCCCCTGTTTGAAACAACATTGTCAGAAAAAAAAAGAGTGACTAGGATATAGTGCTTGAATTAAATTTCCTACTTAGTCTAAATAAATGATGATAATGAAATGGGAAGATAATTCCCCTTTGAGAAATCAATCAAAAAACTATTGTCTAGGGGACCTCTTAAAAATAAGAAGTTAGAAAAAATAGATAGAGAAGAAAAAATGATGAGGTAATAAATAAAATTAGAGGAAAATGGATAAGAAATGCATAAATAAGAGAAAAAGTAGTGTAATAGAGGTAAAAATTATGGGTTGGGCCTATAAACAAGCCTTGGGGTGGGGGGCTACAAATAGTTAATTTGCACTCCTAGTCCATTAGAGATTCATAACATAGAGTAGATGAATGAGCAAGAAGAGTACGGAATTTATTTTAGACCACACACATTGAGTGAAGAAAATGTCTTAGTACATATGACCATAGGACATAGGCACATGGGTATGACCTAGAAAATAAAAATTTAGGTTAGTGTAGGTGCAACTAATAAGGGGTAGAAGTAAGATGAGCATAAGCAATGAACCTAAAATTATTTTGAAATGTTTCCCATGCAAGGAAAATGGTGCATGCACTACAAATAATGTCATTTATGTGGTATAATATTGTTTACACATGGAAAGTCGTGAACTAGTGTGAAAATTGGGATATCTTCACAAAGTAGCGCTTAGGAGATACATGGATCACTAACATGAGTTTCATCCCAAGGAAAAAGAGTGTCACTTCCACATTGTAACAACCACAACCTTAACACAAGGGAATTACATGGTAATTTTCAACTACTTTGTAAATAGAATTCATTCCTAAAATTAAGGAAAATAAAATTTCTTCTTAATCATAATTTTCATTTGCATAAATGGAAGAAAAATGAATATATATAAATGATTTCATATCAAAAATTCAACCTTGAAAGTGCATATCACAATTTCTTTTTCATTAAATTACTAAATCAACTTTTCAAATTTCAAAATGCATTAAGCAAAAGAGTTTAGAGTTAGAGATCCTTATTTGGATGCTTTCAATCTTTATGTCTTCCAAGACTCGACAAGTCAACTGCAGAGGGAGACCATCACCCAAGTGCTTTACCTCCAACCACAGACATAAGCGATCCCCTACACTCCTTCCATAATGGAAGTGGCCTTGCCCTTCAATAAAGGGAGTGGTTAGGAACCCCCTAATTAAATCCATTTGAGCTCTAGTGTTTTTGACATACTTAACCAATATTGTCTATCAACTATGGATGACCTCCAACTATGACAAACAACTCTAATTGTGTTAAGTATCTGGACATGGTGAACCAACACATGCATGCAGTGACTCATGAACCCACTTTAGCCAAAGTTGTTTTGTGTTCAATGAACATTCGTTGCTTACTTGGAGTGAAGTCGTACATTCACCCACCCCGCTCGACTTGGAGACTTATCTGACCTAATACTCAACCAATAGAAAACTAAAGGGGTACTATGGACGTAAATTTTCCATTATCCCACACCCATTTAGGTGTTTGCAACTAGATAACTCCATAATTAAAAATTAAATTTGACACTTTGGTTGCAAATCTAGCAACTTCGGGATTTAACAGTTCTGCCTTTTTAAACCAACCCATATTCTCATTCAAGACAGTCTTACACTGCTTCTATAATGGTCAACTTTTAATATGTGACTTCAATGTCACCAACCTAACCTATTCTTGGTCATTCCTTATCTTAGCATTTAAGCTTTATGTACTTATGAACTTATAGTTATTTATACAACTAGGAAACACTTTTCTTATCATTTACTAGCCCAGTAATTCAAATATATTAATGATGAACAACATCTAATATTAAATAAGTGGATCATTGGTGAACAGTTATGGCTAGTTAGATAGCATCCTTTCTATGGTGCTCCAACCTCAATAAAATAAACATGCAAGTAGTCTCATTTTACACCAAGAATTCATTCAATAAATGGTATAACAGTCTCAAATATAATATTGGATCTTAGCCCTTTAAGTAATCCTTGCTCAAAATACTCTTCATATATTTTAAATGGAAAAAAGAGAAAATCTACTACTCAAAGCTTAATTTCTACTTATTAGAAATACAATTCCCTATCTTACAAGTTTCAACAAGAAAATTCAAAAAAAAAAAGAGAGTCATCAAATTGTATTCCAAATAAGGAAAAAAAGACTAAAAAACAAAATTTAAAAATTAGAACATCCCTATAATATTCTTAAAAAATGATTTACTTCAATCGCGAACATGTACAACAGCCTCAATAATGATTTCTCTAGCCTTTATGTGTATTCCTACTATCCCAATCCAACATGTAGTTCTTCTTTTGACATTTATGTAACTATATCTCTCTTTCTTTTGAGAACTAATAATAACAACAATGGAAACTCTAGCTTTTATTTGTGTGTAACCCCTAATCAATATTCAACAACAGTTTATATAGAAAAAGGAAAAATAATAACCACCTTCAAGCCACTACCAACCAACTTAATGTGGTTGATTTAGAAATAGTAAATGTGAGAAGTTGAGGATATCAAAAAGATCTCACCACACCCAACAACAATAACACAAATAAAATATCTCAACACTTCTAGAATCTCTTCCAAGCACGTTGAAAATTCATTTGCAAATAAGCGACCCGATTTGAAGATTATTTAAACCAAAATCAGATCAAATTTAAAGGCTATTATATAGTGGATAATAGTCACCCATAAAGTCCCCATTTAGATTAGCATTTACATAATCTATCTGCCCAAAAAAATTTATTGATTTATTCAACAGATTTGACTTTGTGAACAACAAAAGTGGAGTTTGACACCTTTTAATAGAGCTGTTACAAATCCCTATCAATTAGCATATAGTTTATTCCTTTGACCAAGCTCATATTGATATTTTCATGGAGCAGAATTATAGCATCTTAGTTACCATTTACAACTTAACATATTATGCCCCTTTGGAGACCATTTAATTTCATAAAAAATTGCATTTACAACTTGTATTTATTCTAATTAGCTTTTACAAAGAATTAATGTCTTAACTTATATTTATATATTTAAGTATTTGTACACACTAGTAAGCTCTAGCATACCCACTTACATATACACTTATACTAGAAATATGATTTTTCGTATAGGTGTATACATAGGTACATATCCTAGGCTTCCACATGTACACATATCCAAACATATAATCGTAGGTGCCTTCCCAAATGCATAAATATAGAATAACATGTTAAACACCCTAGTTACTCTTAAGCATACAACTTGCATTATCAGTTCAATAAACAACAGACAATACTATCATTATAAATATTTATATTATATATAAGTATATAAGTACTCATTTTATGATGCAAGAGTACACCCAAACCCTAAGGCTCCTACGACGCATTTCCATGACTTAACTTCAATAACTTCATATCAAGATCAAGGTCCTACTTACATGAATTGGCACCTCAAACCTGCCTTAGGCTCACCTTGACGAGCTCAGATGGTTTTTAAGATTGGTTTCTTTGTCCAATCCCTTCTCCTGGGTGATACTCCCCCTCATCCACTGGTGGCACAATTTCCAATCCTATCATCCACTTGGCAACCAAAAACACACAGTTTTCCATTTTCATCAAATTGCTTACACCACATTATCAACATATCATTTCATAAAATTCCATCGCATTTAACATTGCATATACTTGTAATATCGCAAAATTGCACCGAAGGGAAATTCCACATTTTTGCATCTTGTCTAGCATTTGTGACACCTTAGAAACATTAAAGGAAAAATCCCATGAATCAGAGTCTTGCAATTCTAACTTCATGAGGACACATGGTGAAGCGACAAAAGGCTAACAAGGCGTTTCCCAAAAATCCAGGCTTTGGACGCCTAGCGTTCGTGCGGTGCGCTAGCATCTTGGCAATTTTCTGAGTTTGAAACTATGAATCTAGAATCCTAACCCTTGCAACACATGTCCTGGTAGTTAGGTCTTGAGTGAAATGGCTCTATGTCACCCTTGCATGCATGAAAACCCCCTTTTTGCTTCAATTTTTGGGGTTGGAAGTCATCAATTGAAGCATTATCACTACTTTCTCTAATCTTGGGTAAGCTCCATCCTTGAATAGTAACACTTCTTACAAGTGAAGCCATGTCGGACTTGGGTCCCTCCAGCAGCTACAAGTTCTCAAGCAACTATCAACTCTCAAGAAAGCACATAGCGGTGCGTCTGTGTGCTCCAGAAGAGGGTCTTGACATGTGGGTAACTATCTCTCTCCCTATCACTCCTCTTTACTAGCTCACTTACTACTTTGTGGTGCGGGCTCTACTCCAAAGCAAGTTTTATTTTCATCACATATTTTGTTTACTTCCTTTATGCTCCTTCCCAACTTGGTTGTCCATCAAGGTGGGAACACCAAAGCGAGGGTTTGACTGAGGTAGACCCCTATACAACCCCAACCTTTTCCCCTTGATTTTTTATGCAAGTTAAGAAGTGGAGCTTGGATTAAAGGTCCAAACACATGAGGGTAATCTTGTTTTGAGTTCCTTTGTATTTCCCTTTAGTTTCTAGCTGTTTGTCAATTATTTTCTCTTTTAAACTTTTAACCCGAGTCCAGAGGTGAGATTCATCTTTGCCTACTTGATCTCTTGAGTTCTTGATGGCTTAGGATGCCAGCGCATCTTGTAGACGACAGTGCATCATGTTAGCATCCTGAAACCACCCTGACATCTTTTGGCCAAGAGCTCCTTAGCCAGAGGTGGAGACCTAGAAGTCTCACTCTCTCAGAGTCTGAGATTACTTTCCCACTTTCCTTCACAGTTTTGTTGATTTGTTTAAATTGAGGTTTATAAGGCCAATCCTTTCCTTGGTGATCTCTTGAGAATAAAGAGACCTATGAGCAGCGAATCCCTCTTATATCACATTTTGGTGAACCTGACGTGAACCGTCAAATCCATTTTCATAATGTCGTCTAGTCATATCAATTCTTTTTTTGAACAAGATTTCGATATGTTGGAAGATACTCTAGATGATTTCTTAGAAGCACTCTCCCCTATCTATAAACCTTTCTATCAAATTCCTTCCTCGCCAGTTGAAGAGTCGATAAATGTGGTAGTAGTTTCTGCAGCTCCTCTGAGTCCTAGGAAACCCATCACTTATGTGACCCCAGCTAGGCCATTCCTTAGAAAGGACTATTTTGTCTACAATATTTCATGTCGTAGTGATCTATCAGATTTATATTCTAGATTCACGAAAGATACTAACTCTACTTCTTATAATGTTGTCAGGCATACGTACCCTACAAGAAGAAACAAATAAAACTTGGAACAACAAACATCTATTCCTGCATCACAACCAATTCAAACTCCTACTTCTTTACCACCATCTCAACTTAACCTTCCTTTAGCTCCTAAACCTGCAATCAAAGCACCGAGTGATTACGATCTTGTTGAGCAACTTCATGTTACTCTAGCTAAGATCTCGCTTTGGGATTTGCTTCAAACCACTCTAGTTTATCAAGAAATGTTGCAGGAAGCCTAACAGAAGATTCTCTTGCCTACCTTTGTTAGGCCTATGGATGTTGATGGGTTGATGGCACATATTTGAGCAGATTCACTGAATATTACATTCCACCCACAAGAACTCTCGCCTCTAGATGTGCATAAATAAGAAAAACCTTTAAAGATTATAGTAAATGTTAACAACATTGGTATTAGGCATACCCTCGTTGACACTGGTTCAGCTCTCAACGTTTACAATATAGACCTACTACCTAAAATCAAAGTTGATTCATCTTCTTTAATAGCTTCTTCCTTGTATATTCATGGGTTCGATAATTCTGGTAGCCAAGCTCTAGGTATGTTAATGCTACCTTTCTAGTTGGGTCTCGTTACCTTGCCTACGTTGGTTTATGTGATGCCTGACCTATTACCATACAATCTCCTTTTAGGGAGACCTTGGATCCATGATATGGGCACAATAACTTCTACCCTACATCATTCGCTAAATTTTATTGCTAACAATCAAGTGGTTACGGTTAAAGTGGATTCGTAAGTCGTACACCTTTGCTTGCTAGCCGCTATTGGTCATAATTAGGCCACATCCACTCTCAAGAATTTCATTCCCTCCTTAACCGTTGATGCTATGGCATGTTATTCATTAATACCCTCTATGTAGTTATCCCCTGAGTAGGTATCAACCAAGATGAATTGCCTAAAGCAGAAAATGTTGAATCTCCCCCATCTTCTTCCTCATCCCCTCAATCGAATGCTCTCTTAGGTGATGACTGGGGTTCCTTGAACTTCTCTGAATTCTTCATAGCGGAGTATAAGTCAGACCCCTCTAGTATAGAATTTCTATGTTTTGGTAACATGAGGGTGGATAACCCTCCCATTGAGGAAGAGAAGTGTGATCCTATCCAAGAAACTACTCCTCCCCGAGAAAACAACCCCACTCTGGTAAAGGAGGTTAATGTTTGCGAACCAAGTAAGGGAAGTGGGACCACTCCCATAGAAACTTTTGACATCCATTGGTGGAATGACACACTCTATGTGGAGCCGCCCCCCTGAAGTTCTACGAACTCATTATGGATTTGGTTACGAACTCTCTTCTTGATATGGCTATGGGAAGAAAGGCCTAGGACGTATCAAGCAAGGAATATAGGTCCCTATCCAGTTTAATCAACGACAACACTATCTGGTTTTGGGATGCCCTATTGAATAGTCTAGACAAAAACCTTGGTGGAGTGTTAATATGATTTCAGCCAAACCATTGAGTTTGGTCCATCCTAAGTTGATAGAAGAAAGGGGACAAGCCGAAAAAAGTTCTTGTGGATGTCTTCTCTTCGAATGAAGCATTAGGCTAATTTCTATGTGCTTATTCTCTGTTGCCTCCTTATCATCACAAGAAATGATTCCCTTATCGCTTGCATAAACAAGCATACTTTGAAGAATCTATTATGAGCATTGATGAGGAAGACCCTCTATCTAACATCGGCAATGATGTTTCGATATCTCATCCTGAGGACCACAACTCTCTCCTTAAAGGAGATACTGTCGAAGTCCCCATGGATACTAAATCTTCAGAAAAGGTAATCAATATTGGGAAGTGTCTCTCTTCTAAGGAAGTAGATGAACATGTTTCTCTCCTATGTACTCTCCCCAATATCTTCGCTTGGACGTATAAGGATATGCCCAATATTGATGAATCCATAGTGGTCCATAATATCATTTTTTGTCCAGACGCCAAGCTCGTTATGCAAAAAATTTGAAAGATCAATCCTAGGGTAGCTTTAACGATCAGGACCGAGATAAAGAAGCTGTTGAAAGTGGGCTTTATCTTTCCTATTGACTATTCTCCTTGGATTTCAAATATAGTTGTTGTTAGCAAACCTGACGGCCGTATTCATATATGCATTGACTTTTGAGACCTTAACAAGGCTTCTCTTAAAGATGATTTTTCGTTGCCTAATATAGATATGATTGTGGACTCGACCACAGGCCATGCACTGTTATCTTTCATGGATGGCTTCTCAAGTTATAATTAGATCCGTATTAATCTAGACAATCAGTACAAGACAACCTTCACTACCCCATGGGGTACTTTCTGCTATGTGTTCATGCCCTTTGGGTTGAAGAACATGGGAGTGACTTACCAACAAGCAATGACCCTGATATTTCATGATTTCATTCATAAAATCTTAGAAGATTATGTTGATGGAATCCTAGTGAAATCAGTGAATCATCAAGATCATGTGAAGAACCTTCATCTCATCTTCGAAAGGCTTCAACTTTACAAGATGAGACTCAATCCCCATAAGTGTGTCTTCAATGTATGTTGGCAAGCTCCTTCGGTTTATAGTCTCTTATCATGGAATCAAAGTTGACATGAATAAGATTGATGCTATTGTTAACATGCCTCCACCAAGGAACATCACTGAGTTGCAAAGTTTACAAGGGAAGATTCAGGCAATTCATAGACTCATATCTAAGTTGGTTGACCTTACCCTCCCTTTCACTCATTTACTAAAAAAGGATGTTCGCTTCATATGGGATGAAGAGTGTTAGAAGGATTTTGAATCCATCAAAGCTTATTTGATTAACCCTCTCATATTGATGTTGGCTACGCGAGATAAACCCTTCCTACTTTACCTTGCTGCATCACCACACTCTTTGGCAGCTCTACTAGCCCAGTATGATGATAGAGGAAGAGAAAGATCAGTCTACTACATTAGTCATGTCCTTGTCGATTGTGAAACTCGTTACTTGTCCATGGAAAAGTAATGCCTTGCTCTTGTATTTTCTACGCAGAAGGTGAGGCACTACCTTCTCCATGTTGAAACACGTCATAGTGAAAATAGATCTTTTGAGACATTTTTTCTCTAGCGTTCACCTGGTAGGAAGATTAGCAAAATGGGTTATGCTACTTTCTAAGTTTGATATAAAAAAATTCACGCAAACACCAATAAAAGGACAAGCATTTGTCAATCAATTGGTAGACACTCCCTCATATCACTCCTTCCCTGGGTTGGACCTATTCCTTGATGAAAATATTTTCACGATTAACCATGACCTTGAGTGGAAGATGTACTTTGATGGATCGAGATGTCAGACTGGTTTCAGAGTGGGTGTGGTCCTGATATCCCCTGAAGGAAAATTGGCCCCCCTATCCTTTCGATTAGATTTTCCTTGACTAATAATATCATTAAGTACGAATCTCTCATCATTGGTTTGCGTGTTGTGATTGCATTAAAGATTAAACACCTTTGCATATTGGGTGACTCTGAACTTAATGTGAATCATATCACAGGAACCTATCAAGCTAAAAAAAATTAGATTGTCTAGATACTGAGACCTCGCCTTTTCTTTGCTTAATCAATTTTCCTATTTCACAATAAACATTGTCCCGAGGAGATAAAATAGACACGCGGATGCCATGGCAAGCACTACTTTCTTGGTACCCTTAGAAGAGGATACAAAAGAGTATCAGTTTGTGGTTCAAGTCATGCGAACCTCAGAAATTTTTGACCAACCCGACCATGAGGCTTTAACTTGCTTCCATGTAAACTCAAGAGAATGGTTATCTTGTGTCGACAATTACTTAAAGATTGGAAACTTTCTTGATGATGTGACAAAAAATGAGCGTACTCGTATATGAAAGCTTTCAGCCTATTATGTCATCTTATCCAATGTTCTTTATCAAAAAGTGTATAACAGTTTTTTGCTAAGATGCCTCACTAAAATGGAAATACCCCTTGCCCTTAAAGAAGCCCATGTAGGATCTAGGGGTGGACATTTCGGTGGTAGATCCCTGGTGAGGAAACTGGTACACATGGGATACTATTAGCAGATGATGGAACAATATTCCTTTAGTTTTTTCAAGAAGTGCCTTCAATGTCAACATTATAGTTGTCTTATCGATGCTCCCGCTCAGGAGTTGCAGAATCAAACTTCTCCTTGGCCGTTTACAAAATGGGGGTTGGATATTATTGAAAAAATATCACCACCTTCTTCCAAAGGACATACCTTCATCATTATCACTACAGATTATTTTACAAAGTGGGTCGAAGTTGTCCCACTCTGATCCATGAATGTGGAAACTATTTGTAGCTTCCTCTTGAACAACATCATCTCTCATTTTGGATTGCCCACTAAACTTTTTTTTGATAATGGTACACCATTTAAAAACAAGGAAGTAAAGAAATTCTTGGAGAAATTTCATATTCAACATAGGTTTTCTACACCATATTATCCACAATCCAATGGCCAAATGGAAGCTTCTAATAAAACACTTGAACTCATTCTTTGTAAAACAATTAATAAACACGGAAAACATTGGCATATTCAACTGACATATGCTTTGTGGGCTTATCGTACGAGTGTTTGCATGGTGATGTGAACGACGCCTTATAACCTCATGTATGGTGCTAAAGCTATCATGCCTTTGGAGTTGGAAATACCATTTTTGTGGGTTTCCCTTAGAGGTTTGATTGATGATGAAACCTATCGAGTTAACCATTTGCATCAACTAGAGATGCTCGATGAGCGCCATTTACAGGCCCTTGGTCATTTTAAAGCTTATTAGCAGTCGCTATCAAGACAATATAATTGAGGTGTGCTTCCTAGGACCTTCAAGCTAGGAGACCTAGTTCTATATAAAAATCAATGAAATGTAAACGCACCGCCTGATCAAAAAGGGAAGTTTAGTCCTAACTGGTTAGGCCCTTATGTCGTGGTTTATGTGTACAGTTCAGCTGCCTATGGGCTATTATCTATGGATGGAACACCTTTAAAAGAGCCTATTAATGTGATGCATCTTCGTTGATACTATGCATAGTGTCCTAATGTGTCACGTATGTGGCATTCTCCCTAAAGGGTAGTAATACTATATATGTTAACATTTACTCATTTTCACATCATAATTTTTTTGTGTTTATGACATGACCATATGTGTGTGCATGTAATAAAAACATACGTATGTGTGTCTGACTATGCCATATATCCATACATCACATTACATCCTTTTAAAGTAATTAGATCATCATAGCATTCAATTAATATGTAACCAAACATGTTTAATTAAATCATGATTAGCATCTAATGAAAGAATACATCCATAGCATGAGCATACATGAAAATAGAAAACATACACATAAACAAAGCCATGATACTGAAATTGATGTATATATATGTCCAATGTATGAATCAAATGTCATATACATGTATCGGGTTACTGCTATAAAAAATGAGCGGTTATTGAATATGTGTCTATACAAAAGATCAACAAGTATGTATATGTATGTATCTATATCTAGCTACAAAAGTGATATACAAAAGAGGGACTCCTATTCTCATGGAGCATGGCTCCTCGAGCCCTCTGGCTCTAGTGGCCACTCTAGTATCCTGGGTGGAGGTTGTATGATGGTTTGTGAACAGGATTGGTGTGAGAATGATGCAGATAAGCCTAGTCATATCCCTCTGAGCTCCCCCTGCAGTGAATAGATGTCCATCTTCACTTGGATAAGCTCCTAATGTAGTCATTGAACATCCATCAGGATTATAGCCACTGGTTGCACATAGAGCTCATCGATGCAGCTTTGAAGAGAGTCACGTGCCACCTCGGCATCATCAGCCCTCCTCACTACCACATCTCGCTCAGTGAGCACCATCCACAACTCCCCCAACAGCTGATCTCATTGTCCTCACATGGCCATTAGCTCTGTAATTAGTTGCACCACCTTTGTTCCCTACTCCTTGTATGCAGTCCCTAGACGCACGACCAGCTCAAAAGTGGGGGCATGCCTCCCTACTGAAATCGGCTAGTAGGCCTCAAGAACTATCCCTTGGATTGGCATGATAGGGGCCACCTCTGAAATACACTAAGCTATAAGCCCAGTCCATCCTTGTGCATCCTCTGCAATCACAAAGAGAGAAACAAGAATCACTATCACATGGCATATATCTACATAAACATAAAATAGAAAAAATGGAAAGCATGAGAATAACAACAATGTACTATGCATACCCGAATCCCCCAACTACCATGTGGGATCAAGGTGAGGGTCAACGCTAGGTCCTGCATCGATGGCCAACCCTGGTGATGCTAACATTTCTACTATTGGGATGTTGGAAACTGGTGGCGCCGACAAGATAGGGGTAGCTGGGGGGTTGATCTCCTCCGCCACCTTGATCTCACAAGCGTTGCCTCCTCCTCCTCCTATGTTGGTTCCTCCTCCTCCTTTGTGTCACCCTTCTAGCGGCCTCTCATCCTATCCTATGGAGGCTAGTGGGGTGCATCCTCCTATGGGCCAAGGTCCCCTCTTCGAGCACCCTCATCGAAGATTGGAGCAAGACGATGCCTCTCCCACCACCGCATGTAATTCACCGCTACCTCGACTTTATATACCACCACCATGGCTGACAGATCATGATCGAGCTCATCATCATCTGAGAAGACAATGTTTATAATGGAAGGGCGAGGGTGATCACCTACCCTCGCTGCATTGTGGTGTGCCCTAGTGTATGTGGTCACATCGGGCGGTATGGTCTGAACATAGTCGTGATGCCGCATTACCTGACTCCAATAATAGGGAACAATAATATAATCATGGAAACCAACCAAAAAATGGTCCCATTGTAGGTTCCTAAGCGACCTACTGTCATCGACCCACCTAAAATATTGATAGGGTCTCTACCGAACCTCTCCCATGAAAATAGTATCAAACTATAGCCTCCAAAACTATAGGTCCCTGAAACACCACTAGCCTATCTGTCATACCAATGGGACATAAGGACCTAATATGATTGTCTCCAGGGAAAACTAACTAGTCGGGTGTACATGATGTGGGAAAAATCCCACACCTACAAAAGTGTGCACGTTGTAAGACTGTGGTACTCATAATGAACGTACCACCCAAGTTCTTGTTATAGGTGCACCAGCATGTTGCACCCCTAGGAAAAAATATTCCTCTGCTCAGCCATCTCTCTGATAATAGGGATGAGGCCCCCGTGCAGGTGTGAGCCTCGCCTATCTATGGTGATTCAAAGGCAACTGTGACTACCATTACCTAACGTAACAACGATGATGTGTTCCTCACCTAGTCATACCAGTGAGTGTAGATGTGACCAATGTCATTGTCGCCATTTTTCCTCGCTATGTAGTAGAGGATTCCCTTGCTACGCTCCCACGTTGACCGGGTATCATCTAGAACCACCCGTCATTCGCAAATGGGTAGCCTGAGGATCCGATAGATGTCCTTGAGGGTGATGGTCATCACTCTGCATGGCAGTTGGAAAGATGATGTAGTGGCATCCCATCGCTCCATCAAAGGGATGAGCATCCCCTCATGATATTGCATCTCTGGCATAGTGAACACATGCCAAAGACCGACCCGCTCCAAGCGTGTGATCTCATCTTGCTAGAGGCAGTCCCTCTACTCACAAATGAGTAAGAATGCTCACCCTTCGAGATGCTCTCGGATCTCTAGATACTCCTGCAAAAATTCAAAAAAATTCTAAGTTAGAAACATCGTCATGATAAAACAAACATATCAAGGGGATGCATGCGCGTTGCACAGATGTTTGCACGTCGCACGTATGTCTTGGATCGCCATGGTCGCTCAGAGGACACCAGCACGTCCTTAGGATGATAGCGCAAATTTGGGACCGCAATGCACGTCCTGGACAACAATGTGTGTCGAGGATGTGAGTGCAGATTTAAGACACCTGCGCACCTTGACAAGTGGGAAAATTAAAAAAATTACCTAAAATGCATGAAAATCAAGGCTAAAAGGCCTACCTGGTCAACCTCACGACCCTCGACGATATCCTCACATAGTTGCTCTAGCCTTGGCACATCATACTCTCTCCTGATTAGCATTTTGCTAACTTTCATCTCACAAAAATCAACAATTTGCTCATAGTGAATAGTGAAAATGACCCTTCTAGGGGCCAACCTAGGTATATATAGGCCCCCCAGGGTCCATTTTTCCTAGAGCTTGTGGCCCCTCGATTTCTCCTAACTTTACCCCACCATATTGGGGGAAAATTTAGGAGGGGGCATATAGTCATCTCTTGACCATATTTTTCCTCTGAATCGATGAATTTTTCTTGATCATTCTTCTCTTTGTGGTAGTTTCTTCTGATTTTTTGAAATTGACCCAAAATTTTAGTTTTTATAGGATAAGGTTTTGAACAACTTTTTGTGACCGTTTTGTTGTTTGTTGAGCTCAGAAGCTGGGAGCATCCTCGATACCAGTTACCTCAACCTCGGTGACCTCTGTAGTCCCTCTCTTTGGCACGCACTTTTGTCAAATCCAAAATTCGGGTGAAGTTTTTCTTTTCTACTTTAGTGAGGTTGATTTTTTCCAAAATTGAGCCCACTAAAGTGGGAGCAAAATGTAATGTCGCAGAATTGCACCTAAGGGAAATTCCACATTTTCGCATCTTTCCTCGCATTTATGACACCTTAGAAACATTAATGGAAAAATCCCATCAGTCAGAATCTTGCGATTCTAACTTCATGAGGACACATGGCGAAGCGATAGAAGCCTGACAAGGCATTTCCCAAAAATCCAATTTTTGGACGCCTGTGTGGTGCATGGACGTTCGTGCAGCACACTAACGTCTTGGCAGTTTTTCAAGTTTGAAACTACAAATCTAGAATCTTGACCCTTGCAACACGTGTCCTGGTGATTAGGTCTCGATTGAAACGACTCTACGTCACCCTTCCATGCATGAAAACCCCCTTTTTTCTCCCATTTTTGGGGTTGAAATCCACCAGTTGAAGCATTGTCACTACTTGCTCTAATCTTGGGTAAGCTCCATCCTTGAATATCAGCACTTCTTACAAGCGAAGCCATGTCGAACAGAGGTCCCTCCAATAGCTATAAGCTCTCAAGAAGCTACCATCTCTCAAGCAAGCACATAGCGGTGCACCCATGTGCTTCAGAAGAGGGTCTTGACACGTGGGTAACTCTCTCTCTCCCTATCACTCCTCTTTACTAACTCATTTTCTACTTTGTGGTGCGGGCTCTACTTTGAAACGGGTTTTATTTTCATCACACATTTTGTTTACTTCCTTTACGCTCCTTCCCAACTTGGTTGTTTGTTGAGGTGGGAAAACCAAAGCGAGGGTCTAACTGAGGTAGACCCCTATACAGCCCGAACCTTTTCCCATTGATTTTGTATGCAGATACGAAGTGGAGCTTGGATTAAAGGTTCGAATGCACAAGGGTAATCTTGTTTCTAGTTCCTTTGTGTTTTCCTTTAGTTTCTAGCTTTCTCTCAATTATTTGCTCTTTTAAACTTTTAACCCGAGTCTAGAGGTGAGATTCAGCTTCACCTACTTGAGCTCCTGAGTTCTTCACGGCTTAGGATGCAAGCACGTCTTGTAGACGGCAACGCGCCATGTTGGCATCCTAAAACTGTTCTGACGTCTTTTGGCCGAGAGCTCCTCAGCCAAAGGTGGAGACCTAGAAGTCTCGGTCTCTTGGAGTCTGAGATTGATTTCCCACTTTCCTTCACATTCGTTTAAATTGATATGTATAAGGGCAGTTTGTTCCCTAGTGATCTCTTGAGAATAAAGAGACCCGTGAGCAATGAATCCCTCTTATATCACAATACCATAATTCCATCACATTCACTTCACGAAACATCATAATTCAAATTTATGTGAAAAAGGTAAATAGCAAATAGTAATTTTAGGGTTGGGATGTAACATATTCCCCCCCTCAAGACTCATCATCCCTGATGAACTGAAGTATCATTACACAACATATCAAAATTTAATCAATGTCTTGAAACACTAGTTATTGTTCATAGAAAAGATGTGGGAACTTTTTTTTTAAGTTCTAAGTCATCTTCCCACATGGCTCTATCTTCACAATATTGGTTCCATTGAACCTTGCATTGTAATACTTCTCTTTTATGCAGGCAGAGCATGTGAGATTTGAGCACCTTGAGTATCTCGATTATAACCACTCTCGGATCTTGAACCTAATGTGCTTTCCAATCAATAACATAATTATTACCCAACAAATATTTCTTAAGATAGGAAACATGAAATACATTATGCATCCTAGCAAGAGCTAGTGGTAGATCAGTTATATATGCAACTGAATTGACTTCCTCAACAACTTCAAAAGGTCCTACATAGCATAGGGCTAACTTAGAGGATTTCCCAAACTTGATTGTACTCTTTTGAGGTTTCACTCTTAACAAAACCTTTTCTCCTACCAAGAAATGACTTGGTATGAATTTGGCATTAGCATAACTCTTTTTCCTATCATTGGCTTCAGCTAGCCTTTTCTTGATCAAGCTGACCTATTCTTCCATTTTTGCAAGAATATTTTGCCCAAGGCTAATCCTATCTTCTAGCTTATCCCAACTTATAGAAGTTCAACACTTTTTGTCGTACAATGCTTTGAATGGAGCCATCTTGATGTCAGAATGATAGGAATTATTGTATGAAAACTCAACAAGCAAAAGATAATCCTCCCATTTTTATTCTTGATCCATGCAATACATTCTCAACAATTCCTCCAACACCCGGTTCACTCTCTCTATTTCACCATCTATCTCCAGATGGTACGTTGAACTTATGTTCAACTGAGTTCCTAGTGAGGTAAACAAGGTTTTCCAAAACCTCAAAGTTATATGTGCATTTCTATCAAAAATAATCTTTTCTAGCACACCGTGCAATCTAAATACTTCTTGCATAAATTTCATGGAAATGATAGGTCCTCCATTAGTAAGATTTCTCAAAATAAAATAAGCTACCTTGGTAAGTCGTTCTACCACTACCAAAATTGCATTATGCCTATTTCTAGACATGGGGAGTCCTTGAACAAAATCCATACTAATAATTTTTCATTTCCACTCAGGAATTTTAGGAGGGTATAACAACCCTGTTGGGTGATGATGTTCAACCTTTACTCTTTGGCATTCTAAACATTTTGCGACAAACTTTGCAACATCCCTCTTCATTCCTTTCTAGAAATATAGTGGCTTCACATCATCCAACAACTTGGTCACTCCAGGATGTCCCAAATAGGGTGTGGAGTGTACCTCCTTCCAGAACATGTCCCTTAGCTCTCCCACTTTTGGAACATACATTCTACCCTTAAATCTCAACAAACAATCAAACTCAAACACAAAGCCTTCATACCGAGGATCCGTAGGATTATCCTTTAGAGATTTTTTTACTTGCTCATAATACTCATCCCCATTATAATTTTGAATCATTTGATCCCTAAGATTAGTTTGCATGGATACCATTGAAGATATATGCCTCCTTCGACTTCCCATTTTATTTTCCCTTAATATAACTTATCTCAAAGTCATAATCATAAATTCACTCTAGCTACCTCCTTTGGAAATCATTTAACTGAGGTTGGATAAATATATACTTGAGACCTTAATGGTTTGACCTTAACTCAAAAGGTTTTCCCATCAAGTAGTGTCACCACATCTGTAGTGCATGAACTATAGTTGCTAGCTCAAGATCAAGGGGTGCATAATTCAGTTCATAAAATTTAAGCTTCCTAGATTTGTAGGCTATAACTTGACCATCTTGCATAAGCACTCCTAATCCTTCACCCGATCCATCGGTGATGACTAAAAATTGTCCTTCTAGATCAAGCACTTTCAATATTGATGTCGTAGTTAACTTTTCCTTTAACAAATCAAAAGCTTTTTGGCAATTTTTTGTCCATTCAAACTTCTTACCTTTTCTTTGCAAAGAGGTGATAGGATGGGCAATTCTTGAGAAGTTAGTGACAAACTTACAATTTTATCTAGCTAACCCCATGAAACTTCAGACCTCATGCACATTTTTTTGGTGCTGGCCATTCCATGATAGCCTTGATCTTTTTTGAATCCATTGTAATTCCTTTTTCTGAGATAAGATGGCCTAAACATTGCACTTCCTTCTGGAAGAACGTGCACTTAGACAACTTACCATAGAGCTTATGTTCCCTCAAATTCTACAATACAATCTATAGATGTTGGAAGTGTTCTTCTTCATTCTTAGAATAGATTAGAATATCATCAAGGAAGACAAGAACTAACTTATCCAGACAATCTCTGAATTTATTGTTCATCAAGTTCATGAATGTGGCAAGTGTATTCATCAACCTAAAAGGTAGAACTATAAACTTGTAGTGTCCATACCTAGTTCTGAATGTTGTTTTGTGGATATCCTCATCCTTGATCGAGTAAACCCACAAAACTGGTTTACAATTTCATTGAGGAAGGAAAAATGCATTTTCATATGGAAAACACTTGAGGGGGTTCGCTAGAACTAGGGGGGCTCGCTAGAACTCCCTAAAGGGTTCACTAGAACTAGGGGGTTTTCTAGAACCCCCATTTAATGGGTTTTATTTTTTAATTGCATTTAAAGGGGGTTTGCTAGAAGGGGGGTTCTAGAAAACACCCTAGTTCTAGCGAACCCTGGTTCACTAGAACCCCCCTCTTTCCCCCTTCTCCCCCTCTTCTGCCAAATCTCTACAAAATATTTCCCTTCGAAGCTCAGGTTGAGGAATAAAATGGAGGAGACTTCACATACCCAATTGGATGATGGTAGTCCTCGGAATGAGCTATCCATCGAATATAATTTTAATATGTTTTGGTTTTATTATGTATTTTTTTAGTTTGATTAAACATAGGTTTTCTACCGAAAATCAAGTTCTTTATTTTGCACATGTGGAAAAATAGCAGATTATCAAAATATATATATATATATATTAGTGCACTAGATATTGATGTCCCTAATCCAACAAAAAAAAAATCGATACATACAAAAAAAGTTATGTTTTAGCTAGTGAATCATGTCTAAATTGTAACTAGTTTGACATTGAAACTTAAATGAGAAAAAAAAATTCAATGAAATGATATGAAACCAATTCCATGCACTAGATATCGTAGTTATGAATCTAAATTTGAAAAAAAAAAAAAATATATCCTTTATAGAAAAAGTTATGTATTAGCCAGTAATGTCACTCTTTAAAAATGGTGTTTACTATTAAAAACTAGTTTTTGAAGCAGATGGAAAAAGAAGTGCAATCTAATTCCAAAAATTTTGAAAAAATATATATTTAGAATCTATAGACAAAATGTCACAAATCACTCACTGATACATTTTGACTCAATTCTGATGAAAGGTCGTCAAAATTTCGATGAACTTTCGTCATAATTTCAACAAAATTTGAAATGTCAAAATTCCAACCCAGCCAACGATGTTGGATTAGAATTTCGACATTTCAAATTTTGTTGAAATTTCGACAAAATTCTTCCGATAAAATGGTGTCGAAATTTCGACGAAATTTTGTTGGAAATTGAGTCAAAATGTATCAGTGACTAGATTGTATCATCTTCAAATTTGTCACAATTTAGCCACTATAGGTGCTCAAAAGTGGAGATTTAGTTAAAAATATTTAGTTCAATGTCCAATTTGGCCAAAAATTGTAAACCAATATTATGGGATCACCCAATCCTTAATTGATGATACCCAGATCACAAGTCAATCTTTGAGAAGACCGTTGCCTCTCACATTTGATCAAATAGATCATCTATATGGGGTAATGGGTATTTATTTTGTATTTTTGCCTTGTTGAGCATGTGGTAATCTATACATAATTGCAATGTCCCATCTTTCTTCTTGAGAAAAATCACCGGTGCTCCCCAAGGTGATACACTAGGTCTTATCAAACCCTTTTCCAACAATTCTTACAACTAAGCCTTCGACTATATCAATTCTATTGTTGTCATCTGGTAAGGAACTTTGGATATCGGTTCCGACCCCAAGATGATATCAATTGCAAAATCAAAATCTTTTTTTGTAGTAACCCTAGTAGCTCTTCTAGAAAATCATCTTGAAAATTTTGGAGAAAAGGATACTTCTCAAAATCCATTTTTTCTTGATCCATAAGTTCCCCACCATCTTCCCTTATAAGTTTTTGAGACTCATAAAACAACAAATCATCTTGGAAGGTGAGCTCATTGTCAGTTAGGGGTTCTTCTACCCTTTCCATCCTTATTGCAAATAGTTGACAACCCCTTTTCTTAGCTTTCTTTAATTGCATAGAAAAAATATGCCTTATCTTAACTTATCTAGCTATTCCTTGCAGGGAGACTTTGTTTCCTAAGTCATCCAAACATTCTACTATTTTTGTGGCACAATCCACTTTAGCCCTATGCCTCCACAACCAATTTATTCCCAAGATAATGTCATAAGACCCTAAGGAAGCTACATAAAGGTTAACTTCTTTTGAGAAGCTTGGCAAGTCAACCTTGGCTTCAAACAAATACTGCTCTACCATGGCTATTGATTGGTTGGAAAATTCAACCAACCAAGAATTTTTCATATATCCTGCCCTCCTAAAAAAATTATCTAACATTTTAGGAGAGAAAAAAACATTTTGTGGCCCTAGTGTCAATTAAAATAGAGATGGGTACCCCAAACAAGTTACTTGGCACCTCAATGGGTGTGATCTGATAATCTTCATGTCGGTTGTCCACAGTTGCATGAATCCTCTACTGAAATATAGCTTATTGTGATGGCAAAGGATTCCCATGAGACTATGAGCTCTAACCTTTGTTTGGGCAGTTACTAGCATAGTGGTCTTCACCATAGGTATAGCATCCTCCCAAAGGACCCAATTTTTTGACAGGCTTACCAGCATTATCTTCATTGCACATGGAATTTTTACTTTTATTGTTCCTTCTATCCTTTCTAGACTCATTCTTGTTTCCATGGGAACCCTTGTCTCCTCTCTTGTTATTTTCCTACTTGTCATTCCTTTTCTTGAATGTTTGAGAGGATTGGGACCAACTATACTTCTTGTTTTTCCCTCTATGGGCTACCATGGATTTTAATCTTTGTTCCTGTTTCATTACCTTTTCATAGAATTGTTCCATAGTAGTGGGACCGAGCACTTCAACTTCTTCACCAATTTGGGCATTCAGCCCCATTATGAATTTCCTTATTCTGAACCTCTCACCCTTCTAGTACTAAGGAACGTATTTCATAAGGCGGGTAAATTTCTCCCAGTACTCATTGACTATGGACTCTCCTTTCTTGGGATTTTAAAAATCCATAAACTTTTGATCAAAATATAGCTGAGGTATCCACCTCTAACAAAATATAGCAATAAATTCATACCAAGTAAGCCTCAGAGATTTTAGCCCTAACTTCATCTTCTTGTTCATCCACCATGTGGATGCCTCCCCAACCAACTGATATGCCCCCCATGCATCTTTTTTCGCTTTAGCATAGTTACATATTTCAAAATATTTTTCCATTTTAGTGAGCCACACCTTGGTGGCATCACCTCCTATTATTCCATAAAATTTAGGGGTGTAATTTGTTTTATATCCTTGGCCATTTGGTCCCTTCTTGCATCATCAGACCTCGACACAAAATGTGTCTCACTCCTTTCCCCTTCCTCATTGTTTGTAAGATCATGTTCATTTTCCCCTTCCACTGAGGGTTCCCTTCTAGCTCTTCCCCTTGCCCCACCTTCTAGGGCATGAAATCTCTCTCTCTTGTTTCTTGTAATAGAGTGAGGATTTGATCCACCTTGCCCTCCAAGGTACTAAAAGGTTGCCCCACTTCTTGACTCTTATCCGGATTAGTCCTAGTACATACCATTTTTGACCTACTTTAACCTGTACGTTGCATTATAAAAGTTTAAGTTAGATTCTCATCTATTGTCATGTTTAATTCCCAAATGATGATGTTGTGCACAGTCACATGTTCAGTCATTTAGAAAAAGATTATTCATATGTTCAATCATTGGAAAGAGTAAGAATTGACACAAAAAAAATTCTCAACACTTGTTTATTTATGAAAGATTGTTTCATCGTGTTGCCTTTATTTAAATGAGGAATTCAATCATTGAAAAGAGTAAGAATTGACATAAAAAATTTGCTCAACACTTTTTTATTTATGAAAGATTGTTTCATCGTGTTGCCTTTATTTAAATGAGGAATTCAATCATTGGAAAGAGTAAGAATTGACACAAAAAATTTGCTCAACACTTGTTTATTTATGAAAGATTGTTTCATCGTGTTGCCTTTATTTAAATGAGGAATTCAATCATTGAAAAGAGTAAGAATTGACATAAAAAATTTGCTCAACACTTTTTTATTTATGAAAGATTGTTTCATCGTGTTGCCTTTATTTAAATGAGGAATTCAATCATTGGAAAGAGTAAGAATTGACACAAAAAATTTGCTCAACACTTGTTTATTTATGAAAGATTGTTTCATCATGTTTTCTTTATTTAAATGAGGAATTCAAACATACATGAGTATATCCTTCTTATTCATATTAAGGCATGTTATGGATTTCTATCCTTATTTATATTTGGCATACATTGTTATTATTTATTAAGGTCCAGAGAGGTATATCCCTCTGAGTCACTCTCTAAACTAATTACTATTATTTCTAGAGGGGGACACACATGCAAGTGCTTGCCCACTTATTTTTTTTTAGGTTTAGGTGAGGTCACGCTGTCCTCACTTGCAACAAATTTTGATGAGAAAGGTTGATCAAATGGCTTAGGAGGATAAAGTGTTTCATAGCAAGCCACAACCTTGGCCACTTCTTTTATCTCCTTCCTTTCCTGACTGATGTGCTTCATCACACCACTAAGGGTTTCCTCATCTTTTAACCATGTTTCTCCTTCATGATTGGTCCCCTCAATCATTTTTGTTAAGGCTTGATGCTCCTTCGCTTGAAGGTACTTAGCATTCCCCACCGTAGATTTTTGTGCGGTCATTTTAGTTCGCACCATTCTAGCACATTTTTCATCTTCCAACATTAGTTACTCAATATTGAGTTATGTCTACATAGTGAACTCATAGTCCTAAAGTGTGGAACCTAGCGCTCTAATACCATGTGTAACAACCACAACCTTAACACAAGGGAATTACATGGTAATTTTCAACTACTTTGTAAATAGTATTCATTCATAAAATTAAGGAAAATAAAACTTATTCTAAATCATAAGTTTCATTTGCATAAATGAAATAAACATGAATATACATAAATGATTACATATGAACAATTCAACCTTGAAAGTACATATCACAATTTTTTTTCCATTAAATTACTAAATCAACTTTTCAAATTTCATAATGCATTAAGTAAAAGAGTTTAGAGTCAAAGATCCTTATCTAGATCCTTTCGATCTTTATGTCTTCCAAGACTTGGAAAATCAACTACAGAGGGAGAGCATCACCCAAGTGCTTTACCTCCAACCACAGACATAAGTAGTCGCTCGCACACCTTCCATACTAGAAGTGGTCTTGCCCTTCAATAAAGGAAGTGGTTAGGAACCCCCTAATTAAATCCATCTAAGCTCTAGTGTTTTTTACCTACTTAACCAATACCGTCTATCAACTATGGATGACCTCCAACTATGACAAACAACTTTGATTGTGTTAAGTATTTGGATACAGTGAACCAACACGTGCATGCATTGACTCATGCACCCACATTGACCAGAATTGTTTTGTGCTCAATGAACATTTGTTGCTTACTTGGAGCGAAGTCATACGTTCACCCACCCCACTCGACTTGGAGACTTATCTAACCTAATACTCAACCAATAGAAAACTAAAGGGGTACTATGGACATAAAGTTTCTAGTATCCCACACCCATTTAGGTGTTCACAATAGGATAACTCTAGAATTCAAAAGAAAATTTGACACTTTGGTTGTAAAGCTAGCAACTTCGAGATTTAAGGCTTCTGCCTTTTTAAACCAACCCATATTCTCATTCAAGACAATCTAACTCTACTTATATAATAGTCAACTTTTAATTGTGACTTAAATGCCACCAACCTAACCTATTCTTGACCATTCCTTATCTTAGCATTTAAGCTTTATATACTTATGAACTTATAGTTATTTATACAACTAGGAAACACTTTCCTTATCATTTACTAGCCTAGTAATTCAAATATATTAATGATGAACAACATCCAATACCTTATTAAATAAGGGTCTCACTGGTGAACATTTATGGCCAATTAGTGAGCATCATTTCTATGGTGCTCCAACCCCAATAAAATAAACATGTAAGTAATCTCATTTTACACCAAGAATTCATTCAAAAAATGGTACAACAGTCTCGAATATAATATTGGGTCTTACCCCTTTTAATAATCCTTGTTCTAAATATTGTTCACATATTTTAAATGGAAAAAGGAGAGACTATGTTGCTCAAAGCTTGATTTCTACTTCTCAGAAATATAGTTCACTATATTACAAGTTTCAACAAGAAAACTCAGAAAACAAGAGAATTATCAGGTTGTATTCCAAGCAAGGAAAAAGAGACTCAAAAAATAGAATTTAAAAATTAGAGCATGCCTGTAAGATGCTCAAAAAATGATTTACTTCAGTCCAGAACACATACAACAGCCTCAAAAATGATTTCTCTATCCTTTATGCTTATTCCTACTATCCCAATACAACATGCAGTCCTCCTTTTGACGTTTATGTAACTATATCTCTCTTTCTTTTGAGAACTAATAATAACAATGGCGACTCTAGCTTTTCTTTATGTGTAACCCCTAATCAATATTCAATAACAATTTATATAGAAAAAGGAAAAAGAATAACAACCTTCAAGCCACTACCAACCAACTTAATGAGGCCAGTTCAGAAACAGTAAATACAAGTAGTTGAGGCCACCAAAAAGATCTCACCACACCCAACAACAGTTACACAAATAAAATATCTCAGTGCTTCTAGAATCTCTTCCAAGCACGTTGAAAATTCATTTGCAATTAGTCGACCCCGTTTGAAGTTATTTTAAGCTAAATTAGATCACATTTAAAGGCTATTATATAGTGGATAATAGTCACCCACAAAGTCCCCATTTAGATTAGCATTTACATAATCTATCCACCCAAATTCTATCATTGATTTATTCAACGGATTAGACTTTGTCAACAACAAAAGTGGAGTTTGGCACCTTTTAATAGAGTTATTACAAATCCCTATCACTTAACATATAGTTTATGCCTTTGACCAAGCTCACATTTCTATTTGTATGGAGTAGATTTATAGCATCTTAGTTACCATTTACAACTTAACATATTACGCCCCTTTGGAGACCATTTAATCTCCTAAATATTAGCATTTACAACTTGTATTTATTCTAATTAGCTTTTACAAATAATTATTGTCTTAACTTATATTTATATATTTAAATATTTGTACACACTAGTAAGCTCTAGCATACCCACTTACATATACACTTATACTAGAAATATGATTTTCCATATAGGTGTATACATAGGTACATATATGAGGCTTCCATATGTACACATATCCAAACATATAAACATAGGTACCTTCCCAAATGCATAAATATAGAATAACATGTTAAACACCCTAGTTACTCTTAAGCATACAACTCATATTATCAATTTTGTAAACAATAGACAATACTATCATTATAAATTTGTGTATTATATATAAGTATATAAGTACTCATTTTGTGATGCAAGAGTATACCCAAACACTAAGGATCCTATGAGGAATTTCCCTATGACTTAACTTAAATAACTTCATATCAAGAACAAGGTCCTACTTACATGAATTGACACCTCAAACCTACCCTAGGCTCACCCTGATGAGCTCAAATGGTTTTTAAGATTGGGTTCTTTGTCCACTCCCTTCTCCTGGGTGATACTCCCCCTCATCCACTGGAGACACAATTTCCAATCTTGTCATCAACTTGACAATCAAAAACACATAGTTAGCCATTTTCATCAAATTGTATACATCACATTATCAACATATCATTTCATAAAATTATATCACATTCAACATTGCATATACCATAATTCTATCACATTCACTTCAGGAAACATCATAATTCAAATTCACTTTGCAATTCAAATTTAAGCGAAAAAGGTAAATAGCAAATAGTAATTTTAGGGTTGGGATGTAACACACATAATGACACTTGCATAGATTAATTATTGTGAGGATACGCATGCCCATGAATTGGTACGTTCATATAAATAGAAGTGTATTATGGAAAAATAATAATGTCATGGTGTGTTTGTGGATGCAAGAGTAGTTATCACCTCTTCAATCATGTGAATGAAGGCCAACAATGAGGAGACAAATAGCATTGCCAAATGCATATTGGGAGCTTTTGGAGATAGTTGGACTATGATATCTAGCACAAATGCTAGTTATTTGGGTACACATTATGATGATTACAGTGATATGAGAACCTTTTATCTTCTAATTTGTGGGCCATTGGTGGATTATTGGTTTTGAGGGGGGAAGAGAGTTGATATGATTATTTGGGAGATATGATTTGTCGATGATGGACTAGGAGATGGATATGGTTGTGGTGGTAGAGATGGTGGAGTTACCTTTGTACCTGACATGTCTATCATCAAATATATTTCTTATTGATAATAGGGCATGAATTTATCATATTGGGTGAGTGAGGGTTTGTACAAAGATGTTGAAGGAGGGGAGAGTGTATGCTTCTGAACTATGCATGTTGGTGTAGCTATATTAAGATATACATATAGTGGTGTATAAGGGTGGGTGGAGCATAGGATATTGTGTAATATTGCTATATGTATGGGTATGAGAGCATATTATGGTATTGAGACTAGTGGTTGAGATACAAAGGGTACTAGGGATGTTGCATGTGTTTATGTAGGATGGGTGACTTGGTGTTGTGGTATTGAGTTATAGATGAGTTTGATAGAGTAGAGTGGAGGCTATGTGTTATGTGACTTTTTCCCCAAGAGAAGATAAATCTATGAAATAACACTTTATAATTAAAAAGGAGATGGAAAAATAATGGATATTATGATCCTTTGGTTTTAAAAGAGAGATTAATAAAGAATATGTATAAACACTCTTTAAAAAGGGGAAGAATAATTATTAAAAGGTAACCTTTGTGAAAGGGTGTGATGGTTCGGAAATAACCCCTTAAAAGGATATATAAATAATTCATGTCAGACTTAGAAAAGGCATGGAGCACATTCAAGGAGAGAAGAGGAAAAGGAAAGAAAAATTGAAAGGTCACAAAGGAGTGAAGGTTAGGGTCATGGGTGGGCATTAGATTCATACAATATCTCATTCAAAAAATATGTCAACCAATGGATAAAGTTAAAGGTGCCATACATGCCAATCACTTTATTAATATATCAACATGATATTAAATCACAACATTTTCTAGAAAACATCTATGACTAACATGATGCATGACATATAATGCATACTCAACAATCACAATAATAATTATGAATGAAAATGGTGAAGCTAAATTATTGGTATAGCTTGTTGCAAGTTGTGTTCCCTTGGTCTCCTTGTGTTGTGCAATGCTTGGGTTCGTGACATGGTTGTTATGCCTTGAATAACCACCCCATCTTTTTCCCTAGTCAAAATGGGTCCCCTTTGATTGTTTTTCAACAAAGTTTGGAGTTTTATTTTCCCCAACACTTTGTTTTTTTTCTCTTTCTTTTGTTTGTCTGTCGGAATCAGAACCGAAACTAAATCAGGTTTTGAAACTTGTTTCAAATATTTCTTTCCTCCCAGTCTCGACTGTGCTTTCAAGCCTTTTGGGTCTTATCTTTATTGGAGCCGAATTCAGAGTAGAAATTGAGCTTGAACGTAATTCAAGTTTCAAAATCAATTCCATTTCCGCCTCTGCCTCTGCCTTTTGATTTTTTTATTTGACTTAAGTTTGTTTTGTTGAATTTTCTTATTTTGGTCTTTGTGTTTTGTTTTGACTTTTTGTTTCACTTTCTTCTTTGTAAGCAGAACCGGAACCAGAATGGGAACCGAATGTGAAACTTGGACAAAGTATCAAAGACAATTCCAACTCCGACTTTGGTCTTGCTATTTTCGGTCATTGACTTTACTGAAGTCGCACAGCAGTAATGTGTCAGTTCCTCTACAGTTCTGACTCCGCTCTGCCTCATTTATGGCACTAATTGAAAGAGCTCTGCATGTATGAAACTACGAGTTTTACTTTAATTAGGAATTAACTCGAAGTTATCCTCATTTTTTAAAAGATCAAGAGTAAAACCAAAGTTGCAGTGGAGTATTTTCATGTGTGATTCGATTGGAAGAGAGATAACTGCACGTGGGATTGCTTCAAGGGACTAACCTATTTATCTGCGATTGAAGTAGGGTTTTCTATTCTTTTCTTTTTGTTCTTTTACGTATTGTTTCGTTTGGGTTTTTTTGTGGGAACTTGTGATTGATCGATCTTCTTTTGAGTTCTTGTGGTTTGTGTTGATTATATGCTTTTGTTGTGGGGTTTGTTTGTTTTGTTTTGTGTGGTTAGTTTTTCATTTATTCATTTTTTTCTCACAGTCATTTTCACATTTTAACCGTGACCATACTGTGATTCCCTAGGTTTTAAATGGTATAGATTAGCTGCAGTGCTTTCGTTTAATGGTTTGATAGATTACGTTTTACCTTAAGATTTCTATTACGCATTGCTTGGTTAATTAGAATTAGATTAAATTCATGCCCTAGGTTGTTAGAGGTCGAGGTTTTGAAAGTTAGGGTTTTGGCGTGTTTTGAATATGATGCCCTAATTGGTATAGTTTCTTTGTGGTCATATGGGTAGTTCTTTTAAAAGGTTATTTTAAAGCCCAGGCGATCGAGTTTTTAAATCATGGTATTATCAATTATCCTGTCGAAAGCATTTATGACATCATGATTACATTGAGTGGAAGTAGGATAGAAATCGATTTAGACTTTGAGCTATATTATTGTAGTAAGTATCGATTCCATTTCCATCCCGTCTCCGGCTCCAATCCCAGTAGGAAGGAACTCTCAAAATGATGGTAACCTAGGTGGAACCGGAACCGAAACTGAATATAAATCTAGAAAATCTTCATGGAACCAAATCAGGTTTCGTTTTGGTTCCAGTTACCATTTCAACTCCGACTCTGATCTCACCTTGTTATTACTGTAATTTCAATAACTGTTTTGATTCTGACCCCGATAGTGTTTTAAAGGGACTGTTTAGAGTGTTTATTGCCTGGTTCCTCCCCAGTTATATATGTGAAGGGTAATATTTTGAAGCATATTTTTTTGTATCTATTCAAGGATCTAATCTAAGGTTTTGATTGCATGAAGCTAAAGGATGTTAGGAATATCAAGAGAATATTCTCAGAGGAATCAGCTTGCAGAAACTTCAAAGGCATCAACTAAGACTAAGAAGATCAAACCGAAGCAGTTGCCTTATACCTTGAGATATAAACATAAGGGTCATGTGGTCACAACCAATAAAGTAGAAGCTGAATGGGCTGATATAACTGATACCAACTTGGGTCCATTCAAATATGAGGAGATATATTTGGAGACTTGCTAAAGAGGTTATAGGAACAACACAAAGAATAGTTGAGTCTGGCCTAGCACACATTGTTGTGTTTCCAGTTTCCATCCAATGCCCAGAATTTATTATGACAGCAGTTGGGGCTTATAATCCTGTCAATAGGCAGTGTGTGGACTCACAAGATAACGTCATCATAGACCTGATACCACAAATGTTTCAATACATATTTAATGTTCCCAACCCAAAGAATCTGGGACACTTGAATGAGGCAAAGGCCTTGGAGATATACAGCAACAAAAAGGAAACAAACAAAGCTCATTTGAACAAGAGGAGGAATATAGAGGGTGTATCCAGAAGCTGAAAGAGATCAATAAATTGCCGAAATCCACTCTTCTGGAGCAGTCAATCCTTGAAGTGGACAACACAAATTTCTTGGAAAAGGCCTCTAGCATAATTCGGTTGAGATCATATTTCATATACAAGCATAGGAATGAAGTTCAGGATTCTATCAAGGACCTAAATGAACAACTTGAGGAACTAGAAGTTGTTGTGGCTATCCTAGTAAATGTTGGTATACTAGTTAAAAAAGTCTTTCCTTTAAGTTAGATGAAAGAGAAATGGGATAGTATACTTCAAGAGGTGATACAAAAGGGAGATGATGGAGAATATCTACTATTAGATCAGTTGATGGATGTTAGAGAAAAGGTGAAGGCTACAAGAAGCGAAGTGTTAAAGCTAAGAGACATGAGCGAGTTTGCTATTCCGGAGTTAAAGAGGATCAAATTCGAGGATACTTGGATTGATGGATCATATTTGGATATGCTTCAACAAGTCTTCTCTAGTTATGATGAGTACGCTTTAGAGCAAACTCTGCATGCATGTCTGACAGTTTTATGGGTGCATGGCTTTCTTTTCTTCTCTCTCTTTTTCTCTCCAGTTTACTAAGTGATCAATATGGGAACTAGAGATCAGATTGATTTGAGTTTCCAAGAAAATTTAAGTTCCTAAAAGGTGGATCTCGACTTTAGATAGGGAGGACTTCATATTTTGTACATATATATATACCTTTGGGGTATGATTTTGTAAAGGTCAGCTAATAAGAATAAGATTAGCCACCTGATAGTAGCAGATAGGATTTTTATAGTTTTGCAGAGATACATTGTTATTTTCAGTTACAGTTGAATACAAAATACAGGTTTTTTTTTTACACAATATTATTGTTTTAAATTAAGTTTAATGGATGAGGTTGATGAATTATAATCTATCTATATTCCAGTGATTGTTTTGAAGCATAAGTGTTTCTTATTTGATGAGAATCAATAGGGGAAACCACATTTAAGGATTATTTCGTTAAATCATCTATGAATTGGATTATTGAATGTTTGTTGATCTATGATTTTAGCAATGAATGAGATTTTGTTCTTTTTGAATCTTTAAAGTATTTATGATGCATGATTGTGATGGTTAAACTAAGCACCATAGATGCATGCAATAGTATAGATTGTTTTATAAATTGCATCATGTCATGTTTTTCTTGATCTACTGGAGGAACATTCATTGTTGAAAATATATATCTGTATATTAGATAATTTTGTTCAGGTTCCATTAATGCATGCCCTGATCTATTATTATTTTTATTTATTTAAAACCCCCTTTTCAATAAATATAGATTAATGAATCCATCATTGCTTGTTTTCCTTATTACCAATAAAGGCCCCTTGAATATTATAGTTGCATGGACCAATTGAGTGACACCAAATAATTGAGAACCAAATACCAAGACCTTGGGAGTTAGGCTACTATATGTTATCTTTCTTTTTCAGGAGAAATAGAATAGAGATATTTTGTTTAACATTGTCGTGTCATTTTCACCATCAGCAATGGCTTAATTGCCTCTTGTGGATTCATAACTCTGGTAGTTGTATTGGGCATGTTAATAGGTTGATATTTTGGTGCAACAACAACTATCTATGCAAAAATTGGTATCAAATCCAAGTTCATGGGTTTGAACCCCTCGCTTGCGTTCGGGGGTGGATTGTTGCAAGGTGAGCACCCTTGGTCTCCTTGTGCTATGCAATGCAACTCTCAAGTTTGTGACATGGCTTAACCACCTCCCATGGATTCATTAACTTTGCTAGTTGTATGGGGCATTAATACGTCAATCTTTTGGTGCAATGAAAACTGTCTATGCAACATAACTTGGTGCGACATGCATAAGAATGACCTTTGCATCCCATGACATATAGTAAAAAAATTATACTAATAAATAGTAACTCAATACATAAAAAATTATGATCACTAAAATGAAAATGCCAACAAGTAACATTGAATTGTTCCCCCAAGATGTATCTTTAAGTATAATATCACTAAAGGTAACCCCATCCTACCTATAACAAGGACACTCATCATACCACTAGTATAACTATTTATACTTCTAATGATTCCAATGTGGTTAGTCTTTGTAGACATGGAAAATGTACAATTCGGTTCGACACACTTGATTCTGATTACTAACAACATTTCTTCCCGAATCATATTCTCAGCTTTTCATCATATTTTGTCTCTTAATTTAATAAATCATTGTTTATTTGATTAAGTCTTTCTCCTTCTCTGATTAAATTAATCAATTCAATTTAATTAATATTATGTCTTTGTTTAATTAAATAAATCATTTTATTTGAGTAAGGTTTCTAAAGTCCTCTTACTAAATTAAACCTTATTTGATTTAATCTAACATTTTCCCACTTAGTTAAATAAATCAAAATCATTTATTTAATTAATCAATTCACCAATTTAAATCAGAATTGTCAAATCATCTAAACCCTCATTAAATTAATCAAAATCTTGATTAAGTTAATCCCTATCACTAAAATCTTCTAGAGAATGCAACTTGCACATGAAAATAGATTTAATTCATTTATTAAATCTTTGTTTTCCCTCACATGGCATCAAAAGGGAATATTCCCTCAAATTTGAATTCAAAAAGTCCAAGTGGATTTGTACATCCAACAAGGCATTCACTCCTCTTACATGTCCTTGTGCATTGAGCCAAGTGACATTTATTTCATTCCTTTTTCCCTCTCATATGTCATTTCCTCAATTTCAAATTCCACCTAATTGCATTTATTGGCACTTTGGCCAAAATGTGCACAACCATCAACCATTCACATCTTGACAAGTGGCACTTGGCCATTGGATGTTGAATGATCCCATATTGCTTGTTTTCACTCTCTCTTCCATTTTGGAAATCTATAAATTGGAGTCTTCTCTCCTCATTCTGGAGGGACAAAAATTGAGTAAACTTATTATACTCAAATTCATCCTCAAGTATAGCCATTTTTATCTTTTCTTAGCTAGGTTATGCAGGAATTTAACCATCAAGTGGATCAACAATCATCCAACTTACAAAGGAGTTGGGAAAGGGTTGATTTCAACACACCAATCAGCACCAATTCCCCCATTGGATCATAAATTTTCATTTGTTTAAATTAGGATCACATCTATCTTTTATATTTTGTTCTTCATTTTCTTAGTTTAAATTTATGTAAATGGATTTCATGGGGAATCCTCATTTCACCTTGCATATTGATCTAATGTTATGTTTGTTTGTTGTTTGTGTGCAGGTCCGGAATTAAGGGTCCACATTCTGGTGCTAGAAGGAGGGCACTTATGAATTTGTTTTTACAATATTACTTGTGTCTCTGTTGCTGGAAATTTCATTCGATGTGTTCAACTGTTCTATTAACAGTAGTTTCTGCTATTATTTATGGTTAAATACATTTTGCAGATCATTCCATTTGATGAGAAGATAGTTATTTACATTTTAATTTCTGCATATTATAATGTCTGATAAATTTTTCATAGAATGCGAGTAGTGATTTTTCTTTGATAAATGCTTACTGTTCATGTATCTTGAAACAAATAATCTAAAAAGATCAAATCATAATCTGAACAGGTCCTGCTACAAGATTTTTCCCTCATGCTTTTCCTTACGATTCTCTCGTGCAGTCAATCCGACCTCTCACTGCGCTACCGCACCGTCATTTCCTTATGTTCTCACTGTCTCCACCACCTACTGTGTTATCGCGCCATTCATTCCATTCACTCGCAGTATAGCAGTGTTACTTTTGCTTTTTACCGGCTCGCCATAGTTTACCTTTCATCTCCCCGTAGTATAGCGGTGTTCTGACTTTGACCGCCCCGTTGACATTTATCTCCTCACCCCTCAACTGCCAATCCTTTTCCTTCATCCCACGGTGATAGCTCTCTCTTCTCTACCACCTTAAAATGGTCCTCATCTTTTCCCTAGTGGTGCAGCAGTCCTAACCATCACGGTCCTCCTTGTTGTTTATCGCATCCCCATAGTCTCCCACCTAACCGCCAGCGGTCTCCAACCTAACCGCCAGTGGTAGTAAGGTAACCGCCTGCTTGATGTCACCGTTGTCCCACGGTCTTCCTTCATAACCATCACAGTAGAGCGGTGTCCACTGCGTTACCACCGTCTAGCCTTTCCTTTCCCGCAGTTGCGAGGTAAACCGTCACTTCACTGTCCACCGCTATCCCACGGTATCCCTCCTAACCGTCAGCGGTAGCAAGGTAACTGCCTCCTTACTATCACCGTGTCATCGCGGTCTCCATTCTAACCACTAGCGGTAGCACGGTAACCGTCATTTCACTACCTATCGTCGTCCCGTGGCCTCCTACCCTACCATCTACGATATCGTGGTAAACCTGTCGGCCGACTATGCTTGTCGTTAACCGCATCACTACACAAGTTGTCTTGATTGTCTATGGTATAGCGGTAAAAGAACTGATAATCACCCTTAGCCACCAACCGTGATACTGCGGGCCATGGTATAGCAATAGAAGTGTTTAATTTAGGAAATAAACAGCTGTATAAGAAAATTTTAAGCATTATAAGGGGTGGAAAATTTTATTTTTTTAATAACTTATGTTTAATACATTAATGTATTAGAGATTTTGTGGATTATCTTATTCATATTAATTTTTATTTTATTTTTTACAAGTTGATATTAGAATCAAGAATTGGAATCAAGCCAAGGAAAAGCAAGATTGGAGTCAAAGAGAAAATCAACAATTGAAATTTGAAATTCACAAAAGCATTTTTTAATACTTATTGAGCTAGATTTTCCATTTTCTTTCAAACCATCTCACATCTTTTCTTTTCTTTTTTGGGTTTAAAATTAACCATTTGACTTGATCCCTTTGGTTAAAAATAACCTTAGACATTTACTAAATTTCAATTTGGGTTCTAAAAATTGAACAAGGCAAACTCTCACACTTCAAAGTTGGTGCTTTAAAAAGAACTCATTTTTTTCTTTGAGGATTAAAATGAACATGTGTATTTGATGTTTTGTAATCCTTTTCACAAATTAATTTCATTTAAAAGGTGTATGCACTTCTCTAGCACCTCATAGTGATCTTGAGAATCAAAATTCTTTTTGTGATATTATCTTGTCAAAAGAATTACCTCCACACTTCATTTTTTGGGTTTGAAATGGAGCAAAACATCTTGCGAGTGCGAGTAGGCTTATTGTGTGTGTTCTCCCTTTGTTTCTAAACAAAGGTTGATCGAACTATGAATATGTTTACTCACTTTTGTTTATCTTAGCGGGTCTGCCTTGTGGGAAAAATTACTCACCCAAGGGAATGACCCAACTGGTAACACACTAAGGACAAGTGTATTTCCAGCCAGGATATAAAAGTGAGTACTAGAACAAAAGCCAGTATCACGTGGTTGGCTCCGATGAGAAGGGAAACAATGGTCTCTCACTACATGGGTCGATCTCCACGAATGGAAAGTCCAAATTAAAAACCTTGTTTAGAATGCCAAATCCTTATCTATTTTTTTGGTGCCAAAGGTCATGTCCTTTGAAGCCACCCCACGTTATACATGTGGTTTTTTTGTAGAGATGAAAATTATGCCATGGGAGATTCATGGGTATTGATGCTTGGCTAGCCCAAGAAGTGTGTGCACTGTAAGGGGGAGCCTACGTGGTCAAGCATCTAGTCATCCGCACAGAATATGCGCAGTTGGATTCGTCCAAGTAGGAACCCAACAAAATATTTTCACTTCATCCTAGGGTTCTACATGTGCTTGGAAGTGGAAAATACATTGCTTGGTCCTCAAAACAATTGAAAAACAAACATTTACAAGGAACTTTGAATTTCAAACCCCTTGGAGAAAACAAATATCCTTTGACAAATCTAAGTACTCTTGCTTTCCCTAGGGATCATATCCTTAGAGGTTTCTAAGTGCTTGGGTCTAATCATCATTTGTTTTCACTAAGGTAAACCTAGGAAAATTTTGCCCTAATTTCCTTGATTTCCACATAATGGATCTTGTGGGATGAAAAGAAAGTGGGACATTAGACATGTAGTTTGAAACATAATCAACAATGTGCTTTTGGTAAAAAGAATTCACTAAGGAAAGATAAAAGACAAATTGGACCTCACATGTGTTGTCTCAAATGATTTCTCAAAAAGTCAAAATCCCAAAACCAAGATTCAAAAGGATTAGTCTAAAAGCTCAAGAACAACATCTTGAAATGCTCCTTGAAGTTAGAGAAATATTGGTGTACAATTTCTATAAGAAGGCTTTAAGAAATAACCCAAGTTTGTATGCATTCTATTATCCATAAAATCCCGAGCTTTTTGAAAGGTTTGCTTTCCTCACATAGGAAGTATAGCATGTTCTTCAATACTGAGGTTTTGTAAAGAAGATTCATGTCTAGGTCAAAGTCTAGGATCAAAGTCTTCACTCTCATCCATCTCTCCATCAATCAAATTTCATCCCACCAAGCAAACTTTTGAGAAACTTTGGAAAATCATTCATGTTAAACTTAAAGGATAAATCAGCATCACTCTATTTTGGCTTAATACACCTAGCCAAATAGTTGCATCCCTTGAACAAATTTTCTTCTAGGATAACACAAATTCCTAAGGTCTACTAGTTCATGACCACCTTGGTTGGTTTAACACACTTAGCCAATCCATCCTCTTGTGCAAGTTTTCCCTAGGATAACACAACTTTCTAAGGTTTACAAGTCACTACAATCTTGTTTGACTTAATACACCTAGTCAAACCATCACAATCAATCCAAGCCCTAAAGTTTAGCATAAACCCTAAAAATTTATTCAAAAGTTTCACTCATTCACTTCATCCATTTATCTCATCATCATCATCACCCCCTTTTGATCCTGTGCTCTCCCTAGTTCTTCTTTTTTGGGCCTAAAGATTTAGATCACATGATCCCTATTTTTATGGTTCAAACAAAATCACAACACAAGAAGAACATGGAAAACATCAACAAAATATCAACTTCCAATGATTTAGATCAAGTAACCACCAAAGTAAACCTTGCAGGAACAAGAAATCCCCCAAACAGCTCTTCTCTACCATCACAAAATCCTCAAGAGGAAAGCTATGAAGAGGACATCACAAAAAAGGACTTGGGGATGACACAATCAGAAATGCTAGAAATGGTTCAAAATCTAGAGAATCATAAAATTGTCAATGCCATGTTTAAATACTTGTGCATGTTAACAGAAGGAGGGGTCCAATTCCCTTCTAACTTTGACATAGGCACTAGCATGGACAGGCCTCTTACGAACACATCCCCAATGTCCACTCTGGTTATCACTCAAGAAATGCCTCAAACCATATCAACAATCACACCAACCTCACCAATTGTGAACAAGGGAAGTGCAATGTTTTGTGAGTTACAACAGCATCACCTTGTAAACAACAAAGAGGTAAGTGTCAGCACCACACCAGATAACTCTGTCCTAGTGAATCCATCACACCCATATGTCCCACTCACCTTCCATAATCATGCAGATTCATCCTCATTCCATGCAACACTAACCTATCCGTTAGACATACAAACTTCTCTATCGCAAGGAGAAGGCGGTTTGTTTGGAACAATAGGAGTCACTGATCCATTATCCTTCCATGGGAGCATATCATCACTCCCTCCATTACCATTCGCATTCGTATCACCCTTTGGGTTGGGTCTTCCCCCCCTACCCATTGCTAGCTTCTCAAATCAAGGCAATCTGAGCATCACATCAAATCCTCTCCTTTTGCCACCAGCATCACAACAACAAGTGATAACTACTCAAGCCACCATGGTCAACACATCAATCGGTCCTCAAATCTCTCAAATCATGCCTTCTCAAGGACCGAGCATCTCAAGCACACCTCCAATGACTCAAATCCTAACCACCAACACAACCATTTCGCTTGTCACAACTGTTGGCATCACTCCCAATCCACCAACAATCCCACCAAAAGCTAATGGGGCAAATTCATTCATAACCATGATCCAAGCTATCCAAAAATCCAATCATCATAGGGTACTAAAACAAAGCCAACAAGTCGCACAACAGGCCGCTCAACAAGCACAAGCACAACTAGCTACCCAACAAGCTGCACAAGCCCAACAAGCACAAGCTCAAACCCAAGCTCAACACCAGGCCCAACAGGTGCAAGCTGAATACCAAGTGCAACTACAAGCAATCCATCAGAAAGCATACCAACAAGCCCTACAAGATTTCTAGGCACAACAGCAAGCTAAACAACAAGCTTTGTTGGCACAACAGCAGCTCGACCAACAACAAGTTTTTTTGGCACAACAGCAGCTTGACCAACAACAAGCTTTGTTGGCGAAACAACAACTAGACCAATAGTAGGCTTTATGGGAACAACAACAAATGGACCAACAACAAGCTTTGTTGGAACAACAACAAGAATTGTTGACATAAATGCAGGCCTTGAATGCATAGCAGAGATTGTAGCAAACTCCCACCAGTACCCTCCCACTAATCAAACACCCCAAATACCTCAAAACACATTCATCCCACCTCTCGATCTGCACAACGATGTTGCAACACAAATCAAACTGCTCTCACAGCAGGTGTTGGACCTCCAATTATGGAAAACAACTAGAACACTGGGAAACTTGTGTCCCTATCTATTCAACATAGATCTCACAATGGTACTGTAACCAAAGGGATTTGAAATCCCCAAATTCGATAAGTACAATGGAACAGGAAACTCTGAAAATCACATCAAGGAATTTCAGGTGCATTGCATGGAGGTGGCATACGATGACACATATCTAATGTGACTTTTCCCCTGAAGTCTGACTGGTCCTACCATAGAATGGTTTTATTGCCTACCCATAGGCATTAAAACATTCCAAGAGATTGTGGAAGCATTCCTTAAAAATTATGCGTTCAACATGGGTGCAGATGTTAGTTTGGAAGAACTATCAATGCTCAAACAAAGAAAAGGAGATCTATTCACATCCTTCTTGCAAAGATGGTGATCCAAGGCCAATCAGAGCAAGTGGACCATGCTAGAAGAACAACAATTTTGCGCAATCATATCCAATCTAGATGAAAACTTGGCGTTCTACTTAAAAATTCAATGATCACATCATACGATCAATTAATCCCAAAGGCGCTCAACATCGAAAGAGCCCTTACTACGCAAGGAGGTGCATCAACATTCACTCCACCACAGGATAATCGCCCGTCCAACAATTATAATGATAAACCTTGAACATGGTCGAGGAACAAAAATATCACAAACGACGGCATGGTCGACGCTAAAGTGGTCATTAGTTCCCCTAAGAAGAACATCTAGACCCATCATCAACTGCAAAATCATAATCACAATAATGTGCAAACTAATGCAATAGTAGCACAACAACAATCACTTCCTAGCAATCAGATCAACAATCTGAACAATCAAGGAGAACCACCTCTCCAAGGAAAATATCCTCTCAAGTGAAAGTTCACATCTCTTGGGGAATCCATCGAGTCCATAATGAAGAAATTGGTCAAGGAAAAACTTATCAAAGTTTCTAACTCTGAGCAATACGCAAAACCCATGACCAAACCACCATAGTACAATGAAAACCTCCTTTGTGATTTTCACAAGATCAAGGGACATACCACTGCAAATTGCATGAGGCTGAAGAATATCATCCAAGACCTCGTTAAGGACAAGATCATCAACATTGAGCAACTAGCTAGTAATCAAGATCTGAAAATATACACAAATCCGATGTTGAACCACAATCAAGGAAATGGTCAGGAAACAATAAAGGCAAGCAAAAATATGCTAGTGCTAATCTATTATATGAAGAGATAGTCGCATGCATCGATGAAATGGTTATAGTCATTAATGTCAAAGGATCCAACACCAATTATGGAGTCACCACACATGGTGGCAAGGTCACCATTGTAGGGGAACCATCTAAGACCCCCACTTCAAACATAAAGGTCATCCCCTAAGACTATAATGTCATCGACCAGCTAAAAAGAACTCCCACACAGATCCCCATCATGGAACTATTAAAAATATTCACTGCCCATAGGCAAATTCTTGATGAAGCATTAGCAACATCCACCATCTCTGCCACCCTTGACACATAACAATTTCAGGCTATGGTTGGTAATATCATTACCCTGAATCTCCTTACATTCTTTGACCAAGACTTCCCCCCGTAGTCATCTCATAACCATGCACTTCACCTTCAAGTGTTGGTCCACAAAAGGAAAGTTAAAAGGGTCCTGGTGGATGGAGGTGCAGGCCTTAATATTTTCTCTCTTAAAATTATAAAGAACTTGGGATTCTCTGAGGGTTCCATTAACAAGAACAAGATCATCACAATAAGGGAATATGATGATCAAGAAAGAGTGTCTCGGGCCACTATTAAAATCCCAATCCAAGTGGGACCAACAACCATGGAGACTACCTGTTAGGTCCTCGACCTCGACTTACCATACAACATCCTCCTAGGACGTCCATGGATCCACGAAATGAAAGCAGTGGCCTCAACATATCACCAATGCATCAAGTTCTTGTACCAAAAAGAGGAAGTCACTATATACGGGGATCTTGAACCCTTCGCCTATTGCAAAAACTTGGAAGCCAATTTTTATAAAATCCCCCAAGTACCAAAAAATGATGAAGGCCCATCCATTGCATACATTGAACCATCTAACCTTGCTTCCACTTCTGTGACAAAGACACCCGCCATCCCTGATATATCCAAAATCAAGATCATGATCCAGGACAATGGATGTGGAGACTACATAATGAAGTAGAGTGCATTTGTTGTAGGAGAGTTACCACAATCTCCTAGGTCACATGGGCAACCTCGATCAACCAAAACACCCATCCACACCCTTAGGGCAGATCCTTCTAGATTCCATCGTTGGGGAGACCTAAGTCAAGAAAATATTGATGAGGAATATATTTCAAGCACAATATACCGTGATGCAGAACCCACACCCACATTACCTATGGATGAAACCAACAGAGGGCTACAAATAATGCTTGGTATGGGCTACAATAGAAACCAAAGCCTCAGAAGGAACAGTGATGGATGGTTGGAGCCCATCATTGTGAAAAGAAGAATGTGGAACCTTGGCCTTAGATGTACTCCCTCGAGTATAACTGTACATGGCAGAGGTACTCCCAGTAAGGCATTCAAGCCCTCCCTTCAAGTATCAGCAACCACCCTTAGACTACTCGTCTGTATAGGTCTCCCCCTAGACAATTTCACTTTTAATGAAACTGATGTCTACTCCAGTAGTGACGATGATGATGCCATAACTGACCCTCTCATTCTCTTTCAGGATTCCTCCTTACTAATTATTAGTACCTCATCCACTGAGTCAAACCAACGAACCAACCAAATCACCTTAGTTTATCCTCAACTTATCGATCATGACCAACGAGGACCGCCAATTCTAGACTCATTCAAAAATGATGAGGCACTATCGAAATTCATGGGACTAAGGGATATAGTTCTATGTGGGGATCACAAGGCAGGTTTCGACATCACTTTAGATACCCAAGGATATTATGGGGAGATGATTGAATCCTTCGGTCGCAAAAGAAAAATATCGAGAATAAGCTCAAGGTTATTGAATGAAAACCACACTATGGCACTCTCTAACCATAGAATAGTAAAAATAAAGGATGCACCCAATGGTGAAAACCTCTCTGAGGCACCGGAGGATGAAGGATTCAATCTCCCCCCTACTACACTACATCAAGAAAAATCAGCAATCTTAGAAGAACAGTGTAATCTTGTCAAGTTGGGAACAAAGATGACACCTCGGATCACTTTCTATGTTGAGTCGCTCCTGACAAAAGAACAAAAACTATTGGAAACATTTCTAAAGGAAAGGAAGGTAAAATTTTCATGGACCTATGCTGACATTCCAGGTCTCGATCCGAAAGTGGTGGTTCATCACTTAGCTGTTTACCTTGGAGCGAAGCCAGTTAGACAAAAGTTGAGAAAAATGCATCCCCAGATAGCCTTGCTAGTCAAGGTAGAGTTACAAAATCTCCTGGATGTTGGCTTCATATGCCCGATTGACTATGCAAAATGGGTATTCAATATTGTACCAGTCTCAAAACTAAATGGGGGCATCCACATCTGCACTAACTTCAGAGACCTCAACAAAGCATGTCCCAAGGATGATTTTCCACTACCTAACATTGATATGATAGTGGACTTGATGGTCAGACATGAGATGCTATCACTAATGGATGGATTCTCGGGGTATAACCAGATAATGATTGCAAAAGAGGACCAGCATAAGACAACATTCATGTGTCCATGGGGCACCTACTGCTGGAACATGATGCCATTTGGGTTAAAAAATGTAGGGGCTACATACCAAAGAGCCATGACACTGATCTTCCATGACATGATACATAAAACTGTCGAAGATTATGTGGATGATATACTAGCAAAATCAAAGAAGAGACAGAACCACATAGTAGCCCTAAGTGACATATTTGACAAACTGGAAAAGTATAAGGTCAGGCTCAACCCAAAGAAATGTGTCTTTGGGGTACAATCAGGTAAACTTCTGGGCTACGTAGTGTCAATGACGGGGATAGAGGTGGATCCCACAAAGGTTAAGGCAATCCTCAATATGGAAGCACCAAGAACACTAAAACAACTCAGAGGATTACAAGGCAGACTCCAGTCCATCCAGAGGTTCATAGCACAGTTGGTAGACAAACAAATTTCCTATTCACATCTACTCCACAAGGGAGTAGCATACAAGTGGAATGAAAAATGCGATCAGGCATTTAGCAAAATCAAATAATATCTACTCACACCATCCGTATTGATGCCACCAATTGTAGGAAAACCATTGACCTTATACATCTCAACAACAACAGTAGCCCTAGGTGCTCTTTTGGCTTAGCACAACGAGAATGGAACTGAAAGGGCTATCTATTACATCAGTAGGATGATGGTTGGCCATGAGTTAAATTACACATTCATTGAGAAATCTTACCTGGCAGTAGTGTTTGCTTCACAAAAATTTTGACACTACATGCTAGCACATAAAATCAAGCTCATCGCCAAGATAGATCCCTTAAAATATCTATTGTCAAAAGCTATGCTCACGAGAAGGATGGCTAAATGGGTCATGATACTATCAGAGTATGACATTGAGTATGTGGAGCGAAAGGCAATCAAAGGATAGGTTATTGCAGACCAGTTGGTAGAAGCTCCCATCTACGTAGAGAACCCACTCATATCAGAATTTCCAGATGAGTCTATCTTTAATCTCAGCATAGCTAATGATTGGAAACTATACTTTGATGGTTCCCACACACAACATGGATTGGGAGCCAGTGTGTTCTTCATCACCCCACAAGGGGATTGCATACCAAGGTCTTACAAATTGGCATTCCCTTATACCAACAACATTGCAGAGTACAAGGCTTTAACCATAGGTCTCAAAATTGCAGCACAGTGGTGAATCATGGCATTAAAGGTCTATGGGGATTCACAACTTATTATCAATCAAGTCAATGGTGAATACCAAACTAAGGATGATAAGCTCACACATTACAAGAAATTAGTGGAAAGCCTCAAAGAAGCTTTTATTGATATCACCTTTGAGCAGATACCGAGGGCAAACAATAGAGTGGTTGATGCAATGGCAATGATTGGATCCTTGCTAGATATCCCTCGCAATGTCTCGAAACATGAATTCTTGATAGAGCATCTTCTCGTACCCACTTTTGAGGTACCAGAGTCAGAATATGCATGTGAACTCATTGGTCCCAATGATCTTTGGTATCATGATATTTACACCTACCTGAGATTAGGAATCCTCCCAGCCGACATTACCCTGAACCTCAAGTGAACCTTTGTCAAGAGATCCTTACATTTTTCATCCTAGGGGAAACCCTCTTCCACAGAAGCATTGATGGAACCCTTTTACGTTGCTTAAAACCTGAGGAAGCCCTGACTGCTTTGACTGAGGTACACAATGGCACTTGCGGTTCACATTCAAATGGTATGACCTTGGCCAAGAAGTTACTAAGAATCAGGTACTACTGGCCAACAATAAAAAGAGAGGTACAAGACTTTGTCAGAAGGTATCTACAATGCTAGCAGCATGGAGACCTCATTCATGCACCAGCTCAAGAATTAAATCCTATTGTTACACCTTGGCCCTTTTCCCAATGGGGGCTTGATCTCATAGGTAAAATCTCACCCACCTCATCTTGAACTATCTCATTTTCCAATATGGTGTCCCCCAATCCATTATCTCTGATAATGGGACACCTTTCAATAATCAGGATGTCCATGACTTGTGCGAAAAATTCAAAATCCAACATCGCTTTTCTACTCCATACTACCCACAAGGCAATGGCCAAGAAGAGGCTACCAACAAAACCATTCTGAAAATCCTTAAGAAAACAGTCAATGACTCTAGTCGTGATTGACATTTGTAGCTAAATCTCACCTTATGGACCTACAACACCAGCATCTACATGCCAACAGGTGCCACCCCATTCTCCCTAGTCTACGGATCATAAGCCATCCTCCCAATCAAGATCGAGCTCCCGTCACTAAGGATATCATTGCAAAACCTCATCACAGATGAGGAATACCAGGCTTCAAGGTTAAATGAGCTGGAGTTATTAGATGAATGACACATTGATGCCCTTAATCATCTACAGGTCTATCAAAATCGCCTGAAATGCAGCTACATCAAGAAGATCAGGCAACGCACCTTCCAAGTTGGCAAACTTGTGTTGAAAGAGAACCAAAAGAATGTGTCGAACCCAGATAGCAAAGGAAAATTAGAGCCCAACTAGTTGGGACCTTTCATTATCATAGCTAGTTATAAATCAAGAGCATATCAATTAGCAACACCAGAAGGCGAGCCTCTGCAAGAGCCTTTGAACAACTCCCATCTCAAAAAGTTTTATGCCTAAGAACTTGTAAGGTATAAAACCAAAAATACAAAAAAATCAAAAAATGTCCTGAAAAAATGGTTACCTTGATGAAAACCTGGCAAATAGGCGTCTTGGTGACAACAAAAAAATAAAATAAAAAAATAAAAAAATCCAAAAAATATGAAAAATGATTGAAAACAACAAAGAAAAAAAATTGTCCTCTAATGGAAACCACTTTAGTGGTGCTTTGGACAAGTACCTTGGTGAAAACCTGGCGAATAGGCATCAAGTGTAAATAAAGCACTCCCCATCCACCAGGATCTGCACGACTCACTCATCCATTTCATTAATCCTCCATCCACCCATTCGCTCGCATCCATATCATAGCCTGAGCTGATGACCATATCATATTCCACTATAGTACTACTTGGCATATTCCTAAGGTCAGTTTGTCCTTCCTTTATCAGAGTATTCTATCACTTAAATGTTGGGGGCATGTCCTTGAAACTGGTAGTGGATCGGATTTGTGTATATCTTTTGTGCTCTTCCCAAAATTCATCCAAAAAATCCAAAAACATTCAGAAAAATCATCAAAAAATCCAAAAACATTCGGAAAATTCATCAAAAAAATCCAAAAACATGTCAAAATATCATAAAATCTTCAAAAATTTATCAGAGTCTTGTCAATCTTTCACCTTGTCAGAACTACATTGTCTCTGAGATTGAATGTAGGCAAGGTTGATCTTTGATCATCCCTCGAGACATTTGGGTCAGTCCTTTAGGCGTCTGTCGCATTGGCAATCCATTTTCCCATCTAGTTTCACATTTAGGTCATTCCTTTAGGTGTCTGTCACATTGGCAATCCATTTTCCCATCTAGTTTCACATTTAGGTCAGTCCTTTAGGCATATGTTGCATTAGCAATCCATTTGCCCATCTAGTTTCACATTTGGGTCAGTCCTTTAGGCGTCCGTCGCATTGGCAATCCGTTTTCCCATCTAGTTTCACATTTAGGCCAATCCTTAGGCATCCCTGGCATTGGAAATCCATTTGCCCATCTAGTTTCACATTTAGGTTAGTCCTTTAGGCATCTGTCACATTGGCAATCTGTTTTCCCATCTAGTTTAAATTTAGGGTAGTCTTTTAGGTGTTCGTTGCATTGGCAATCCATTTGCCCATCTTTTTCACATTTTAGGTCAGTCCTTTAGGCGTCTGTCCCAATAAAATGACAATTTTTTTTCCCATCTATCTCATCATTGAGTTAGGTTTGTCATCAGTCGAACTACGTGGTCTCTGCATATATAACGTAGACAAGGCTAATCTATGGATTAGCTCCCGAGACCCCTAGGATAGGTCTCTTTGTTAGTCTCTTTGTCTTAAAATCAAAAAATACCAAAACAAATTGCAAAACATCTTCAAAAATACCAAAAACAGCCTCAAAATTTCTGAAAAACCCAAAATGGTGCATCCATCTCATCTCGCTTTCACCCGTGATTATCATCACTCATAATAAAGTTAATCGTCACCTTCCCCTTTTGGTGAGTCAGTCATAAGCAAGTTTTGCAGGTTCCAAAGTGAACACCTAATCGTTAGAGTCTTAACCCTAAGTCAGTAAGCAAGCAAGTTGGTCAACTCGGAGTATCAATAGCTTATCACCCAATCAGTCTCATCAAAACCGTAATCACTACATGTCCTAGGATGAATCCTTCCCATGATGGACATAAGCATTAGGTACCCCACAGTAGTTTAGCCTTGGCTAGCGGTATGAAGAACATTAGCTTGTCTGTTTACTTTTTCTTGGTCTTTGTTGACTTATCTTATTTTGCATTCATTCCAAAGGCCTCTCGATGATGCCTAAACAAAATAGGTTTAGAGAGAAAGGAATGGGGCAAAGATCATTATCTTTTTTATCTGTTGCGCTTGTGGGATACACTTGTAAAATAACTTAGTCATATATGCTTTGTTTGGTTTGTGGAGAGGATGTTTTAGATATCTTGTTGACCACATAAGAAAGCTTGCTTTCCTATATTTTGGCTTGAGATGTTTAGAATGTTTGAACTACATCCTAAATGAAGTACGTACGCTAAGTGTGAACAAGAATAGTCCTATCTGATTGTCAATTCAAAGTCCATCACACTGGATACAATGCCATCTTGGTCCTTTATACCTTGATGCATCATATCTATGTGTGTTATCAAACATAAATTAATTGGCCCTTTGAAAATCCCAACTCTTGGTAAGAAAATCATCATCATAACGTACGCTTGTTGGATCCAACTTTCATCCATCTTATTCTTCTTATTCCTCTATCTTTACTAACATTTCTATCTAAAATCGGTGTGTTGTATCAAGGTATACACGTGACTACCCATAGTTGATGACTGTCCGTACATCATCAGATTTGTCTACATCAAAGAATTATCTTTCATCCTCTGATCAATAGAACCACTCCTCTCACATTTTATTGCGATATCAATTGAAAAGTTAGCATTTCCGCTCGATCTCTTGAGGGGGCAATATACTAGCAATATCCTTCCGCTGGGGCAATAGTGGGGCATTCAAAAAATCAAGAAATTTTTCACTTTGATCACAGCAGTCTATTCTTTGAATCAATGCAACAAGTACATTGCTTCAAAGAGGGGCAAAATGTAGACATGGAAAATGTACAATTTGGTTTGACACACTTGATCCTAATTACTAACAACATTTCTTCCCGAATCATACTCTCAACTTTTCATCATATTGTGTCTCTTAATTTAATAAATAATTGTTTATTTGATTAAGTCTTTCTCCTTCTCTAATTAAATTAATCAATTTAATTTAATTAATCTTATGTCTCTATTTAATTAAATAAATCATTTTATTTGATTAAGGTTTCTAAAGTCCTTTTACTAAATTAAATAAATTATACCTTATTTGATTTAATCTAACATTTTCCCACTTAGTTAAATAAATCAAAATCATTTATTTAATTAATCAATTCCTCTCAATTCTGATTTAAATCAATTCACCAATTTAAATCAAAATTGTCAAATCATCTAAACCCTCATTAAATTAATCAAAATCTTGATTAAGTTAATCCCTATCACTAAAATCTTCTAGAGAATGCAACTTGCACATGAAAATAGATTTAATTCATTTATTAAATCTCTATTTTCCCTCACATGGCATCAAAAGGGAATATTCCCTCAAATTCGAATTCAAAAAGTCCAAGTGGATTTGTACATCCAACAAGGCATTCACTCCTCTTACATGTCTTTGTGCATTGAGCCAAGTGGCATTTATTTCATTCCTTTTTTCCTCTCACATGTCATTTCCTCAATTTTCAAATTCCACCTAGTTGCATTTATTGGCACTTTGGCCAAAATGTGCACAACCATCAACCATTCACATCTTGACAAGTGGCACTTGGCCATTGGATGTTGAATGATCCCACATTGTTTGTTTTCACTCTCTTCCACTTAGGAAATCTATAAATTGGAGACTTCTCTCCTCATTCTGGAGGGACAAAAATTGAGTAAACTTATTATACTCAAATTCATCCTCAAGTATAGCCATTTTTATCTATTCTTAGCTAGGTTATGCAAGAATTTAACCATCAAGTGGATCAACAATCATCCAACTTACAAAAGAGTTGGGAAAGGGTTGATTTCGACACACCAATCAGCAACAATTCCCCCATCGGATCATGAATTTGCATTTGTTTAAATTAGGATCACATCTATCTTTTATATTTTGTTCTTCATTTTCCTAGTTTAAATTTATGTAAATGGATTTCATGAAGAATCATCATTTCACCTTGCATATTGATCTAATGTTATGTTTGTTTTTTGTTTGTGTGCAGGTCCAAAATTAAGGGTTCACAGTCTCTAATTATTGTCCCCTAACAAGGATTTGTAAAAATATTCATGTATACTTTAACATTAAAATCATCTCTATAATTGGTAAAAATAATATCATGATATCAAAGTCCCATTCTTTGCGAGGGTTGTGAACCTATGTGTACCACATTGAATAATTTTTAATACAACCATGCACCCAATTCCCACATCTTTCAATACTTAATCCATGTGTGTGTGATCCAAGGATCTTGTGTTGACCACATATAGATTTTATGGTTGCTCACTAATCTCTAACTCATTCTATGTATACGAACATAACAAAAAAATAATTAGTCCACACAAACTAGAAAAAATTAAAATAAAATGAATAAATAAATGAAATGAATGGTGGGGATCAATTCTATGGGCTAGATCAAATGCATGCTAAAGAAATCAAATATGTGGGTCACTTCAAACCATAAAGATGATACTATGTGCATAGCGAAAAGTTTAAAATGATTTTCATAAAATTATTTTAAATAATGATAATTGAGAAAAAAATATGGAAAAATATGGCTTACATCATCCAAGAACTCACCCTACTTCATCTTGAATCAATTTCAATCTCCTCATGTTGGCATGTGGCTCCTCTCCTTGATTATGATAAAATGTGAACATGGATTTGAGCTCTTAAGAGTACTATTCTCTAGGGGTATGTGTGCAAATGAAATTGACTTTTCACTATTCACCCCTATATATAGCCATGTGAAAAAATTTAAAATACAATTCATATGTATTACAACCCCTTTTCTCAAACAAATTAAAATTTATGGACATTGATATGAATATTCATGATCATATATTACTTTCTTTTAGTTTGAAATTTTCTAAATATGTACATTTTTACTAATCTTATTTTTTGTTGGTGACCTTTTTCAACTATGATACCTATGGATGACCATGTCGATTCATCCCACCTATCTATTCACTTTGACATATTTTGGGACCACATAAAATATTATTTTTGGATAGATTTTAGTAATATGCCATGTGTCATGCACATTAATTATAAGAGAAATCATGAATCTTAAGAGTAAAAATAGAAAAAATCAAACCACAATTCTACTTGTGTCATTATGACATGTCATCACTCGTGTACATTTACACACTTATCTATTGATATAATCATCTACTACCAATCAACACATTATATTTATTGATCCAATCAAGGCTATCTTACACCATCACCTAGTTAGGTCCACATTATTTATCATCCTTTATCGTTGCACATATTTTGTGCCTTATCGCATTATCTTGACCATGTGGGGGAAATTACCTTGACATATAGTGTGCACTCTCATAATAATATTTTACATTATTATGATCACATGACCTAACCATTTTCTAAGATTTGACTTACCATATTGGTGAGCATCATGCATTATTACATACCTATCACATTGTGTACTCTTGTGACCTCAACATGTTTTAAGAGTTACATAGGGACAAGCTATAACCTTTCCCACAAAATCAGCTACATATTATTCCATATATGAAAACATTTATCACCATTAGAAACCTATTGATTTGACCATTGTTTTCTCAACTACCTCATTGGGGGTACATGCCTTTCCTAGTGTCTCATGTACCTACTTAGATATTTTATTCACTAAAGGCCACACAACCATTTTTTCCTATGCTTGGGGAATCCTTATTCCTTGATAATATTTTTAGCTCACATTCTTACCACAATTATGATTAGATATATTTCACTTGCTAGAAACATTTAATGCATTTATTATAGTTATCACATTACACAATTTGCACACTTACATAGTTAGCTTACATTTACATTTCATGTACTATTTCCCCTCACCTATAATTCATCAGATCTAATTATTCAACTCATTAAAGGGGACACATTTTTTAGATCTAACAATCTCACACAAAGGTTGGAAGATAATTATATTAGCATCACATGACCAAATAGATTAGTATCACATGATCTATGTGCATCTCATACACCTAGTCATCCTATGATTCTTGACCTAAGTGAAGCATTAACAATTTTTATACAGGAAGAATTTCTCTAACCCTCTCTCTCCTTTCTTCTTCAATCAATGATAGTAATATTTAGCTCGTATTTTTTTTTCATTTTTAATTGTGTTACAAAATCTACATGATATACTTATATTTTTTAGGTTTTCATGGAGCAAACATGATGATGGATGGACTTATATGATGATATTCGATAAGGTTCATTACTTTATATTGACTTGGAGTATCTTTTTATGTCTTAAATATTTACTTTAAATGCATTTGTGTGAGTGTTTATACTTTGAGATACATGATCATTCTAGGATTCACATGCATCTCAAAGTGGGGGGGAAATTATAATTGTGAAATTTACATATAGATATATCCATTCTTATTTAGATTTGCACCTATTTTGAGAGAACATCTTCATACATTTACATATAGACAAATGACACAATCATGTGCAAATTCAAGCACACTCACCCATGCCCTTACTCATCCAATTATACATATTCCAACACATTTATCTCCCTCCTTATCTTTATACACATGCATTCTAATATTTTAACCCAAATTATTCATTTACACTAAATATACATGTATCCATCCCATACATTGATAATTCAACTTGATTTTATCATTCCCATGTCCCAAGCCATTTTCATGGGTGTGAGGCTAACCCTATGATCATGGATTTGATCTTCAATTTTTTAAAATTTAAGTTAATTTTTTGGATAAGACTCTCATCCATTCCTTTCTTTCTTAGAGCCAACTAAACACATGTTTGCACAATTTATTGATATGTCATTCTATCCAAAGGCATTCAGTTATATTCATTTGACGTATGCTCATATTTTAATAATTATAAAAAATTATTCACATATCATTATAGGAACACTTTAATTAGATAACTTAAAAAGGAATTTTAATCTACATAACCATCTTTAGATATCTACATGCTTGAAGCGTTTTAATTTTCTAGTTATATTTATTTCCCACAAATTTGTTATCTAAATTAGTTCCTATATTTATTGCTTACATTGATTGATTAGTGTAAATAACACATTTAGTTTTAAAAAATATTATTTTCTTTTATAATAATAATCTCTCATAAAAAAATTTCAAATTTGTATATAAGAACATTTCATATAAAAAACAAACATTATGCTCACTACATAAAAATATTCCATATCATAACTCCAATACAATATGAAAAATAATCATTATCACAATGAGTTCAAATATATGTTGACTCCCTAACCCTCCTCCCTGCATTCCTACCTATTATGTTCCTAACATTCTTTTCTCCATTGAAAAAAAACTTCAATGAACAAACACATTGTATTTGAAATGTAAGAGTAATTAATATGGGATCAAAATATTCATAATCATTATGGTGAGAGTAACAAATGTACATTACAAGCTTGGGGTTATCCCCAAAAATTACAAGTTAAAGATGACAATAATAATATTGTTTTCTTTTAATTTTGTTCATACTCATAAATAAATATAGAGAGAGGTTGATAGTTGGGCGAGGTCCTATTACTACATAGTTGGATAAGGTCTTGTTATTAGTTCTTGCCAACAAGAAGATTACTACAATGCCTTTTTTCATAAGTTCAACCAATCATTACACATAATTAAAATATTTGTGCAAAACGTTCTATCATTTTTTTCTTGCCTTAGTTCATGTAAAAAAATAAATTATTATTATTTATTTATTTTCACGAGTTCAACCAATCGTAGAAATCATATAGTTTATAATTATTATTACTTGGAGGAATCCATTCCATCGAAGTACAAAATCTATTTTATCATATAGTTAATATAGGCTGCAAAAATCTTATTATCTTGATTTGGGTATTGAAAAATTAGTTGATGTGGACTTGATTGGCATTATAAGAGGGCTAGAATATGTTAGTGATTCTACCTACAAAAGCCATTTATGGCATCATCGAGCACATTTGGGTAAAATACTACAAACACATAGAATTATTATATGCATGATTTGGGTAAAATGCTCTTGAAATCCTATAGTTGGTTGGCTTTTAGTAACACCTAAAAGTACTAATATCAATAGATACTAAGCATTTTATAACTTGCACCAGATATAGAAAATGGCTATGACATCAAACAATAGTAAGGTTGAAAGAGGTACATGGAGGTGAAAGAAAAGTTTTACATTGGAAATTTATTTTCACAAGCAGTATTAAGCAGATAAAAGGAAGAATTAGTGTATATTCTAGAAGGTTGGTTAAGGATGTGATGCAGTCAAAAACCAAGACCCCAAAATGAGGTATTGATCTTCACATCCACCATACTTAATTCTTTTTTATCCAACTGAAAATTAATTCTCACAGGGAGAATAAGAAAACCCAAAAAGTTTTGAAATGTAAAATATTAATTATTCACTTGAATGCATAGAAAATTGTTGACATGCCACTTTTCGAAGTCACTTTTGAATATGCAAACAACTGCCATTTGCTCTAAAAATTTGCACATTAAGAGCTCCCACCTTCATCTATAGGAATGTGGGAAGATCAATTTTTTTCTATCAATGCAACCATGTGAAAAATCAACCCCAAAACCTTGAAAAATCATTTTTGAACACTAGTGCTTGGACCCCTTCCATCAACTTTTCTCAAATTTTATTATTTTTCCCAATTACTTTCCATGCCATGATATGATACCACTCATGAAGGAGAAAAATAACCCACATATACAAACTCCCAAAAACATAATATGCACTCAGTAATTCTTTGCAACAACTACAAAACTCTGTAACTATCTTTAATATTTTAAATGCAACTTGCAATAATTTTTTGCAACTTTAGGAAAATCCGATTACATCAATTTATAAAAATTGAGTACAATCTGATTTATGACAAATTAATAATAATAAGCAACAACAAAAACAACTCCTCTTTCAATTGCAACTTCAACACGACCTTTTGCTACTGTAATAAAATTCTTACATCTACAAGAAAATACTACCAAATATGGCCCTCAAATTTGAAAAATATCTCTTCCCTACAAGCTCCCAGTCTTCATCCTACAAAACATGTTATGAAATGAAATCTCTTTCTTTTTGTTTGTGCAACAATGAAAATATCATTTCATTTCATTTGGATTAATTTCCCATCCCCAAATGGTACACCCAAGTCCAAGATACTCTTTAAATTTGCATTAAAATGCATTCTATGTCATTTTGAATATGCTCTTACAAGGTTATGAGAATTTGCTAAAAGTGGTTGATTCTTGTCACACCACTATCACCACAAGATGCATTTTGAAATTCAAATTTATAACTCCCAATATGAGCACCCAAATTTGAAGGGAATATCATGACATAAAATATTTAATGGATACACATATGCCTCCTAATTTTAACACCCAAGTTTGGGTAGATGAAGAGTCACAAGCAAATGCCACATAAATGACATGAAACTCACCAAAATGTACACTACAACTTATCAAATTATTTCACAAAATAATTGACATTATTTCACCTACAACAAACATTATTCCACCTAAAATATTAATCTACTGAACATAAATAAAATAATCAATTTTGATGGCATAGGATTACTGGTACCCTGGATGCTCCTACATCAGGATGAGTAAAAGTAATATGCTTGTTTGACTGCCTAGCCTCGTGCTTTTGATGTATTCAAATTCTTTGATTTTCATTTGTACCCTCAAGTCAAAAATGGTTTTCTATGGTGGATGAAAGTACATTGGATTGACCAAGAAGCATGTAACAATCTGACTCTTATTTAGTTGAATTACATTAGTCACTTGTCTCCTTTGTTTTTAGTTGTCAGTGTTTATTCTATTGCTTTTGATCTCCTTTGATGACTAATAAAGTTTTTCCTCAATAGATTAAGGCACTCACATTGGTAACTCAAGCAATCTTGAAGGATTTGTTACTTGTGTTTCTGATCTTAAATGTAGAACACTAAAATATCAATCATTTGTGAAAAAGTTTTGTTTCTAATTTTCTTGGAGTCAATTGATGTTAGAAACTCTTCAAGAGTTCTATTTTTATTGAACAATGCAATTTGTATAATCAATTCTTTACTTTGCAAAGTATTTCTATTTGGTCTAGTGCAATGCTTCAAGGTTTTGCAATAATAAGGACTAAAGGCTTGGTTTCTACTAGTCTCATTTTCCAAAGACTTGAAATCGATGCATTGGAATTTATGATATCAGCCTAAAAGGGGTTGCATCCTAACTGTTGAGATGGAAAAACATTTCAAGTCTTCTATGTGATTATTTCCATCCAATATATGCATAAATATTCCCATGAGGCTCTTGTATTGGCATCTAGAGATGGAGTTTATGTTCCAATTAAGTGTAGAAAATATCTTGAAGTTGTTTAAGTTGCAAAGAATAGTTATAAAAAAACAATGTAGAGATGTTGTTCATAGTAGCATAGTAATCTTGGTGGTTCTAAAGAGAGCTTGGATTGTAACTTTTTGATTCCAGTTGGTGTTAAGAGGCACACACTCAACTACTAGAGTTTTGATTCTTAGTGGGTGTCTTTGATATATCTATCATGGTGACATATGTGTTATTTACTTCTTTGTTCAATGATTGTTCTTTGTTCCATGCTCATTCCATTTCCATTAAAGCAGGTATTCTATATCTATGACAAAGTTGGTTCATCAAAATTGCACTTAGAAAATTACTACACTTGTTTTGTTTTCAGTATTATACCATTAAATATATGAGAAAAACTAATACATCAGACACAACAAATAAGTGGAGGTTCTTTTAAATACTAGGATTGGCATTGGAGGGGTAATGATTAGGAAGTCTAGGGTTTTTCTTCAATTTCCGCAAGTCAAATATGATTGTAACAAATGTGGCATTATTTTGCAACCTTTATTTCAAAACTCTTATTCTAAAGTGAAAGAATGCTCTTGTCCTAAGTGTCAATGAAAAGATCCATTCATAGTTAACATAGAACAGGTTAGATGCTTCTATCAAATTATGGGAATGCTAAACCTTTCCTTTGATTTTGTATAGAGTGGAATTAGTTAGTTTGAAGTTAAAAGGGTGATGTGAGCAATTTGCATGACTACACTTTCATATTGAGTTGAATTTGTTGGTTTGAAGTTAAAAGGGTGTATTTGAGCAACTACACAATTGGATAATTGGTCTAGGTGCCTTATTTCATTTCTTGTCCTAAATAATTGAAAATTATGATTATCACAGAGAATGGTGTTTGTTTTGTTAAAATTTCATTGTAAAAGTCACCTTATGTGTATTTGCATAGTTGTTCAATGTGTTTCTAAAAATTATACATTAAAGGTCGATTTTTTTCTGTTGAAAGCTACTTGTAAATCCACTCCTTTGTTTAAAATTTAGAACATTCATTTGAAACAAACATTTTATGTAAAATGCATTTATATCATACTGATGAGCATGATATAGACAATTTTTAAAAATCAAAATTATTAGGAATGTCTCACTTCGTAAAAGCTTGAAAGTCTATAATTAGAGTCTGACCCCAAAGAAGCAATGATGATTGTTCCCCCATTCACTTAAGCCTTATTAGCATTTAAAAATTGAATCAAAAATATTAATATGTGTCTTTATTTGTGCCTTTATAGATGATATACACCAAATTTCCACGAGGACGCATCCCCCCAAAAAACCCTATGTTTCCTAGACAGGGATGTCTTGGAGACTTGGGGAATTGGGGGACATCCCCCCACCATTCCACCACCAGTGCCACCATCCCACCACCACTGTCATTATCTCCAAGATGCTACAAGTACTTCGAGGATGTTAGGGTGTCCTCAAGACATCTAGGGGACTCCTAGTTGTCTCCAAGATGTATAATTGTTATACTTATACATCGTTTTATAACTATTTTTTCAAGTATTATATGTATTTCAACACCCTACTGCCCCCCACCACTGTCCCCCTGCCATCCCCTGACTACCCCCAAACTTAGACCCCTCGTCCCCGCATCCCCAAAACGTGTCCCCTGTCATCCACCTATCCCTATCCCTGAAACCCAGTGGAACACTGATATACACGAACTATAAAAAAATAACACTTCAAGAAAGTCATTCTCTTGAATGATCTTATGGATTCTGCATGCTCTTGAGAGGAAATATTAATTCTTTAATCATTTTTTTAGATGTTCCTAAAAATTCTTTAGGATTTTCTTATGAAAAAATAAATTTTACATATTTTGCTTCTATATTATTGCATGAGGTGATTGGCATGTATACAAATAACTAACATGCCACTAAATATCAAGAATGGATTTCCAATTTTTGTAATAGTTGTTGAAGCTAACTATGTTACAAATGAACCAATACCACATCAAAATTTGAAAGCCTTACTGGACCATTGGGCTTTTCATTATCCATGAATCATGACACAAGGAGACACAAAACCTTGATGCCTTGATACCATTTCTACTACTAAGATCAAAGAGGTGTAGCTTTTTTATTTGTTCCCAATCCACCCTTAAGCCTCAATAATTCCTAAAGACACAAAAAATCTTAACACTACCTCTCATTCACGATTTATTTCCTTTGTTAGTGACATAAGGGAGAATGGTAACTTGTCGGAGGTTCCCATGGTGTCAGGAACCTTCCCAAGCCCTGAAACCTCAAGCAAATGAACCTAGAAGCACACACTACTTTCAATTGATGATTGATTAGCTTTGTTAGCAACATAAGGGAGAATGTGAACTTGTTAGAGGTTCTCATGGTGTCAAGAACCTCCCCAAGCCTCAACACCTCAAACAAATAAACTTGAAAGAACAAAAAAAATGAGAGTTGATTGGAGGAAAATCTCAAAGGAATGTGATCTCATCCAAAATTAGGCTAGCAGATTGGGCATTGCATCATTAACATGCACTTGGGATGGGAGTACGAGATCTCCCAAAACTTCAATAGAAAGAATTTGTTCCCCAATTGACTCCTAAGCCTTGATAGTTCCTAAGACACCAAAACCATCGACACTACCTCATATTCATGGTTTATTAGCTTTTTTGATGACATACGTAAAAATGGGAACTTGTCAAAGGTTTCCATGGCATCGGGGATCTCCCCAAGCCTCAACACCTTAAACAAATAAACCTGGAAGCACATAAAATGGCATTAGAGTTGATCGGAGGAAAATCTCAGGGGAGTTTGATCTCATCCTTTATTGGGTTGGCACATTGAGTCTTACATCATTAGCATGAACCTAGGATGGGAGTAAGAGACCTCTCAAAACCTTGATAGAAATATTATGTTCCCAATCTACCCCTAAGCCTTGATATTTCCTAAATACTCTAAGACTCTTCTCACTACCTCTCATTCATGATTTATTACCTTTGTAGCAATGTAAGGGAGAATGGGAACTTGTCAAAGGTTCCCATGGTGTTGGAAAAATCCCCTAGCCTTGACACCTCAAATAAATGAACTTGGAATCAAAGAAAAAGCCATTGGAGCTGATTGGAGGAAAGTGTCAAAGGAATGTGGTTGCATGGATTCCATGATTAGAGATAAACACATTGGAATAGGGTAGGTACATTCACCAATGCATATTGGATAAAGGCATTTTGTCAGATAATGTAGTTATGATTGCCCTAATAGATTTAATTGCAAAATATGGAGGCATCAATAGGGAATGTGAATTGTTTAACAAAATGCCTTGAAGATTTGTGGTCTCAAGGAACACCATGATTGTAGGATATGCACAAAATTATTTTGATGTAAAGTTTTAGAAACTTTCAAGCAAATGTAATTGTCAAGCATAAAACACCTTTTACTAATATTTTTTCTAATTTTCTTTTTTTTTTTGTAAAATGGAAACACTAGCTACTATAACCCTTCAAAAGAAAATACTTTAAATTGCTACAACTTATTATTTTGTAACTTAGATAAATAATATTTTAAAAATGGAATTCTTGAAAATTATCATTTTTTGTCTAAATAAGAATAAAATATTTATAACTTATACCCAAAATTGGTTCCTAAATCCATATAAATAATATTAGAAACTTTATAATATTGAAATTGAAGCAACATAATATTTCAAGTTATGAATTCTATAACATACCAACCCTTAAAGAAGTAAAAATTTCTAAATTTACACCCTATGAGTAAATTAACTAAGTAACAAGCCATTGCAATAAAAAAAAATATTTTCATTATTAAATATTTATGAACAAGATGCATTTCATAATACAACATGGATTTTTATTTCATCATAATAAATCATAAGTTTACATCAATACAAGAATACATACATTTACATGCATAGCTCAAAGAGCTTTAGAACAAATAGTTGTAAGATAGTCCATGATCCTTCCTTTCAAATCTTGGTTCTTTTGTCACCTATTGTGGAAGAGAAGCATCACTCGGGTGATTTTTTGCCAACCACAAACTCTTGATGCAGTTCCCTACAAATCTATCATTTGGTAGATGGCCCTTCCCTTCAATGAAGAGACTGGTAGAGTAATTGATAATGACAACCAACTGAGCATAGTGTTGTGTCCTACATAGCTAGAACTTGTAATCCCATAATCTTGAACTAGCATGTAATACTGGATCACGGTGAACTAATAGTGTAGTCTCAGTAGTCACAATCCATAGCAGAGTCTCGTACATTACAATACTTTGGCCAAAGTGTTACATTCGGTATTCCTACTAAGAGTCATCTATCACATACACTACTCAGGGTTGATTTGACTTAGGGCTATCTTAAACTATGAATAGGTATTGTCCTTCAATGGATATTTTGTCAACCCAAATTAACCTATCACCATTTAATCTACTTGGAATAAACCTACTTAAAAAGTAAGTACACAAGCTCCCTTCCATACTAGATTAACTATCCTAGGAGTAACACAAGCTTTACAAGTTAAATCAATAACCTTAGTTAAGTGTACCTAAAGTGCCTCTTGTATTCAATCATGCCTATTATATTATATCTATGATATATATCAAACTCCTATTATGGATTACTTACAAGCACAACATAAAATTAACATAAAAGCTTTAATTTCCTTTTCAAAGACACTCTCTAATACCTCTATTGCACATACTGGAAAATACATTTCAAGCAATCATGGAAAACATATCATTTCAAAGTAAATAACAAAGAAGAAGAGATCCTCATGCCTGTTATTGCTTATCCAAATTAATGACAACAATGCAGCCATCTCCAACAACAATTAGCTTGATAATCAACTTCTCAAGAATGTCTCAAAAAATCTACCTCACAAGTTGATAGCTTACTCCTTTCAAACACAATTAAACATTCACTATTTCTCACTTACAATTTAAAGCAAGTTTTCCTAGAAATAACACAGATAATAATGAACCGCTAAAGATGCATAATCTCTTGGGAAAAGAATGTGTCCTCACTAATGAAATGGCTCAACTATTTATAGAGAAGCCTAGAAACTACATGGCCTACAGTTTAGGCATGTAAAAGGACATCAAGCTCCATCCAAAGCAACACATGAAACTCAACAATAAGGTGGTGAAACTCAGACTCAACAAAACCTCCTACAGATTGGCTTACATCCTTAACAACAATTCAAAGACTCATTCAAAATTCACATGGAGAATTCAAATTATACTCCAACAAAGAAATCTATTGAAAATTGTTTCAAGAGGTGGCTCCAAAGCCTCTATTCCTTTATCAATTTTAAGTGGTTTCATATGGAGAGAAACAATCAACATTAAATATATAACACTTAGCACTCATTGACTAAATTTAAGAAATGAGTCAATTTACACATTAAAAGACTTGGAAAAAGTCAAAGTTACTCTTTAGCACAGCGTCGACCAAGTCTAAGCTTGCATCGATGATAAACAATAGTTTAAAATTCATTCATATGTTTCCACATAAGTGACATGGTGAGTGGAACTCAGCTTGACTACACAGTCGTAAGCATTTCCAAATCGACTTTCAACCTCATAATCATTGATGACTATTATCGGCCTTTATTGTTATGGTCATTAACATCTAAGAATAGCCTTTATAAATCAGCTTCAATTGAATAAGAGATAGTCGAATTCTAATAACATATATATTATTATATATAAAATATATATTATATACATATATATATGAAATACTACCATGTATTTATATATGTATATATATAACCATTAAAATATATTTACATATATATATCATAATCCAATAACGTAAGCATACATTTAGTATATATATATACATATATATATATGAGTGCACATGAAAGATAGGATATAATAAACACATTATATTGAATGTATGCATATATATATATATATATATATATCTGTGTGTGTGTGTGTGTGTGTGTGTCTATATATATGTATGTATGTATGTGTAAATGTATATGCCTCTATGTACACGTATATGTAGGTATATCATATCGATGCATCTGTATGAGCATGTCCATTCACAAATGTATGTAAGTATCAATATACATATACATATGGATACATGTATATACTATATATATATACATATATATGTTCACATTCTATCACATATATCCACTCACAATTACCATCATGTTGATAAGTGTTTACATGTGGTACATCTATACATGTGCATATACATGTTGTTAGATCCCATTGACATGCATGTGCATTTATATACATACTTCCACGTATATCCCACTTGTCAATATAATCGTAATAGTACAAGAAAGATCATAAAAGCTCAAATAGATAAACATCACCCAATAATGCATGTAGAAGTAAACAAGACTCTCAAATGCAGACATATCGGCTAAGGATGACTTACCTATTACCCACAAACTGACTCAACTCAATCATTCTAATGTAGTGTGTGTATATGCTCAGATAGTTTAATTTTATTAGTTACCCGACCAAGATCTTCTCTCGAGTGATACTTCCCTTCCACCTCGAGGAATGAAACACATACCTGCATCCACTAACACATGCACATGGCAATTATTGTTCACAACATATGCACTATACATAAAACATTTTCAAAGTTAGAATAATAATTCAATAATCATCCATTCACATATGTAATATTTCCCCATGAATAACATCAACTAAGATAACATCGAACAAGATAACATTCACATTGATAACAAGTTACAAGCATAATTTATTCATCTCCAGAATTTGCATTACATTCATATTTACCCTATGTAGTAGTAGTAAATAGTAACTACACAATTGGGGTGTAACATACTCCCCCCTTATGAATCATCATCCCCAATGACCTAAGGAGTTATTAAAACATAACAAGTAACATCACATTATTCAATATTCTCAAAAGCGTTAAGAATATGAGGATTTTTTTTTGAATTTCCACATAGTCCTCCTAAGTGGTTGTCTTCTACGTACTAGTCCCATTGGAATTTGCACTGCAAGACCTCTTTTTTATGCAAGTGTAGATTATGTGTTCCTAGCACCTTGACGGGCTCGAGAGTTACTACTCTGGGGTCTCGTACCTATAAAGTAGTCCATTCAGTTACATGATTATCCCCTAGCATATACTTTTTAAGGTAAGACACATGGAAGACATTATGCATTCTAGCAAGAGCTGGTGGCAAAGCAATTTGATAAGCTATTGGATTCACTTCCTCTAGAATTTCAAAAGGTCCAATGTAATGTGGGGCTAACTTAGAAGAATTTCCAAATTTAATGGAGTTCTTGTGAGGTTTTACTCTCAAAAATACTTTGTCACCTATGGAAAAATTATGGGGCACTCTTTTAGCATCAATGTAGCTTTTTTGCCTATCGTTAGCTTCAGTTAACCTTTGCTTAATAATCTTAACTTGCTCATCCATTTCAGCTAACATTTCTGGCCCAAGACTTACTAGATCCTCAAGTTTATCCCAACTTATAGGAGTTTGACACTTTCCACCATACAAATCTTTGAATGAAGCCATCTTTATCATAAAATGATAAGAATTATTGTAAGAAAATTCTACTAAGGGTAAGTAATCTTCCCACTTGTACTATTGATCCATATAATACATCCTAAGTAGGTCTTCTAATACCTTATGGAAGGAATTGACTTTGAAGAAACTTTTTCTCCTGTTGCTAGAATTGAAGTTGTGAGACTATTTCTTGCCTATGTTGCTTACAAAAATTTCAAGGTTTATCAGATGGATGTCAAGTCAGCATTTCTAAATGGTGAACTAGATGAAGAAGTGTACATTGAGCACCCTGATGGATTTTAATTGACTGATCAAGGAGATATGGTTTGTCAGATAAAGAAATCATTGTATGGACTTAAGCAAGCCCCGAGAGCATGGTATGCTAGATTAAACAAGTATTTGTTGAAGCTTGGATTTAATAAATGTACTGCTGATAGTAACTTGTATTTCAAGATTGATCATGATAAAGATTTGTTTTTTGAAGTCTTTGTTGATGACATAATTTTTGGAGGAGATGATAGTTCGTGCATGAAGTTTGTTGATGAGATGCAGAGTGAGTTTGAAATGTCTATGATTGGAGAAATGAAATTATTTTTGGGATTGCAAATTACTTATTTAGATAAAGGGATCTTTATATCTCAGTCCAAATATGTAAAAGAACTACTAAAGAAATTTGGTATGGAAGATTCAGAGCTAGTTGGTACACCTATGGTGACTGGATGTAAGTTGACTCAAAATGATGATTCTCCTAAGAAAAATCGGACTAGATACATATCCATGATTAACGGATTATTTTATTTGACTCAAACTAGACCTAATATCATGAATGTCATATGCATTGTTGCAAGATATCAAGCTGATCCTAAAGAATCTCATGTGAAAACTATGAAAAGGATTTTCAGATACTTGAAGGGAACAGTTGATTTTGGCCTATGGTATCCTTAAGAGGATGACCTTACTTTGAGTGCTTTTACTGATGTTGATTGGGCAAGAGATGTGGATGATAGAAAGAGTACCAATGATGGTGCATTTTTCTTGGGAAAGAAGTTGATTTCATGGTTAAGTAAGAAATAGAATGTCATTTATTTATCTACTGTAGAGGAAGAATACATTGTTGTTGCTAACAATTGTACTCAAGTATTATGGATGAAACAAATGTTGAAAGATATCAGAGTTGTGTATGATGAACCTATTGCTATATTCCATGATAATCCAAGTGCTATTAACATTTCTAAGAATCTGGTGCTACATTCAAAAACCAAGCATATATAGATCAAGTTTCACTTTTTGAGAGACAAGGTGAGTGAAAAGGAAGTCAGATTGGAGTATGCGCCTACTAAGGAATAGATTGTAGATATCTTTACCAAGCCCTTACCTAAGGATGATTTTGAGTATCTCAGAGGGAAGCTAGGGGTGATTACCCCTCCTAATCAAAATTAAGAAGCAATGACCTACATCAGTCTGTGCATTTTATAGTCATATCTTGAGATTCAAATTGATGTTGAGGTGGTTCCTACTCAAGGGGAGTAGTTAGATGCTCAGATACATGGTTCAGAGCTTGTGTGGAGAGAGATAAAGTGTATCTTTTTCATTGATGTCAAAGGGGGAGAAGATTCATGTGAAAAACTATGGAAGAGTTAAAAATAAAAGGGAGAAGAGTCATGTGAAAATCCATAAAAGAGTTAAGGAGAAAAGAGTCAGAACCTAAGGGGGAGAAAGTGCTAAGAGAAAGTTTCATTGATGGTGTTTTTCACATCATGTGTTGCCATCAATGCCAAAGGGGGAGATTGTTGGAGATTCATGATATGTGGTTGTCATTGATGTCAAAACTATTGGAATTAATGTCTTTAAGGTTGTATATGTCGAGGATATTGAGAAAATTGTAATAAAATAAGTTGTAGGTTGTCAGTGGTAAGTTGAACATTGTCGATGTTGCGGTGAAGTTCAGAAGATTGATTAGTTCAGAATATTGATTGTGAGAATTTTTGGATAAAAGGATTTGTTGATAGGAATATCTAGTTTATCCATTGAAAGTTTCAAAGGTTTGCATGAAGATTTAATCAAGTTATGAGTATCTATGTTCCAACAATTATTTTGTTTTTGTAGTTGGTGTTCCTGAAAGAAGATAATGTGATTCTAGTCATTTGAGTTGTTGTGAATGCTCCAGTGGTGTTTCATGATGCATGTGGATATTTTTAGATCATGCTCTATCTATTTTTTTGGTTTGCATCAATCGTTGTGCTCATGATTGGTGATTTTCTTCTATGTGTTCAGGTTTTTCATGTTCTTGGCCGACAGGGTGCTTGTAGCATGTTGTGGATCTTCGAGGAAAACTGTTTAAGGTGTTTTTTGTTTGAAACATAATGTTTTGGGTTTCTACTATGTTGTGGCTGACTTTGGTTGATTTGCATTGACAATTGTTTATTAATTTGGGCCGACATTTTGTACACATTTTATATTTTATTTGGTCGACATGTAGTTGATGTTATCCTTAGATGTAGATATATATAATCGATTGTTTATATCATTTGAGCAATGCAAGAAGCGAAATGTGTGAATAAATTTTAGATCTTTTGAAGGCAGAAGTAAAGTGTGAAGAAGAGTGAGAAAAAGAAAGAGTGTAAATGTGCTTAACCGGAATTGTAATCAAGCATTAGCAAATGTTATTTTCTCAGTTCAAGATCTTTCAAATGAATTTAATCTAAGTGTGATTGTAAGACAATGTGTCTTCCTTTGGGCAATAAGCCTCTTTTATATTTGAGCAATGAGCTCTAGGTAGTGTGCCTAAATGCATGTTCATTCCCCATTTTCTATACTTCTAATAGAGTATAAACTTGTGGATTAACCTCCACCATGGTTTTTCCCCTAACAGGGTTTCCATGCAAAAATCTTGGTGTTATGTGTGTTTCTGATGTGGTGATGGTGTTTTCTTTCATGTTTAAATATCATATCTGAGAATAAGTTTAATAAGTGTAATGTATGTGACAACTGATTCACCCCCCCTCTCAATTGTCTGCCCTTGTGTTGCCAACAATTTTCCCATCTATTTTTGGATGATGTGTTAAGCTAATCTTCAACTAAGTCCCTGGTGCAGTAAACAAGGTTTTCCAAAACCTAGAAGTGACTCGTGCATCCTTATTTGGATAAAAGTCTGCAACAGGGCCAGGGACAAAGTCAAGGAATGTTTTGGATGATGCGCCAAGTTTTCCATATTGTTTCATGTGGAATGACTTAAGTAGGACTAGATGGGATGACAAGGGATCTTTAGACCATTGACAAGGGAAACCAAGATAGACGATGGATGGCCTTGGTAAAAGATAGGAGACATGGATGGCTTGGACTAGGAGAATTATCATATGGTCTCCAAGGATGTTGTTGCATAGCGAAAAGGAGGCTATGAAGGTAATGACATGATATTCAATGACTAAGGTAGGACCAGAAGATAAACATGTAAAAAAGTTTTCCAAAGCATGATTTGTGTTTTTGCCCCAGTCTTTGTCGAGATCAAAATAGGTGGGACAGTCAATGGACATGATAAGGTTTAGATGGGTAGATGGAAATGTCATGCGAAGGGAATGAGAGATGAGACAACTTGCCCCCAAGTGCAATGATCTACATAGATGATTTATTCTACACATGATCCCTATTTGCTAGGTTTTCATCATGGTACTTATCCAAAGCGCCTGTTTTCCAGGTTTTCACCATTGGACAAAAAATTTCTCTTTACTATTTTTGATATTTTCTTTTTTTTTTGGTGTCACCAAGATGCCTATTTGCCAGGTTTTCATCAAGGTGACGATTATTTTTTTTTTTAAAAAAAAAAAAATTGTATTTTTGCATTTTTGCTTGATAGCCTTGATGCTTTAGATGACCACTGATTGTGCTGAAGCCTTTGACGATGTCGATGTAGAAATTGGTGCCATGACATGCAAATAATGACCTTTCTAAAGTAGTTGCCTTGTTAGGATGATAGCGCTTGCATACACCTGATTGATGTCATTGTGATATGTGTTGATACTAGTGTTGGCCTTATCAGAATACGCACATCGCGATAGAATGCCATGAGAGTCCTTGTGGTAAAGAGTTGTTGCCAAAATGTGATGGATTTGTGACATGGGATGTTTGAACTTTAAGGAGGATGTAGGTTTATGATGGATGATGGTGGATGTGGACGAGTTGGTTGGATGTTTGGATGTATTGATTTTTATTCTCCAAACATTAGTTATCGAGTTAGGATGTTGTTTGGAACCAACATTTTTATATGTCTTTTTTGATGGCCATTTTGATGGAGGTGGACATGTATTATATGTGGGAGTCCTCTTGTGCGGTGGATCCACATTTTGATTGAATTTTGGATTTGGCATATTTTCTTTGCCTGATTCATTCTTTTCTTGACTTGACCCATTTTGTTTTGGGATCCATTTTAGCTTCATTTGTCCACTTGTATTGTTGATTGATTCCTTGACCTTTGACATTTGATTTTGGATTTTAGATTTGTAAGAATTTTGTTGGTTCCAAATGGAAGGTTTATTCATGATGGAATGATGGTTTGGGGTGTGGAGGAACGGGGTATTTGGCACAATCTTATGACAAGGACTACTCATGACACCCATTTTGATGTTTGTACCTGATAAAGTTGCTCCCAATATCGAGGAGGGACCACTAACATCATTAGATTTGTCGACTAATGAATATACAAGACCTTGATGTCTGTAATGTGCTTGAACTTGAATGGGCTCCAAAATTCCTTGCTCGTGTAGGCCTAATCCTTTTCCCTGATAATACATGTTCTGACAAATTTTGTTTGTGATGGGGTACTTGTTATTGTGGAAGCAAGATGCTAACCCATCCTTATTGTGGAAATTAATGCTCGAAATATTCTCATCTATGAGAAAGCCTTCTATGAAAAAGATAGATGATCCTAATTGATAGGATGTTGTAGCTTCATTGACATGTTGGATAGATTTTTGACTGACATCTTCGGTTTGATTTTCTGACATATCAGATTCTGATGATTCTGCTGGTGCTTCAAAGTTGATGTTGAAACTGTCTTCATGGTCATGGTCATAGAGCCCACTGAATTCAGTTATAGCTTGATCATTTGCAAATATGTCCATGCTAGGAGACTCTTGTTCTAGTGATAGATCATCTATGTGTCCCATGGAGGCAAATGTCTCATTGTTGGTAGTGTCAACGTTGGAAGCTTGGAGAGGGTCATCTTCAAGTGTTTCATCATGAAGGGCATAAAGTTCAAGGAATGGATCATTTTGGACTTCTTCAAAAGTAGTGTCTTGATCAAAGATGGGCTCAGTTAGAATGACATGATCGAAAATAGGGTCTTGACCAAGGATAGGTTTGTCTTGAATGACATGGTTTTGGATGGAATCATGACCAAGGATAGGTTCGTCTTGAATGACATGGTATTGGATGGACTCTTGACCAAGGATAGGTTTCTTTGGTATGCCATGATTTTCTAGGAGGACTTCTTGAATGGATGTAAAGATGGGGTCCAATAGACTACTTTGATCTAGACAAGATGGTGATGTTATGATTTCATGCCTTGGACTTGCCTCTTGACATGTATCCTCAAGTGTAGATAAGAAGATGGGACTTTGGAGACCATTACTAGATATGTTTTCATGAAAACATGGAGTTTCTTGGAATGGATTGGGGTATAATGGACTAGGATATGACATGGAGGTTTGGACTTGGTTGAGGGATGATGGGCTAGGATAGGATATGAATGCATGACAAGGATATGATGTGGATGGAGGACTAGGATATGACGTGAGTGGAGGATTAGGATATGATGTGGATAGTTGGTTTGGATTAATGGATGGCTGATTTCCTTTGTCAAAGTTAGGGTGGGTATGGCTAATAGAAGTTTGTTGTGACTTAGTGTCATGGATGGTGTTAGGAGACTCTTGATAGTAGATGGATAGAGGATTAGGACTCATGGATTTTTGGTAAGATGGATAGATGGATGGAGGGCTAGGGGTTGTAAATTTGGACTTGGATTGGAGGTATATTGTTTTGAAGTCCCTAGCAAGTTGTGCTTGACCATTACTACTAAATTGGCATTCAATTTGACTAGCAAGCATGTCATAGTGACTTGAAGACATGATGGTGGATGGAATGAGACTAAGGCTTTATGCAAGGTGACAATGAAAAGTGATAAAAGGGGATGCCTTATGTCAAATGATTTTTTAGGAAAGGTTCACTTAAGATTCAAAGTTTGGCCAATGTGTCAATTTGGATTGTCAAAGGACTGGTTTGAAGGACATGATGACAAAATGACAAGGTGAGATTTCCACACTAGACTTATGAGTTGGAAGAAACTCACCAAAGGAAAATGACTAAGGATTGATTTGTTTGACTTGGTCCAATGACAATTTAATTTTTGAGACAATGGTTTGACAAAGCAAGGAAAGTTTTCCTATCCCAAAGTGTGCAAAATTGAGGACTTGATTTGATAAATGCGGTTCATGATGGTATATGCGTTGCGGGAAGTGATTTGACAAAATTTTAGGCTGATTGCAAAGATTTGCTTCAGTTTGGCAAAGTTGTTTTAGATTTTAGCAAGTTTGATGTTTATTTGTTGGAATTGTCTAAAAACTATTGGCAAACACATGGTGTTGTAAAAAATGAAAATCAACCACATAGAAGTCATTTAAAAAAAAATCCTATGGCTGCAAGGACAATATTTTTTTGGATCCCACTAACCGCATATCCTTAGCAAATGAATTCAGAAGCTTGACCCCACAGGCTTCCCCTTACAGTGCACTTGCTTCTCAGGGCAACCAAGCTTCCAACCTCCATGAAACTCCCATGGTAGATTGATCATTTCTACTAAGAACTGCGCAGGTACGGGTGCCTTGGCAACGACCATTGTTACACCAAAGAATAGAAGGTTTTTGGCTTTCTAAAACAAAGGGTTTTAATTCAGGCACCCGTTCGAGTGGTCATACATGGGGCATAAGATTAAGCTTCATTAAGGAGGCACTCCAACCTGAAGAGGTTAAGGTCAACAGGGTTTTGGGGAGCACTACTTGGTCCTTATGACATATCTGCACTCGTAATCCTAGGCTTTCACTTAGGATTCACATTTGTATACCGATCGGGAGTAGCTCGGCTAAAGAGTTTTGTTTCTGGTTTGAGTCGCTTTGGGGTGAGTGCTTTTTCCCACTAAAGCAGGCCCAATTTCTAAGGCTAACAAAAGCAAGCCAAAATATTCATAGTTCAATCAATCTCTGTTTAAAAACAAAGAGAGAACACATGAATATCCTAACTCACACTCGCATAGTGTTCATTTTAAGCCCAAATCAAAATGTGTTGACAAACATAAAAAACATGGAGTTCATTTTAACCATTTGTAGTATTTGTCAAAACATGGGGTTTATTTTAACCGTTTGTAGTGTGAGCTAACTACAAGTTCATTTTAGCCCAATGTTATGAAGAGATGCAAATTTATTTTAATCCAATGAGTTATCATGCAAGATTGTGTTATTTTTAATCCAATGAATATGCATGCATGTTCATTTTAACTCATGAATGTGAAAAATATGCAAATTTGTAGTTGTTTGTTTAATATTTGTGAAATAAAACAAAACAAACAAGTATTAGACTCCTCGCCACAAGCTGCAAACAGAAAATCAGTAACCCAAAATCTTTAAACTACCATACAGAAAAAGTGTTTCCCTAACTCTAATTGACCTAGTGCAAGCCCAATTCCTAGAGTCAATAACAGTTTCTCTTACACCCAGGATCACACAAGTGCGCAAGGGGAGAGGATACTTCTATTATTGATCACTAATATTAGAGGGTTGGCTTGTCAAAATAAATCTGATTTTTGAAACTATTTTTTGCATCAAAAGTAAAAACACGGAAAATAAATCCTTGCTTAAATTTAAAGAGCTTCCCAAAAATGTAAAGAAGTCCAAATAATTTTGTGTTTTGCATCCAAAATTATTATTTATGAAAAATAATAAAAATTTTATTAAAAATTAAAAGCAGGTCCAAAAAATCTTTTTTTTTTACTAAAGGTGTCTGACATCATTCCAAATCTTCAAAAAAAAAATTGTGAACAGATCTGCAAAATTTTGTGAGATATAAGTCAATCTTTGTAAAACCCTAATTTTTAAAGATCTATTTTTTGTTGAATTATTTTGCAAGAAAATTAAAAACATAAAAAATAGACCTCTATTGAAATTTCGAGAGCTTTTCAAAAATGTAAAGAAATCCAAAAAATTCACTAATGTGCTCTCAAAATTGGTTTTTCATGAAAATAACAAACAAAATTATAAAAAATTCACAATAGCTCCAAAAAATCTGATTTTTGGACTGGAAGCTCTTGATATTGTCTCCAACCTGCAAAAAAAAATTTGTCAGAAAATATGCATCCTTTGAGAGATATGGTCGAATATTTTAAAACTAGGGTTTTGTCCCCAAAATGATGTAAAACCTACAACAAAAAAGATTCAACTCCAAAATTATTCAAAATTTGTCAAAACATGTCAAGTTCACCAATATAACAATGGGTATTTTCCTAGGGTTAGCAAATCAAATGCAAAACATGAAAACCCAAAGCAATAATGAAGTGCAAAGGAATAGATGAAACAATCTCACCAAATATCTTCATCCTCCATGACTAACCTCCATTATACCTTCTCAACTTGTTGAAATATGTAGTTGCCCTCAGATTTATGATGAGCAATCCAATGGAAATGACAAGCCCTAAGCAAATGTTGAAAGATTTTGAATGACTATATTCTATACTATGCCCTACTGCAACTAGTAAGCATCTAAAAATGTCTAAACCATGTCAAATAAAATCTAAATATGCCTATGAAAAATGAAGAAACATGCAAGAATATGAAGGTGCAATAAAATGAGACTACAAGATGTTAAGTTGCAAGATATGAAATTGCAAGATATGCCAAATGAGATCAAAATTGCCATTTTATAGAAAATGCAATTTCGTGTCAGTGGCCAAGATTAAAAGTTAGCAAGTGCCATAGAATCAATGGACAAGATTCAATATAACAACCCATAATTAGGGTTAGGGCAACATTAGGTCAGATTCGAAATAAATGGACAAGATTGATTTTTAGAAAATCAAATCAATGGCTGACAATACATGTGACAAGAGATTCTAGGCACACAAAATGAAGTTGCTGGAGAATCAAATAATAATTTAAAATTATTTGATTCAAAAGGTGATGTTGACTTTTTGAATTAAAAATTTATTTAATTCAAAAGTGGTGGGGTCATGTGGCAGTAAATAATTTAATTTAAATTATTTACTAAAAAGAGGGAAACTAGAAAGTGAGACTTATTTTAAATAAATAATATTAATTTAAAATGAGCACAGTAAAAGAGGAGAAATTAAATAATAAAATTATTTAATTTAGGTGGTGGGACTTATTTTAAATAAATAAATTTTATTTTAAATGAGCATAGCAAAAAATTATTTAATTTAGGTGGAAATTAAATAATAAAGATATTATTTAATTATAGAAGAATGTGACAAAGGGAACCTTTTAAATTAAATATAAATGATTTAATTCAAAATTCAAGAGAGTTGACCAAATTAAATAAATAAAATTTATTTAATCTAGGAGAGAAGAGGCTAATGAATAATTAAATAATTAAACATAATTATTTAATTATAGTGGACAGTGGACAAAATTAAATAAATAAGAATTTATTTAATTTTAGAAAGAAGAGGACTTAATTAGTGACATAACTAAATAAATAAATAAATAAAATTATTTATTTAATAATCTGGAAGACATAATGGACAAAATAATTAAATAAATTAAGAAATTTATTTAATTGTAAGAAGACATTAGATAATTAGTGACACATTAAATAAATAATTAAAATTTATTTATTTAATAATCATGAAGAATAAGCTTCAACCTAAATAATAAGATTAACCAAGCTAATCTTTTTTTTCGCCGAAATGCGGTCACGGGCTCCTGTAGATTTTTCTGGCACTGTGCAAGGGCTGAAGACCCTCAATGATGAGCGCAATGTTGGGTGTCCTCCTTTCGCTTGGCTTCAGGACGGGCGACCTTCGCCATCAGACAAACGTCCTGACATTGCAATCTCTACGCTGAATCGAACTGCCCCCAGAGCCCTACGAAATTTTCTGGAGTGCCCTCACGTCACTGCGCCGGTTCGCCATGGCTTCGAATCAAATAAGAATGACTCTCAGTGTGCAGAGCAAAAAAAATCATGGAGGCTTGACGGAAGCAAGGCAGGAACTCTTTTTGGGAAGTTGACGAAATCCTTGGCAACAACGGATGCATCTAGGGCATCTTTCGATGCCTCTACAGTAACCCAATCTGGCTCAAACAATGGGAGATGAAAAACAAAACCTGGGCGCTCGTACTCGATGGTAGTAGAAGGATGGGAGAGGACGAATTGTGGAAAAAAAAAGAGACAAGTCACTAGGGGGTCGACAGGTATTCTCAGCCTCGATCTCCATAGAAGAACGAGGAGATGAGCAATGTCGGGATGAGGAATTATGGGGAAAATCCCATCAATCATGGTGATAGACAGGCTCCTAGGGCTCTCTGATGCGCAACCTCTTCCCCAATGGTTGCCCTAGATGGGGAGATTGTTGACGAAGTGAATAAAAATATATCATATTTTGCAGAACAAGGGCTAGCTGGTAGATTCTGAGGGTTCTAGCCAAGCCTAGCGGAGCTTCATGATTGGATCATAGAATTTTGGAAACCTATGTTGGAGGGGGATGTAGAGATATATCCCTATGCAAGGGGGTTTTTCAAAGTGGCTTTCGATAATGTGAAGGACCGTAATACAATTCTATATGAATACCAATGGAGCTGGAAGGAGCAACATTTATTAATTTTGAAACCCTAGCACTTCTCCTTCAACCCTCTCACATAATCCTTTGATGTGGTTCCAATCTGGGTAAGGATGTCGAATCTGCCTCTACAGTTTTGGTGTGACTCATGCTTTGAAGCCATTGGCAATTCATTGGGGAAGTTCTTGGTGGTAGATGAGGGCTCCTCAAACTTTTTGCACACTACTTACGCTCGCATTTTAGTGGAGATAAATGCAACCAAAGATCTCCCTGCAAATATCCTCCTGAAAATGGTGGGGTTGGAATGGAATCAATTACTTGATTATGAAGGACTACCCTTCTGATGTCATTGATGTTTCAACACTGGTCATATGGCTGCACACTGCTCAGAACGTTGATATGGAAACCAAGCTACTTGGTGGAAAGAGGCCACCCCCCAACACTACTCAGTGGATAAGGATGGTTTAGATGGTGATGTTGTAGAGTCGCCCAAAGCTATTGACATTGCCTCAGGAATGGCTCCATTTGGCAATTTCCAATCCACTTCAATGATAGGTATATCCTTTGTTGTAGTAAAATTTGATGTTGATGCTCTGTCCCCTAGCAAACCCCCCTCCACTACCTCAAAGAAAAGAAACGGGGCCCAAAATGGGAAGCAAGCTGATTCAGAGGTCTCGACAGTTCCTCTTCATGTTGGTCATCACAGGGCCAAAGATGGAATTTCAGAAACAATGTCCCCATAGGGAATCCAAATAATCAAAGGTAAAATAGAGGACATGGATGGTGGTTTTTCTGAAGAAAATTGGACAAAGGTGCAAAGAAAAAGAAAGAAAAATGAGGTGAAATTCAATATGCATCTTCGATCCCACGCCAAAGAAAAAGAGGGAAACTAATCGGGCTGTAGGTAAGGGTGATTCTAGTTTGGTGTTGTTTCTTTGTGCTCCCCAATCGTGGGTCTAAAACAAGGTTTTATGAGCTCCCCAATTTGGGTATGAAGTAGTCCATACATTCATTTTGTTTACTTTATGGGTGCTACTACACAAGCAGTTATTTACCGATCAAAAAATAATAATCATGAAGAATAAATAGATATGAATTATTTAATTAATAGTCGAAAGTGAGTCAAGGACATAATTAAAATGTCTTAATTATGCTAAAAGGATTAAACTAGAGCTTGTAGGCCTAGGTCATTTTTATGTGTCTACAATGATAATGTTCTACTTTCACCCTTTTGAGACTCAAGACACCTAACCATAAAACTAGCAGCATCTCCTTTCATTCCCTTCCAGAAGTATAATGGTTTTACATCAACCATCATTTTTGTCACTCTAGGTTGTCTAGAGTACAGTGCTTCATGTATTTCCTTCTATACCAAATTTCTCAATTCCTTAACATCAATAACGTACATTCTACCCTTATATCTAAGTAATCTATTTGGTTCAAAATGAAAACCTTCATGCCTAGAATCTTGCAGATTATCAGTGAGTGCTTGCTTAACTTGCAAGTAATACTCATCCTCCTTGCACTTTTGGAGGACTTTCCCTCTGAAATCGGTTTGGATTGTTACTATGGAAGCAATATGTTGTCTTCAACTTAATGCGTCAACAATCTAATTTTCTTTCCCTTTTATATAACTGATATTAAAATCATAGTTAGCTATCATCTCTAACCACCTTCTCTGTCTTGCATTCAGATTAGGTCGAGTAAAAATGTACTTTAATCCATTATGGTCAATTTTTATCTCAAAGGGTTTTCCTAAAAGGTAATGCCTCCACATTTTCAATACATGAACCATGGCTATCAATTCTAAATCATGTGGTGCACAATTCATCTCATAAGGTTTCAAATTTATGGATTCATAGGAAATCGCTTGCCCATCTTGCATTAGTACTCCTCCTAACCCTTCTCCACATGCATCTGTGATTATCATAAAGTTACTCTCAGAATCTAGTACTTTTAAAATTAGTGTGGTGGTTAATTTCTCATTGAGTAGCTCAACAGCTTCTTAACACTTCTCAATCCATTCAAATTTCTTTCCTTTCTTTTGTAAGGAAGTAATTGGGAAAGAATTCTTAGAAAATTTTGCTACAAACTTCTTGTAGTATCCTACTAAACCCATGAAACTTCTTACTTCCAACACATTCTTAGGTATAGGGCACTCAAGTATTGCTTTAATCTTAGCTGGGTCTACAGATATTTCTTCTGCTGAAATTATATGACCTAGATAGTGTACCCTCTTTTGGAAGAATGTACACTTGGAAAGTTTACCATACAACCTATGTTCTCCTAAACGTTGTAGGACCATTTCTAAATGTTTGCAATATTCTTCCTCATTTCTAGAGTAAACCAAAATATCATCTAGAAAAACTAGTACAAATTTGTCAAGGTAATCTCTAAATACACTATTCATTAGGTTCATGAATGTTGTAGGTGCATTTGTTAAACCAAAGGGTAAAATAGTGAACTCATAGTGACCATATCTAGTTTTGAATGCATTTTTAAAGATATCTTCATCCTTAATTCTCAATTGATGATATCCAAATCTTAGATCTATTTTAGAGAATACAATGACACTGCTCATTTGATCGAAAAGATCATCGATGCACGGCAATGGATACTTGTTCTTAATCATAGCTTTGTTAAGCATATGATAGTCGATGCACAAATGAAAGGTGCCATCCTTCTTTTTAACAAAGATGACTAGCTCTCCCCAAGGTAAAAAACTTGGTCCTATCAGTCCTTTCAACAATAATTCATCCAATTGTACCTTAAGTTCCATAAGTTTAGTGGTTGTCATCCTATAGGGTACCTTGGAAATAGGTTCTGAACTTGGAACTATATCAATAGAGAAATCAAATATTCTTTTCAGAGGTAACCTTAGTAACTCATTTGGAAATACATCCAAAAAATTCCTCAATATTGGATACTTCTCCATATCTGATTTTCCAATTTCATCTATTTCATCATCTTCTAGTTCTTGTAAACTTTGGAACTTTGAATCATCACTATCCTTCCTAAGTTCTTCAAACTTCATGGTGAAGAGTTTACACCCCTTCTTCTTAGCTCTTATAAGTTGCATTATCGTAATTTATCGAATCCTAACCTCTCTTGGTATCCCTTGGAATTTAACTTGATTTCCAAAATCATCTAGGCATTCTATAGTTTTAGCATGACAATCTACTTTATCCCTATGTTACCACAACCAATTCATTCCTAGGATAATGACGTATGATCCTAGAGGTGCGACATCAAGGTTTACTTCAGTAGAAAAACTAGGTAGGTCTATCATAGCTTTGAATAGACATTGATCCACATTTGCTCTTGTTTGGTTTGCATACTCTACATCCCAATACATTGCCATGTGTCTCGCCTTCCTAGATAATTGTTTAGCTATTCTAGGTGAAATAAAATTCTCAGTTGCACCTGTATCAATAAGAATAGAAATAGGTAAGCCAAATAAAATACCCGACATTTCAACTGAAGTTACTTGGTACTCTGCTTGAAAATCATCCATAGTTGCATGTATCTTTTGCTAAAACATTGCCCACTAGGTGGGTAATGGATTACCATATAGTCATGATCCAGAAGTTTTATTGGGACACTCACTAGCATAATGATCCCCTCTGCATATAAAACATCTTGTAGTCGGTCCTCTTTTCCCTATGGTTTCTCTATACTTGTTGATGTTTTCATTAGCCTTGTTGGTATTACCCATGCTAGAATCATTCCTTTTTTGCTCTCTCCTAATCTCTTTTTCATTGTTGCAGAATCTTTTCCCCTTTTCCTTGGAACATTTTGCATTGATTCCTCCTTCTTTGGAACTATCTTTGTTAGGAACTTCCACCTCCTTCTTTTGTTCTTTTCTTTCTTGACGAGTGGAATTAGCCTTAATCTTTTTCTCTTGCTTAATTACTTTTTCATATACAAGATCCATTGTTGTTGGACTATGCATATCCACTTCCCCTCCAATTTGAATATTGAGTCCTATTATAAATTTCCTAATGCGAAAGCACTCATCCTTATGATATATGGGAACATATTGCAAAAGTCAGGTGAACTTCTCCCAATATTCGTTGACTGTCATGTTACCTTGCTTCAAACCCCGAAAATCAAAAAGTTTTTGGTCATAGTATAGTTGGGGCAACCATCTCTTATGGAAAATCTCTATGAATTCCCCCCATGTCAACTTCCAAGAGTTAATATTGAGTTCTAACTTCTTGTTCATCCACTAGTTAGAGGCTTCTCCCGCTAACTAATATTTAACCCATGCGACTTTAGTGACTTCATCATAGTTTCGTATTTCAAAATACTTTTCCATTTGAACATGCCACACTTCAGTGTCATCCCCTCTAGCACTACCATCAAACTTGGGTGGAATAACCTTCTTCATGTCCCTAGAAAGTTTGGAAGCCACAAGCTTCTTATTCCTTTCAATAGATGGCGTGAGTGATTTTTCCTTCTCATAATTATGGATCTCATTATTCCCATGGGAAGAGTTTTCTCCCTCATGATCATTAACGGGTACTTCCTTTTCTACCCTATCCTTAACTCTTTCTTGTTTAAGGTTAGCCAACCTTGCCAAGATTTGGTCAATCCTAGCTTCTACTCTAGTGGCTCCTTGTCCAACCTCTTGACTTCCACCCGAATTAGTATGTGTCCTTACCATCTTTACAAGATTGGTTTTTACTTGAATGTTTATCCATGTTAGGCTAAATTATGTTTTTCAACTATCTTATGGAAAATATTAAAAATAGAATTAATCTCACATAAAGCATTCCACATAAGATTAAGTACATGCTTCTTTATTGAAAAAAATCACATAATTTTATTCATTTCATGAGGATTTCAATATCCTTGAATTACATGGAATGAATTTTCAAATAGTTGAGTGGAGAGTATTTTCCGGATTCACTCTCTGACACATAACTTAAAGGAGTATAACCTAAAGACTAAGACAATTGTTGTTCCCTATCTTTCTTTTTGTTCATCTCTTATTTGTTCATACCTATATCCCAAAAAGGATAATAACCTTCATATTTATCTCCCAATACATAGTTATGAGAAGCAATGTCAATATGGTGTTCATCAACAATGTAGTCTATCCCTTTCATAGATATTTGTTCATGAGACCATTTCTTGTGTGGTAATGTCCTTGGTACATATCCCTCAGACTCGTTACTTGAAGAAATTACTATTACTTTATCCAGTTGTAGAACTCTAGGGTGCCTAAAAATGAATGTTGGATTAACACTTTCTTTTGAAGGCATATCCCTAGAAATCAGTACTGACTCAGACTTTTTTGGTGTGATGGTTGGTAGGTAATTGTACATAGCTTACATCTTCATCTTTCTCTTCACATCACTAATCCGAGAAAGTGTGTGACTAAAGGTTTCAATGTCACTCAACCAGATTAAATTGTCATAGTTGGTTCCCTCTATGGTTCTAACGATGGCTTCCCTTTCCTTCTTAGCCTTGAGGTAGCGCTCATTTCCGATTAATCACTTTCAAGTTGTTAATATGAGATGCACCATCCTGGCACAATAACTCACAACATTAGATAATGTTGGACGGAAAGAATGACAAGCTCATAGGTTCCAGAGCTAAACCTGGCAGCTTTGATACCACATGTAACATACCAACCCTTAACAAATTAAAAATTTCTAAATTTACACCTTACGAGTAAATTAACTAAGTAACAAGCCATTACAATAAAAAAATTTCTTTTCATTATTGAATATTTATGAACAAGATGCATTTCAAAATACAACATGGATTTTTATTTCATCATAATAAACCATAAGTTTACATCAATACAAGAATGCATACATTTACATACATAGCTCAAAGAGCTTTAGAACAAATAGTTATAAGACGATACATGATCCTTCCTTTCAAATATTGGTTCTTTTGTCACCTGCTATGGAGGAGAAGCATCACTCGGGCATTTTTTCGCCAACCACAAACTCTTAATGTGGTCCCCCACACATCTATCATTCGATAGATGACCCTTCCCTTCGATGAAGAGATTGGTAAAGTAATCGATAACGACAACCAACTGAGCATAGTGATGTGTCCTAAATAACTAGAACTTGTAATCCCACAATCTTGAACTAGCATGTAATATCGAATCACGGTGAACTGACATTGTAGTCTCAGTAGTCACACAATCCATACTGAATTCTTAGGCATTACACTACTTTGGCCAAAGTGTTACATTCAACATTCCTACTAAGAGTCATCTATCACATACACTACTCAAGGCCAATTTAACTTAAGGCTATCTTAAAATACACATAGGTATTGTCCTTCAATAGATACTCTGTCATCCCAGATTAACCTATCACCATTTAATCTACTTGGAATAAACCTACTTAACAAGTAAGTACACAAGCTCCCTCCCATACTAGATTAACTATCCTAGGAGTAACACAGGCTTTACTAGTTAAAAAAATAACCTTAGCTAAGTGTACCTCAAGTGCCTCTTGTATTCAATCATGCCCAGTATATAATATCTATGATATATATCAAACTCCTATTATGGAGTACTTACAAGCACAACATAAAATCAACATAAAAGCTTCAATTTACTTTTCAAAGACACACTCTAATACCTCTATTGCACACACTAGAAAAAACATTTCAATCAATCATGGAAAACATATCATTTCAAAGTAAATAACAAGGAAGAAGAGATCCTCGTGCCTATTATTGATTATCCAATTTTATGACAACAATGCAGTTGTCTCCAACAAAAATTAGCTTGATAATCATCTTCTCAAGAATGTCTCAAAAAATCTAACTCATAGGTTGATAGCTTACTCTTTTCAAACACAATTAAACACTCACTATTTCTCACTCACAATATAAAGCAAGTTTGGCTGGAAATGACACAAATAATAATGAACTACAAAAGATGTGTAATCTCTTGGGAAAAGAATGTGTCCTCACTAATGAAATGGCTCAATTATTTATAGAGCATCCTAGCAACCTCATGGCCTACAATTTAGTCATGTAAAAGGAAAACAAGCTCCATGCAAAGCAACACGTGAAACTCAACAATAAGGTGAAGATCAAATAAACTCAGACTCAGCAAAACCTCCTACAGATCGAATTACATCCTTGATAGAAATTCAAAGACTCGTTCAAAATGCACATGGAGAATTCAAATTATACTCCAATAAAGAAATCTACAAAATAACATTTCAAGAAGTGGTGTTAAAGCCTCTATTCATTTATCAAGTTGGCATGGTTTCATATGGAGAGAAGTAGTCAACAGTAAATGTGTAGCACTTAGCACTCATTGACTGAATTTAAGGAATGAGTAATTTAAACATTAAAAGACTTGGACAAATTCAAAGTTACTCTTTATCACAGTATCGACCAAGTCTAAGCTTGCATCGATGATAGATAATTGTTTAAAATGCATTCATATGCTTCCACATACGAGACATGGTGAGTGGAACTCAGCTTCACTACATAGTCGTAAGCATTTCCAAATCAACTTTCAACCTCATAGCCATTGATGACTATTATCGGCCTTTATTGCTATGGTCACTAATGTCTAAGAATAGCCTTTATAAATCGGCTTCAATTGAATAAGAGATAGTTGAATTCTAATAACATATATATATATTATGTTAAATATATATTATTATATATATAATATATACATATATACATATATATTAAATACTACCATGTATTTATATATATATATGTATATATATAACCATAAATATATATTTACATATATATATATACACATATATATGAATACATGCAAGATAGTATATAATAAACACATTATATTGAATGTATGCATATATATAAGTATAAATGTATATGCCTCTATGTACACATATATGTAGGTATACCATATTGATGCATTTGTATGAGTATGTCCATTTGCCAATGTACACAGGTATCAATATACATGTACATATAGATACGTGTATATACTATACACACACACATATATATGTTCACATCCTATCACATATATCAACTCACGATTACCATCATGTTGATAAGTTTTTATATGTGGTACATCTATACATGTGTATATGCATGTTGTTAGATCCCATTGACATGCATGTGGATTTATATACATACTTCCACATACATCCCACTTGTCAATATAATTGTAATAATACAAGAAAGATCACAAAAGCTCAAATAGATAAACATCACCTAATAATGCATGTATAAGTAAACAAGACTCTCAAATGCAGATATATCGGTTAAGGATGACTTACCTATTACCCACAAACTAACTCAACTCAATCATTCTAATGTGGTGTTTGTGTATGCTCAGATAGTTTACTTTTATCAGTTACCTGACCAAGATCTTCTCCCGAGTGATACTTCCCCTCCTCTTGGAGGAATGGAACACATACCTACATCCACTAACACATGCACATGATAGTTAATTGTTCACAACATATGCAGTATACATAAAACATTTTCAAAGTTAGAATAATAATTCAATAATCATCCATTCACATATATGCAATATTTCCCCATGAATAACATCAACTTAGATAACATCGAACAAGATAACATTCACGTTGATAATAAGGTACAAGCATAATCTTTCATCTCTAGAATTCACATTACATTCATATTTACCTTATGTAGTAGTAGTAAATAGTAACTACACAATTGGGGTGTAACAAATGCAACATTCTTCAATGAATATGTTGTCAATCAATCATCGTTCATAATCTTCTACTCCTAGATTTTTTAATGTGGTTCCAAGGTCAATATAGATTAGATTTAATCATAGACAATTTCATCTTGTTAGAGGTTAAATTCACCATCTTATGATTGAAATCAAAGAAATTATCAATGCAGAGAGGTGAGAGACATTTTTGAGATAGTAGAATAGAGAGATCAAAAGTAGGATGACCGATGTACTAAAAGGAAAAGCGTTTCACAACCAAGATAATTTTACCAACCTAAGCATTGAAGAAAACATTCAGTTTGAACTCTTTAATTCCATCAACATAGAATTGAGAAAATTTGAGGATTGAAGATTGATGCCCAAAAACACTAACTTGGAAGATAAACAAACATGAATAGAATATTACTATGGAAAAATATCATTTCAAAAATGAAAATTCAAAGGTGTGAATTTACTTGAGTTTTTACAATCTTTTAAATTCCTTGTTGTTGGGACATTATATGATTCTAAAATCACATCCTTATCATTTCAAATTTAAAAGTGTCCTTTAATTTTTTTAAATATCATGAAGTTCCTAACCTATTAGGAACTTCTGAAATGTTCTTGTTCCCCCCTTAAGTCTCGATGGTTCCTATTGGAAGTCGCAAGCCTTGACATTCCATCCATTGTTCAATTCTTGACATATTAGGAAATCTCGATAGTTCATGTTCCACCTCAAACCATTGACAACTCCTAATCTACTCCCAAGTCTTGACAATTCCTAGGCCATTCTAAACACCCGACATCACTTTCTATTCATGTTCTATATCCTTTGTCAACACTTTTATCCTCACTGGGAACTAAAGTAGGAATGAGAACTATTTGGAGGTTCCCTTAGTACCAAGAACCCTCAAAACTCAGACACCACTTTATGTTGCAACCTCTCAACATTGATCTAGCTCTTTGTTTACTAAAATTCAGCCCATTAATTCCTTTGTCGAAGCTTCTAGTTCTATTGGAAACTTTTTTTTTTTAAGAACTAATCAAAAGTTCTCATGTTTTCTAGAACATATTATTCTTTTGATCTCTCCTTTGCCTCTTCCTTATCATGATCACCCTCTATTCTTGCTTAGTTGGGGGTTCACCGAAAACCGACATCTTATCACACACCCATTTGCTTCTTGAAACAAGTGAATGCTTCGCTTTGTTTCTAAGCAACTAGACCACTTCTAGTGAAACTTTCAACTATTCCTAGAACCTACCATGTCTCTGACAAGACAAGAAATACAAATAGTTTCTACAAAGAATGAGTAGTGAAAAGTGAAAAGTTACTCAGAGTAAAATTGCCTAATAAAAAAGTTCTTGAACATCCATCAACTTTGGATACAATAATTCCACTTAGTGATGGAACCTCTCACAAACGAGTTCAAGATCAATATAAAATCTTCAATTTATTCCATATACTAAAAGAACCTTTAGCCACTTGCACAAAGACATTAAAAAAATAAATTTGACAAAAAAATAAAAGCCAATTAAAGATTAAATAGGTCCCAAACACAAAATTCTAAAAAGATCAGAAACTTAAAAATTTTGCGTATTCAATTTCACATGATTTTTACCATTAATTCAAAGTTGTTAGCTTAACAACATGTTTTAACTTCCTTGAAATCGTAAAATAATACAATTAAAACCTTGATGATATGGTAATTTTCATACCAAGCTATTTGTTTGAGTAATTCTGAGAACGTCTTATTCTTCGCATTAAGTTTCCCCACTTTATTCTTCGCATTGAGTGTTGCTAATTTAGCTCAAACACCAATGTTGCACTTAATGACGTGAATTTAATGTATCTTCCACTCTTTTTTTCAGTATATTGCTCTCTTCAAGCGTCCCTGTAGTTTGGATCACTTGCCTAGGGTTTTATTGAGCTCATACCCCATACAGTTCTGTTCCTCAAATGCATTCTCTCACCATTCAGGTACTCTGTACCATACAGTTTTCTCTCTAAATATTCTTTTTTCTCGACCATGTCATATCCTCAATTAAACCACCATCAGAAGCAGAAGAAGATTGCAGGAATCGACGAAAACTTGCTATGACCCAATTCTTACTCAATGAATGTGGGTTATCGGAGTCCCAAGTTTTAGCGATTGGTAGGAGGAAGGAAAATTTGTTCAAAATTAAATCCATCCCGAGAGCCCAGCAGGCGATCCAGCTCTTCAGAGACTCGGGCTTCACTCAAGACCAGCTAAGTAAAATCGTTTTCATACGATCAAATAATTTGGAACGCAATGTGGATACGCTCGCTATTAGCATTGATAAGATAAAGAAAAACATGGATTTCTTGAAAAATATCGCTGGCTTTCAGCCAAACATTGTGGTTTTGTATCCTCGTCTTTTACATTATAGCATAGAGAATAGGATTCAACCACGCCATAAGGTAATTGAACTTTTAAGGGAAACAGAACCATCCAGACTTCCCAGAAATCTAGTTACTGTGTATGAACTAAGTGAACAGCGTTTTGCCGACAAGTTTCTAATGGGCAGTCCTGAGGCAGCAAAGTTGTTTGAAAAGTACAAGGGTAAGTCTGTTGATCTTTCCATTAGCTGAAAGACTTTTGTTGAGGTTAGAGCATAAAGAAAAGGGGTTTTAATCAATCCAGGCGTATTCATGAGGTTGGATCAGAACAAAAGGGGTTTTTGATTAATTCATGTATTTTCATTGGGTTGAATCAGACAGAAAGAAGTTTTAATCAATCTGAGCTTTTTCTTGAGGTTGGAGAGGACCAAAAGGTTTTTAAATCAATCCACATTTTTTTTTCGTGTTGAATCTCAGATCAGAAGGTTTTTAATTAATTCAGGCCTCAACAACCTGCAGGTATGAACTTTTAGTATTTATTCATTGATTGTAATCATATCAATGTCAACTCTTGAAAAATAGTGTTTTGTATTTGAACTGTAAAGCAGTGTCCTGTTTTGAAAGAAGAAAACTTTCCAAAGGCAAGGAAAAAGTCTATTTTATGGGAATTGTTTGCCAGTAAATTTGTATTTGTTATGTGTCTTTTTAAAAAAAATTATAATTATTTCGTACATTATCATAGTAAATATTGATACTAATTATGATTTATTTATAATTTTATAAATAAAACTAAGAATCAGTTCTCATCTACATCTAGAGAGACATTATTGTTCATGAACAGTTTTCTTAATCATCACTTTCTTCTACTGGAAGTTTACTGTGGAGTCTTTTAAGGCAGTCTATAGGGATTGACTATGAATTGAGGGCATATTTTTGGATTATGGTAAATATTCACTTTTTATATTGGTATTTTTATGAAGTATATTGCTCATAATAGGTTGATGTAAGAGTTACATTAGGGAACTACAACCTCTACACTACATCAGATACATGATATGACATGTATGTAAACCTTTATCACCACTAGCAACCTATTGATTTGACCATTATTTGCTCGGGCTACCACATTGGGGGTATATGCCCTTCCTAGTGTCACATGTACCTACTTAGGTGTTTTATTCATTAAGGGCCACACAACTATTTTTTTCCTATGCTAGGGGAATCTTTATTCCTTGATAATATTTTTAGTTCACATGCTTACCACAATTATGATTAGACATTTTCACTTGCTAGAAACATGATACATTTATTATAGTTATCATTTTACATAATTTACACACTTACATAGCTTACATTTACATTTCATGTACTATTTCCTCTCTCCTACAACTCTTACATCTAATATATTCAACTCACTAAAGGAGACATATTTGGTCTCTAAAAAAGTAATGCCAAGGTCACAAGATAATTATAGATGCTTGCATAGAAATCATCATCATGATTAGATATATTAGTATCACATGACATGTGAGCATCTCATATACCTAGTCATCCTATGGTTGTCAAGCTAGGTTTAGCATTAAAAAAATTATGTAAGAAAAAATTCTCTAACCCTCTCTCATGACATGCTTTTCTTGTATTTTTTATATTTTAATGGAGCACAAATAATGATGGATGAACTTATATGATGACATTCAACAAGGTTCATTATTTTATATTGACTTGGGGTATCTTTTAATGACCTAAATATTTACTTTAAATGCATTTTTGTGATTGTTGTATATTTTTAGATATATGATCATTCTAAAATCACATGCACCTCAAAGTGGGGGTACAATTGTTATGGTGAAATGTACATACCTATATCCTTTTCCATTTAGTTTTGCACCTATTTTGAGAGAACATCTTAATACATTTATATATAGAAAAATTACATAATATTGTGTGAATTCAAGCCCATTCACCCATGCCCTTACTCATCCAATTATACATTCCAACACATTTATCTCCCTTTTTATCTATATACAAATGCATTTTAATATTTTAACCCAAATAATTCTTTTACAATGTATATCCATGCACCAATCCCATATATTGATTATAAAAATTGTTTTTGTCATTCCCATGTCTCAGACCATTTTCATGGGCGTGAGGCCAACCCTACTGTCATGTGAATTTTCTAAAATTCAAGTTCAATTTTTAGCTAACTATCATCCATTCCTTTCTTTATTAGAGCTATCTAAACACATGTTTACACAATTTATTGATATGTCCTATCCAAAGGCATTCAATTACATTCATTTGAAATCTTGTCATCTTTCAATATTTATGGAAAAATACTCACATATGATTTTAGGAACACTTTCATTGGATAATATGAAAGGAACCAATTTATCTACATAATCATCTTTAGACATCTACATGTTTGAAGAGTTTTAATGTTCATTTCTTCTATATATTTATTTCCTACAACTTTGTTATCTAAATCAGTTCTTATATTTATTGCTTATACTAATTGATTAATCTAGATAGCACATTTAGTTTCAAAAAAAATTATTTTCTTTTATAATAATAATAATCTCTCATAAACTTTATTTCAAACTTGTATATAAAAAAAATTCATACCAAAAAGAAATATTATGCTCACTACATAAATAGATGTCATATCATAATTCCAATACAATATGGAAAATATTTTATATCACAAGAAGTGCAAATATGTTGACTCCCTAACCCTCCTCCCTACATTTCTACCTATGTTGTTTCTAACAATCTTTTCACTATTGAAACAAAACTTCAACAAACAATCACATTGTATTTGAGTGGTAATAATCATTTATGGTGAGAGTACCAATTGAAAATTACAAGCTTTAAGTTATCCAAAAAAAATTATGTTAAAGGTGAAAATGATGACATCATTGATTGCTTTTAATTTTGTTCATATTCATAAGAGAATATATAGGGTATAGGTTAATAGTTGGGTGGAGTTTTATTGATGGTATAGTAGTTATGGTTATGGGATTTGGTCTTGCAACATATCTAAACTATATATTGTTAATAGTTATTTTATATGTAAATCAACAAATGATCAAATGTTCATTAAGATTGATCCTTACATGAACAAATGACTACTTATTAATGATGTAGTAAAAAAATATAAATACATATGTAATACTTTTTCTTATCTTATATAAAACAAGATTTGTGCACCAAATGGAGTTCCTGTGTTAAGCAATGTTGGATGTTCATGTTACTGTAGGGCAAAAAAATATAGGCAATTTTGTCAAATTGAATGGTGTTGCATTTGAGACATAGTTCAAGAGTGTAAAAACAATTTGCAGAGCTAGAATGAACAAAGTATAATTTTTGAGAGCACAGTACAATCTCATGTCTACACTCCAACAGAATATTAAAAAGAATCAGCTGGTTATTGAATGAGGATAGTTCTTTTGCCCAACTGGCTAATCATGGAGAAAATTCCAAAGGAGGGAGATATTACGGAGCCAAGAAGAAGAGGAAGACTTGGAAGAGCAAGCTCATAAAATCTGGTAAGACAATTTTTGAATCTATTCTAGAAGAAAATGACGATGCAAGTAAAATTTTAGATTTGGGGTTTTGAAAAATTAGTTGATGCGATTATAAGAGGGATAGAATATGTTAGTGATTCTACATACAAAATCCATAGCATCATCGAGCATATTTGGGTAAAATATTGCAAACACATAGCATTGGAGAATTATAGCCAATCCTGAAATTGGGTTATATTCATGATTTGGGTAAACCTGTTGCTTGATTTGGGTAAAATGCTCTTGAATTCCTACAGCTGGAGAGGACCACAAGGGGTTTTTAATTAATCCATGTATTTTCATTGGGTTGAATCAGATAGAAAGAAGATTTAATCAATTTGAGGTTGGAGAGGATCAAAAGGGGTTTTAAATCAATCCACATCTTTTGTTCATGTTAGATCTCACACCAGAAGGGTTTTTAATTAACCCAGACCTCAACAGCTTGCAGGTATGAACTTTTAGTATTTATTCATTATATAATGAATGTCAACCCTTGAAAAATAGTGTTTTTTAATTAAAGTCTAAAGCAGTGCCATGTTTTGATAGAACAAAACTTTCCAAAGACAAAGAAAAAGTCTATTTTATGAGTTGTTCGCTAGTAAATTTGGATTTGTTATGTATCTTTTAAAAAAAATTTATAATTATTTTTTACATTATTATACTAAATATAGATATTAATTATGATCTATTTATAAGTAAAACTAAGAATCAGTTCTCATCTACATCTAGAGGAACTATTCAAAATCCGTGTCCTGGACATTATTGTTGATGATCAGTTTTCTTAATCATCACTTTCCTTTGCTGGAAGCTTTCGATGTTATGTTGCATAGTGTGAATTAGTCATATTTACCACGGTATCCGTGAAGTCTTTCAATGTAGTATGCAAGGATTGACTGTGAATTGAGGGCATATTTTTGGACGGTATCCGTGAAGTCTTTCAATGTAGTATGCAGGGATTGACTATGAATTGAGGGCATATTTTTGGATTGGGGTAGAAACTACTGGTTATGGTAAATATCCACATTACATAACGATTAAGATTTAGATTCATGTGAGTTATATTTTAAATCAATTAAGATTTGTATGTGAGGTTGGCAATAAAATCTTCGATTTATTCCAAATACTAAAAGAATCTTAAACCACTTGCACAAAGAAATTTGAAGGATAAATTTGACAAAAAAATAAAAACCAATTAAAAATTAAACGAATTCCAAATACAAAATTCTAAAAAAATTGAAACGTTAAAATTTTGCTTATTCAATTTCACATGTTTTTTACCATTAATTCAAAGTTAGCCAAAAACTTATTGTAACTTCTTTGAAATCGTAAAATCCCCACTTTATTCTTCGCATTAAGTTTCCCCACTTTATTCTTCGTATTAAGTGTTGCTAATTTAGCCCACACACCAATGTTGCTAAGACATGATTTCCTTGCATTTTCTGGTACGTGAATTTAATGTCTTCCAGACTCTTTTATTCAGTAGTACCTACTCATTTTCCAAGTATATTGCTCTCTTCAAGCGTACCTGTAGTTGGATCACTTGCCTAGGGTTTTATTGAGCTCAGGGTTTGATTTAGGGAATGCCCCATACAATGCTATTCCTCAAATGCATTCTCTCACCGTTCAGGCACTCTGTACCACACAGTTTTCTCTCAAAATATTCTTTGTTCTCGACCTCAAAATTGTCTGATGTACAAACAGAAGCAGAAGAAGATTGCAGGAGGCGACGAAAAATTGCTATGACCCAATTCTTGCTCAATGAATGTGGGTTTTCTGAGTACCAAGTTTTAGCGATTGGTAGGAGGAAGGAACGTTTGTTCAAAACTAAATCCATCCACAGAGCCCAGCAGGCAGTCCAGCTCTTCAGAGACTCAGGTTTCACTGAAGACCAGGTAAGGAAAATCATTTACATACAACTAAATAATTTGAATCTCAAAGTGGATACCCAGTTAAAGCCCAATATCGAGTTCATGAAGGCATTAGGTTTTACTGGCAGTAACCTGGGACACATCATAAGTCGAGTACCCAGATTGCTCAGTTGCAATTTGGAACAAAACCTAAGGCCTAAAATTCCCTTGCTTGTAGGCGTATTTGGTTCAAAGCTTAATCTTTGCAAAACTCTCATGCGGCATCCTAGGGTTCTCTTGTTTAAAATTGACAATTTGAAAACTAAAATAGATATTTTAAAGCAATCAAGTATGCAAGATGAACTTCTTTTATATTTAATCACACAATGGCCCTATTTAATTTTGCACCGCAGTGAAAGAGGCGCTGAAATTGGAGATTGAATATGTGAGAAACCTGGGTATTTTGGAGGGATCGAAAGCATTTGCAAACGCCCTTGGAGTTGTTGTTGCTTCTGGGCTTGAAAATTTTGAAAATAAATTAAAGCTTTTGGCAACGCTAGGTCTTTTGGAGAATGAGATCGTACAAATTGTAATAACGGCTCCTAGTACGTTCGCTAATGGCATTGATTAGATAAAGAAAAACATGGATTTCTTGATAAATACTGCTGGCTTTCAGCCAAACATAGTGGTTGCGTATCCTCGTCTTTTAAGTTACAGCATAGAGAATAGGATTCAACCACGCCATAAGGTAATTGAATTGTTAAGGGAAACAGAACCATGCAGACTTCCCAGAAGTCTAGCTACTGTGTATGGACTAAGTGACCAACGTTTTGCTGACAACTTTCTAATGGGCAGTCCTGAGGCAGCAAAGTTGTTTGAAAAGTACAGGGGTAAGTCTCTTGATCTTGGCGTTAGCTGAAAGACTTTTGTTGAGGTTGGAGCAGACAGAAAAGGGGTTTTAATCAATCCAGGCGTATTCATGAGGTTGGATCAGACCAAAAGGTGTTTCTGATTAATCTACGCATTTTCATTGGGTTGAATCAGACAGAAAAAAGTTTTAGTCAATCTGAGCCTTTTCTTGAGGTTGGAGAGGACCAAAAGGGGTTTTAAATCAATCCACATTTTTGTTCATGTTGGATCTCAGACCAGAAGGGTTTTTAATTAATCCTGACCTCAACAGCCTACAGGCATGAACTTTTAGTATTTAATCATTATATAATCAATGTCAACTCTCAGAAAAATAGTGTTGTGTAATTGAACTGTAAAGCAGTGCCCTGTTTTGATAGAACATAACTTTTTCAAAGAAAAGGAAAAAATCTGTTTAATGAGTTGTTTGCCACTAAATTTGTATTTGTTATGTCTTTTTAAAAAATTATAATTATTTCTTTTATCATGATAAATATTGATACTAAGTATGATTTATTTATAAGTAAAACTGAGAATCATTCTCATCTACATCTAGAGGGACTATTCAAAATCCCTGTGCCCTGGACATTATTGTTCATGAACAGTTTTCTTAATCATCACTTTCCTTTACTGGAAGCTTTCAATGTTATGTTGCATAGTGTGAATCAGTCATATTTACCACGATATCATGAAGTTTACTGTGGAGTCTTTGAAGGCAGTATGCAGGGATTGACTATGAATTGAGGGCATATTTTTGGACTGGGTTAGAAACTACTGGTTTGGGTAAATATCCACTTTTTATGAAGTATATTGGTCATTTTCAAAGTTATGTTTTTTTTACAATAGGTTGATGTGTACTTTTGCATATACATGTCTTAACAATTAAGATTTAGATTCATGTGCATGATATTTTAAGTCAATTAAGGTTTGTATGTGAAGTTGGTAATAATCTTTAAAGACATAATCATTTTCAGTTGTTCCACTATGTTTTTATAATTGTTGGTTTTTTAAAATACAGATTTTTTATTGTTAGTTTTTTCCAAATTCAAATTATATATATATATATATATATAAATGTATTTTAAGATTTTTGTTATTGTAATTTTTTTATATCAGTTGTCTAAATATACTTTAAAAAAAGAAAGTGACGGCAATGTCTTGTGTAGTAATCAGATTTAATGCTTTTACTTTTTTTGACATATATTTTGTTTGATACTCCTTCCTTCTAACTTCCAAACAAAGTTCTTGTTATAACTTTTAATTTTAATATTTTACATTGAGTTTTAAAGTGTATATAAATTTATATTTTTATTAAATAGATATGTCAATTTCAAAGAATTATACATTTTAATAGAAATGCTATTTTTGTAAGGTTTAAATAGTTTAAAATAAACACAAAATTAAATAATCTTTAAAGGTATCATTCATTTTTAAAATATACATTAATATTGTATATATCAAGTTGAGGTCATATATGAAGGATCTCATTCTTTGTGTGTAAATATTGTGAGTTCAATGGCCTAGCAAGAGCACAAAGCTCATGAGTTAAACAACCAAATGAAGATTCGAGCTTCAGTAGCAACAACATCAATGCGAAGTTTTAACCAACACACCATGCCCATAATAAACTAAAATAAAATTATCTTAATCTTTAAGTTTGTAATGAATATTATAGAATTCATTAAATTTATGTAATAGTGATACTAAGGAAGGAGTTAGAATGACTATAAACCATAAAATATGAGTGTTGATCATGTATTTTAATTTTTAATGCAATTAGGTGGTTACTAGTGTTGTTTTCAAAGATGCCAACGTTTTCATTACAATGAAAACAACTAGTGCAATGACGCTTTTATCATGGTATATGAAAGCTAAGCTTATAAATTTTAAACAAATTGCAAAACATTATTTATATGAATATCATTTTAATGTCGGGCCAAGGATTTAAGCAAACCTTTTGTCATGCTTGCTATCATAAATAGTTAGGAAATGAAATTGATTTTTCTTTCTAAATATCAACATAATAACTTTATTTAAAGGTATATACAACTTGAATATATATTTGAAATTAATTATTGTGGTAAGGATATTTTTAATAGTATTCATTATCATGATATTTTATCATAATTTAAATTCAAATAAACTTATGAAATAAAATGTAATGTTATACAACATTATAATGCATTTGTAACATACTCAATTGTTACCCTATTGTTTTCACGTAAGTGTTAACTCATGAGGTGAATAATTCAAGTTTTCAAAAACAAAGGAATGAAATTAATTGTTGTGGTAAGGGTTTTTTTAATAGTATTTATTATCATGATGTTTTACCATAATTTTAATTCAAATAAATCTATGAAATAAAATAGATTTAAGTCTAAACATATGCTACTCTATTATTTAGAATAAGTGAATGTCATTAAGATGACAATGATCAAGTTGAGTGTAATTAAAACGTCTATGCATGTTGTTTTATTAGTCATTATTAATGTTTGGTAATTCTTTAATTTCAGCTGGGTTGACAAGTCTACTAAAATTTCATGCAAAAGTTAATGGTTTGTTATTCTTATCGAATTTATTAGGGTAAAAAAAATTAACAAGTCATTATTCAATTTGATATTCATTAGAATTAAATAAATTATTGACTCAATATCCGGTAGTTATGTATAGTTTATTTTACTATGTGACTAGTGATTATTTAGACATAATTTATACTTATGTAATATTTATTAAAATAATGATTTGATATTTCCTTATATATATACTTCAAAGGTATTGAATAGTTTTTCAAGTTGTTATCATTTTGATAATCTTATTTATCATTTAAAAGGATTTCAAGTTATGAATGTTTGAGAATTTTAGGTATCTTTCAAATAGTTATTGAGCTATTTCAGTTATCATCTTAATAGCTATCAAGTTATCAATTATTGGCATTCATTTTGTAGATAATGATTATCTCTATTATTTTGTAGAATTATCATATTATTGCCACTTTGAAGGGTTTAGTTAGCAAGCTTCATAATTAGTTGGTGGTATCATTTTGCTAATTCTAGTAATCATTGACCTTATTATAAGGCAATTATCAATTAGAGAAAACCTTAGTTTACTTTCTTATGGATATGATTTTCATATTTGGTCATTTAGAGAAGCTGATAATAATATAGGTTAAACAATTATACTAGAGACCTTCTTGATATATGGGAAATTCTTGTTGATCCCCATAGTTTTATTTTTGGTTTGTAGCTTAATCCAAAGAATTAATCTCATCACATCTATATCAAAAGTAATGTGTCATGATATATTGATAAATACAGTATAAATATGACATCTGATTCTATTGAGTAGCTCTGTAATATATATGTTTATTGTGATTGTTCTATTTCTTGTTTGCATGTGATGTTGCTTCCTTTATATAGTATGAATTAGATTTTGTGGGGTGCTTTATCCTACCCTTGGTGACTTCCAAGAGTAAGTCAATCCCTAGGGGGAGAATGTAACACCCATTGATATGTTAAATCTTGTCATTTCCTAATTTTCCTTATGATTTGATTAATTTGTATATCAATTTGATTATTATATGATTTAAATATGGGATGAATGTGTGCCTTGCTATATTAAATGTCCTCATTGATCTTATGTGTTGCTTTGATTATGATCTTTGTTGTTAGATTTGATACCTTTCCTTGAGTGTGGAAAATATAAAGGTGTTTGACAAATTGAAGGAAGTGGAGGAGAACATGATGGATTTAATTGACCTTATCATCATACCCTATCCTTTTGGTTGAGTTAGTTACCCAATGACTCTTTTGGTGTGTTTGTTTCTTAACCCGCCTTATTTGGTTACGAAGAAAAGGATGTTTCTCATGTTCTCCTAGTTCTTCACTAATCAAAATAGTTGTTGATTACAAATCCTTGTGTCATCGGTGAACTTACAAAGTATTTGTTTCCTTTTATGAATGTTTATTTAAGTAGAGTTCATTTACATTTGATTATTGCATAATACCTTTAAGTGCTCGTAAAATTATTTATATGCTAGTTTTAAATTGAGTCTTATATTTATATGTTTCCACCTTAAGAATGAGGTGCTTTGTAACTAGAGTTAAGTTGCATTTAATCATTTTCCAATGTTCTTTTCTAAAGTATTTTGAATACCTATAAAATGGTGTTATGCTAATATTGGGTAAAATGTATGTTCTCCTAATGCCTCATAATGTGTGAAAAGGTGGTGGAAGTCATGAATGTCCATCAGAAAATCATTGATAGTGATGTCGAAGCGACGGACATCTTCAAGAATCTCTAGTTGTGTTCTGTTTTCTTTGCCTCTTTTTGTGTGCTGGTTTTTGGCTGCTTCTTCTGTTTTTTATTAGAGTGGGTTGAAGGGAGTAGGTACGTGGATGGAGAACTGGTATCCGTGCCCTGAAGAAGGCATGGACACCACGTGAAGTGCACCTCCTCACCATTAATAGGGGGATTCATTTTGGCATAGGTGGAAGAGTTTGGAGTTATACCTATCCATTGCATCTGCTTGAAAGATTCAAAAAAACCCCATCAACAAATCCGTTTTGTGCTTATCCTGCGATGAAGGAGACCACATTTCTTTGAAGCAATTTGTCAAACAGTTCATGCGCCTTGTTTATGCGTCCAAAAGGTTGTCGAATTTGGCCTTACACCTGACAACATCATTTGCTTGAAAGTTCCTAAAGCCTTCTTAACGATCCATTTGTGCATATCCTGCAATCTTTGCAGTCCAGGAGAAGGCATCTCTTTCAGGCATTCTGTCAAAAGTCCACGAGCCTTGTCTATGATTCCACATTGCATACATGTCTAACACAACGTTTCCAACTACCATATCTGATAAAAAAAACCCCTACCATTATGCTTTGATGGACGTCCACACCCTGTTCCAAAGCTCTCATTTTGTTTGCACAGGCGGGAAGGATGCTGGTAAAGGTTGTGGAGTCCGAGTTTACACCCGCTAGTTGCATTTGCTTAAAAGTTCCAAAAGCCCTTTTAACAAATCCATTTTTATGCATATCCTGCAAATATTGCGCTCCATGAGACTACGGTCTTGGAGGCATTCTGTAAAACATTTCACGTGCCTTCTCTATGCTTCCACATTTTGTGTACATGCCTACTAGATCGCTGCAATCACAACATCTGACACAAAAAAAAAGGGGTCCGTCCCCCTTCTGTTACGCTTTGATGAATGAACATACCCTGTTCCAAAGTGCCCATTTTGTGGATGCTGGCAAAGGTTGTGGAATCTGTGAAAACTTGAGGTAAGCTGCTGGCCATGGTCTTAGTGATTTGTTTTCTTTTGCTGTTCTAGAATAAGGTATACGTGTAAGTAGAACTCAGTATCAAGTGCTCCTTATAGACATGGATTCCCATTGAGTTAACTGAATGACAGAGTCTCTGCACAATTATGCCTTCAAATTAGAGGATTTGTATTAGCAAGAATAACCTTGGCATGCTAAAAAATTAGAAATAACACTGTATGTTAGGGTTTACAAGTTAGAATGCTTAGTGGTAATAGAAGGGATGTGTTATTTACTTAACCATGTTTGATTCTGAAATTGTTTTCAAAGTTCCCAATTCAATAAAAACTTTAGCCACAAGGATCAAGATCATGAGAATCTCACAAAAGCTTTAGCTATATGGATAAACTAGCATATATATAATATATATATATGATTTCATTGTTTCTTTTCAAAATAAAGCTATATGAATAAACTAGCATATATATAATATATATATATGATTTCATTGTTTCTTTTCAAAATAAAGATAATTCTATAAAAATAAATATTAAATGTTAAAAAACATATAAATTTTAATTTTTTATAATTAATATTTTTTCTTTTCATAATATCATTCTTCTTAAATTTTAAATATAAATTATTTTTTAATTTTTTTGATCTTATACACTCTTTTCAAAAATAAAAATTGTATTAACTCTATTTTTTAAAGTTTTCAATGTGCTATATTATTTTATTTTAGATTTAAAAACATTTTATTAAAGAGTATGAAAAACACTTCATATTACATAACAATTTTTTTTTAAAATGACTATTTCTACTATTCTACTTTATTTTGTTTTGTTTTTTTTATAAAAGTATAATATATTTATGTATAATTTATCATTTTATTGATGCAATAATAAAAACCTATTTCAAAAAATAGAACTTCTTTCTGTAAAGTAGAAATATTATTTCTTAAATAATTTTAAAAGAACAATAAAATAACTCTTGTAAATAGAAAAAGTTCTTCAAATAAAAAAAAGTTATCAAGGGGAATAAATTAGCCTTTATCCCATTCTTTTTTAAACATAAAGTTAGCCTTCATCAAAACGTCAAATTAAATTTGATGAGTTTTTATTGACACATACTCACATTCTCGTTGCTTTCATTGTTTAACACTTTCAGCGTAATAATTCCATATAACTAAAGCATCAAGCAAATCAAGATTAAGTTCCTTGGAGAGATGTGTTTGTTTTAGTCTTCTAAGGGAAACCATTGAAGGGTGGTGAGTTGATCTTTCAACACAATATATGGAATAGAGACAAGTACATCAAAATCTCACAAAAGCTTTAATTATACGTGGATAAATTCCAATACGAAAACAAGAAATAATTATAGTTATTGAAACTTGCTTGACTTAAACTTATAGGTGCCAATTGGAATGCATTGCATAAAGAGTTACAATTGAAATCAAGAGAGCTAAAATACAACTGCTCTTTCACAACACTATAAGGAACAAAGATAAGTTTATTAGAGTCTCAGAAATATAACTTTAAATTACCAAAATGCATCTTTATCGAATTTGAATATATTACTTTTAGTGTATTAATGTGAGGAGGTTTTAGAAGCCACTTCATAAGGATGCCACAATCTAATAATTATTACTTGGTTTTTACTGTACATACTTCTTGAGTTCCATGCATTGAGCACTTTATGTTTCAAAATTCAACTAGCATGTGCCAACATTCTTTTGACTTAATTCATCAATTTCTATTTTTCGGTTTTAGTTTATTTTTACTAATTTACTAATGATCATAATACACCATTACACTTTATTTCTACTCTTTTATAATATTCTTGAAGTTATTATAAAATAAAGTTTGGGTTTATTCACAAATAGTAATTACAAAGATATATAGAAAGAGAGGATTCATATAGGCAGACTTATTTCTTGTACATTGATGAGTGGAAATAGTCATTAGTATCATTTATTATGATAGATATAATTCTATAATGATATTGGATATTAAAATTGTTGGTTGTTTATCCTAGTTAGTAAGTGTAATAAATTTATTTTAGGATGTCTAAATTGTGAATTAAAATTGCTTATTAGATTGGAAGATTATGACTTGATTGATAATAACTACTTATAGTACAAACTTTATTTAATCATTTACCAAGCTTATAAAATGATGTAATTGTTTACTTTTTATTAGGAATTAATAAAAGATGTGTTTGATGATCATTTTTAAGTGAATAAGTCTATATCAATCTTATTTAATAAATAGAACAATGAGGAAATATGTTATTGGCATGCACCACTAAGTTCTGATTCTGCTATGTATTAAAGTCTATAAATTTTATCGTACAATAATATGGTCTAGTTGTATTAATATTATTAGCTTCCATTTGTGATGGAGCAATGGGGTTGAGGTAGATGGTTTTTGTAACAAATTACCACATTGAAACGATACTTTTCCTTTGACACTTTACCTAACTTTTATTTGATGGTTGATTATTATTATAACTTTGCAATTATTGGATTTTATAGTACAAAATAGCTATCGTATTTGGGTAGAAGCACAATAGTGTGTCACACTTTCACCCAAATAAATAGTTTTGAGTGAACTATTTTCGGCTGGAAGATATTTGGCTGAGTGGCTTTCGATTGAAACCACATGGCACCAATGTGGCAGTTACCTTTTCGATTGAAGAGGTTTCGACTGAAACGTGAAAATACTGAACGCATTTGGTATATATAGCTTGAAAATATCGAGCACTTTTCAGTCGAGTATGTTTTGGCTGAAATATGTTCGACCGAAACATACTCAGCTGAGCATGTCTAGTTGGCATCCTACTTGGTAGCCAACTCACCCTTTTTCAGAATTTTTTGAAACATTCAACTTTGGTAGAGTATTTCCCACGTCATAATGACTTTTCTACAAAAAAGAAAAATATATTTTTATAGAGCTTGGAGTGGTGAATCCAAATATATAATATTTTTAATATTTTCATTAGTTTTAATATATTTTATTTTTAAAATAATGCAAGTAGGTTGCTAAAGTTAAAAAGGAGGTTGATTAGAAATGAAAAAATTAGTAAAACATATTAAAAAAATAAATAAATTATATGGGGCACAAGAGGAGAGAGTCTTCTTCAAAAGGGTATAATTTATTTTTTGAAAATGATTAAAATTGACAATAGTTGACGACTCGTGAAACTGTCAAATTATGAAAAGTTTGACTTTCAAACATTACTACGAGAAAAATATACATCAAAATTTGATTTTTTTTCAATGCACAAGATATTGAAGTTATTTATTTGGAGAAAAAAAATTAGGGAGAAATGAAGTTTTTTTCAATTTGTTTCTTGATGGCCTGTGAAGTCACTCATTTATGAAATTTTTAGCATTCCAAAATTTGTCCTTAAATTGATAAAAACATAATGAAAATAATTTTTTAATTTTTTTGAAAAATTACAAGAATAGACTTCATTAAAAGTTCTACATTTCATTAGTTTACACTATTTTGAAATTCAAAACATAAAGACCACTTTTATGTGGTTGAAGTTCAATTTTTTTATAAGGAGTTGTTATCATAGTAGGTTATCATTTCGTCCAGTGACAAGTCATTATAAATTTGGTTAACCTTAGTCATCATATTATTGTGTTATCAAAATTGTTCTTAGATAATTCTTTATTCTTTTCATACTATGGATTATCATTAATTGTATTGAACTACTAACAAAAGGATATCGAGGGTTAAAAGGGATGTATGAGTTTATACTTGCTATACAACATTATAATGCATTTGTAACATACTCAATTCTTACTCTATTGTTTCCACCTAAGTGTTAACTCATGAGGTGAATAATTCAAGTTTTCAAAAACAAGAGAATGAAATTTTTCCTTTTCAATAACATAATTGCATGTTGCATAAATAATTTCACATAGCATTAAACAAATGAAATAACATAACATAATTTTAAGTAAATGAAACTCATCTTTTCAAATACAGATTACAATATATTCGTGATCCAATATTCAATTTCATATCTTACAAGAGTTCAAGGCCAAGGTATCTTTATTTGGATTACACTTCTTTTGTTTCACAAGTTTTGGTTGCTATCTACAAGAGGGAGAGCATCACCCAAGTGTTTTACCTCCAACCACATACCTACCGATCGTCCGCACACCTTCCTAACTAGAAGTGGCACTGCCCTTCGACAAGAAGCTTGGTATATGAACCTATAGTATTGGCATATGAGTATCTAGTGTTGTGTCCTACACAACATGTACAACCATACAAATATGGACACCTTCTAACTGTACATGATGTTACTGACAAGTTATGCAAACTTGGAGCACAGTGAACCGACAAAGTGCAAGCAACAAATTTTACACTTACTTTGGCCAAGGTTTTGATATATATAATCAAATCCACTTTCTAAGGAAGTGGTGTTGTAAGTTCACCCACCTCTAACTCGATTTGGAAATCTTGTTTGACCAATGGTTAATTCTACTTTTGGTTTGACCCAAAGGTTAACTAACTTAAAAAAATCTTTTTCAATAGTGGGGTCATCCCACAATAGTGGGTTACAATTTCTTGAACGAACAAAACCATCTTTGTGGGGATTAAAATTTAGGAACACCTTTCGAATGAAGGGGGTTCATTCAAACACCTCCCCCTTTGATCGAAAGGGGTGTTCGAACGAACCCTATTGATTTCATTACTTTTAAAAAGTTTTTTTTCAATGGTAAAACACAAGCTTTGTTTGAAGCCCTCCTTTGAATGAAGGCGCTTTTTTCTCCTCTAAAATTAGTGAAGAGGTTGAGTGAAAACCATTTTCATGAACATGCGTGAGGTGAAAGTCATTTTCATGAACAACATCGAGGCGAAATCAGGTGATTTCAAGAAAAAGTGAGGCAAAGGAAGGCAAATGAACAGTTGGTCAACTGTACAACTAGGTGCATGAACATAATTTTAACTCACAACCAATATTTTCCTTTAAAAGGCTGCAATAATCTTGTCTTGAATTGAAGAATCGAGTAGCCCCAAAGCCTCAATGTTTTCACATGCTTAATTAAGAGCATGGGTGCATTGACATGTGGTATCCTTCTAATTTTTAGGGTTTGATTTTTCTAGGGTTTTCTTTTTAGGTTTTAGGGTTTACTAGGGTTCATCAATGAGTTCTGGTTTTCGCCTTTGGGCTCATAATATAAATAGTGTCAATTTATCATAATCGAGACAAAGGTTATGATCAAATTTGAGGTTTTCTTTTTCATTTTGTGTCACAATCATTGAGTTATGAAGATGTGCACAACTGTTTGAATTTGCGAGAACATTTGTTTCTATATAAATTATATTCTAAGCACATCAGTGCATCTTTTGGTATTTGGATGTTGGCAATACATTGGAAATGAAGTAACATACCTATTTTACAGTAAACAGTAATCAGACATACAAAAACTCTCATATTATAAATGAAATGACAATTAGGGCAGTTTAGCTTTATTATGTTATTTTTGGATGGTTGAGTTTGATGTAAACTGTGATGGATGAGCTTTATTATGTTATTTCTGGATAGTTGATTTTTACATAAACTATGATGGATGATTGGAGTATAACTCTTTCATCAATCTTATATGTTGAAGTAAAGAATGCATTAAGGAATTCTCATTTTGATATATATGTATTGGATATTAATTTGAATTAGATTAGGTGCATATTTGTAAACCATTTTTTCAGTAAATTACAATAAAAGTATTTATCTCACATGCAAGAAATAGTGATAGATATATTTAACAATATTTTATATATTTTAATGATCTATTATGTATAAGCATCTCAAATATTATAATTGGATTTTATATTCTACTCAAATAATTGTACTTTCAAAATGGTATTTCAAATAGAATAAATAGACCTTTTGTTGCTTCTTATGTATATCTATGTATTGTCTTTATTTAGTGCTAGGTTCATTGTAAATGATAGCAAAACTCTTTCTATTATTGTGTTTTATAACTATAATTAGTGGCTTACTACAAGTACTCATTTTATACTCTCACCTCAACCTTATGGGATGTTAGTGATTAGGAAATGCTAAAATTTGTGGAGCGCAAGTCATTTTTACCTAAATCTCTTTCTACAATAAATTGTGTAGAATAGTATCCATTTATCAAGGATTTTAAGATATAATTAAAATAGTTATCATTTTTAGCTAACCTAGATTCCCCATAAAGGGTTTGGTGAAGTGAGAGTTTCTTAGGCTCCAATAATTAAGGCTTAGATAAAAAATATGTATTCAACATTGATATTTCATTTACCTTTAGGTATATTAGAAGACGCTTTACAATATAAGAAGCCTCAATATAGCAAGCCATCATCCATTTGAAGTTTGTAACTGACATAGTTAGTAGTTAATACCATTATGCCACTCTCATTATACTTCAAAAATATTATATTTTGGCTCAAAGATATCAAAATCCTTTGTACTTTAAATTATTGTAATTTTTTAGATGGTGTATAAACATGAGAATTATTGAATATTTCTGAATTATATTAGTAGAATATGAAGGTTAAGATGCTTTAGTCAGTTTGTTAGTGTTACTGGTGTTTCAGTGTTCTAGGCTCTTCTTTTATGGAAAGTTGATTGTTATTCACAGTCTCCTAGAAATATATAGCTGATTAAACTATACCATATCAACATAAATCTTTTGGGGAAAAAATCGGCAAACCAAAAGTATAAGATTTTTTGAAAAAATCAAATTTAAAAAAAAACATAAAAAATTGTAGAACAAGAGATGAAAACTAATTTTTTTGAAATTGAAAGACATTTCCAATCAACGCATAAATTTAAAGATGGCACACATGCCAATCACTTCATAAATATATCAAAATGTTATTAACTTACCACATCATCTAGAAAACATCTACAACTAACCTAATACATGACATAAAATGCATAATAAAAAAATCACAATAACAATTGTGAATGAAAGTGGTTAAGCTAAAATATTGATAAAACTTAGTGCAATGTACACAAGAATGACCTATGTGTCTCATGACATAGTAAAAAAATAATTATGATAACTAATAACTTGAGGCATACAAAAGTGTGGTCATTACAATGAAAATTGTAACAAGTAACATTGACTTGTGCCCCTAAGATGCATCTTTAAGTACAATATCACTAAAGGTAACTCCATCCTACCTATAACTAGGACACTCATTATTCCACTAGTATAACTCTCCAATCTTCCAATGATTCCAATTTGGTTAGTCTCTAATTATTATCCCTTAACAAGGATTTGTAAAATGTGTAATGTATCCTTTAACATTACAATCATCTCTATATTTGGTAAAAAGAATATCATAGTATCAAAGTCCCATTCTCTACAAGGGTTGTGAGCCTATGTCTATCACAATGAATAACTAGTAACACAACCATGTCCCATTCTCACATCTTACAATACTCATTTTGCATGTGTGGGATCCAAGGATCTCATGTTGACCACCTAGAGATTTTATATTTTATCACTAATATCTAACTCATTCTTACACAAAGATTTTAAAAATATTTTAGTCCACACGCATTCAAAATAAAATGACTAAACAAATGAAATGCTCGATGGGATTGATTCAATGAGTTAGATCAAATGCACACATATCATATATGGGAGTTTCTTCAAAGGACAAAGATGATCATATGTGTATAGCAAAATTTTTTAATTTCTTTTATAAAATTATTTGAAATAATGATAATTGAGAAAAAAATATTGAAATATATTTCTTAGATCATCCAAGAGCTCACCCTACTTGGTCTTGACTCAAGTTCTATTGAGAAAATATTTCTCAACCTTGCAATTACATAAGGTATTGTTCATCCAACGACGGTAGGGGGGCGTAGGGGTGCGGGAGCGATCCCCCTCGCAAGGGGTTCAGGGGGGTCATCCCCTCGGTTGGGGGTCCAAGGGGCAGTGTGCCCTGCCGAGGGCTTGTGGGTAGCACCCTCAAAAGCAAAATTTCATATACACTTTATTATTGTTAATTTGGACCATTCATCATTATGTCTCATATCTAATGATCAATATTTTATTAGATTGACTTTCCCTAGAAGACAACCCTATTTAATGAGGGTGTTGTATTATGATTGTGTATTGTGATGTATTCTAAGAGTTTGATAGTGGACGTGTTGCCTTTGGATCTCTGAGAGGTGATACTCATGTGAAAAGTTTGCTTTGCAAGTATATTGTAATCTTTGTGATTTCTGAATAATATATTGGGTGGCTTTGGAGTGTGGGGTTTTTCTCCCAAAAGGGTTTTCCCCATGTAAATCATTGTGTTGTGGTATGCATGACATTTGTGTTTATTTTTGTTTAAGTTTTTGAAACTATCAAAGATTTGTAAATATTTTGCATTAGTCTCCTCTCAAGATTAGTGTAGGAAGTTGATCCGCTACCTTAGCTTCCTTACAAGTAGTATCAGCGCCTGATCACCTTTGGTTTTAGTTGTGGGTTGTTGGATTTTTTGAACTAAAATTCTAGATTTGAGTGGAAGCTTGTGTAGAAGACACTTTGTGATTTTGTTGCAAGAATTTTCAAATGGCAAGTTCATCAAGGAGAATAGAGGTGGATAATTTTTTTGGAAATAATTTTGAAATTTGGAAGCTAAAGATGGAGGATCTATTGATAGATTGAGATCTATGGGATGTTGTTGATGAGAATGTTTCAAGGCCTATAGATCCTACTCAGGCTTCTCAATAGGATGTTATGGATTGTAAAGCCAGGGGTCTAATTAGATTGTGCTTGGCAGACTTTGTCTTAATCAATTTCTATGAAGAGACCCATGCACAAAAACTATGGAAGAAGCTTGGTGAGATGTATCAAGCCAAATATTTAGTGAATAAGATTTTATTGAGGAAGAAATTATATTCCTTGAGAATGGAAGAGGGTGGACGAATTACGTACCACCTAGAAGCATTCAATATGTTGGTGGCTTAGTTGGCGTCAATTGGTGTCAAAATGGATGAGGAAGAGAAATATCAAATCCTACTTTGTTCTTTGCTTGATCCATGGGATTCTCTTGTTATGGCTATTGGGAGTACTTTTGTTATATTGAAGATTGAAGATGTGGTGGGTTCTTTTGTTTCTGAAGAGATGATGAGGAAGGTATCCATTAGTACCAAGGAGGCCTTGAATGTTTGTGGAAGACTTAAGGAAAAAGGAAAGAACAATGAGAAGCATGAAAAATCCAAGTCTAAGGGGAGATCTAAGTCTCTTAGAAAGTCCAAAGTTACTTTTTGGAACTGTAGTAAGCCTAGACATGTTTGTAAGGACTGCAAAGAAGAAAAGAAGAAGAAAAAAAAAGAAATTTGATTGTGATTCTGAGTTCAAGAAGGAAGATGGTGACACATTCATTGCAACTTTGGCAACTCATGCAAGTAATGATGCATGGTTAATTGACTCAAGTGCATCTTTCCATATGACCTTTAATAGAGATAGGTTTTTTGAATATGAAGAATTTGATGGAGGTAAGGTGTACTTGGGTGATGATTCTAATTTAGACATTTTTGGAATCTATCTACTTTACTCTATATTTATTCTAGTCATCTAGACACCATTTGCCCATTCCAACAATAAATGCATTCTTGCAAAAAACATCAGTTGAGAGCAATGTAATGGTGAAAACAATTTTTTTTTGCATTGTGTGTTATGGGGCCCAACTAATAATACCAACATGTTGATATGGGTGTATCAATCCCTCAAAACAAATATATTATTATTTTCTCCTAAACAACGTAGATTTGTTGTGATTGTCCCAACATGACAGTGGATTATTATGTGAATTATGATATTATCATCCATTCCTTTCTTTATTAGAGCTACCTAAACACATGTTTACACAATTTATTGATACTTCCTATCCAAAGGAGTTCAATTAAATTCATTTGAAATCTTGTCATCTTTCAATATTTATGAAAAAATACTCACATATTATTCTAGGAACACTTTCATTGGATAATCTAAAAGGAGCCAATTTATCGACATAGTCATCTTTAGACATCTACATTTTTGAAGAGTTTTAATATGTCATTTCTTTTATATATTTATTTCCTACAGCTTTGTTATCTAAACCAGTTCTTATATTTATTGTTTACACTAATTGATTAATCTAGATAGCACATTTAGTTTTTAAAAAGAGTATTTTCTTTTATAATAATAATAATCTCTCATAAAATTTATTTCAAACTTGTATATAAAAAAAATCATACCAAAAAGAAATATTATGCATACTACATAAATAGATGTCATATCATAATACCAATACAATATGGAAAATATTTCATATCACAAGAAGTGTAAATATGTTGACTCCCTAACCCTCCTCCCCACACTTCTATCTATGTTGTTTCTAACAATATTTTCACCATTGAAATAAAACTTCAACAAACAATCACATTGTATTTGAGAGGTAATAATGATTAATATGGAATCAAAATATTCATAATCATTTATGGTGAGAGTACCAATTGAACATTACAAGCTTTAAGTTATCCAAAAAAAATATGTTAAAGGTGACAATGATGACATCGTTGATTACTTTTAATTTTGTTCATATTCATAAAAGAATATGTAGGATATAGGTTGATAGTTGGGAAAAGTTCTATTGTTGGTATGGTAGCTATGCTTATGGGATTTGGTGTAGCAACATATCTAAACTATATATTGTTAATAGTTATTTTATATGTAAATTAACAAATGATCAAATGTTCATTAAGATTGACCCTTACATGAACAAATATCAAAATAGACTCGTTAACAAGTGTAATAAATACTTCTTCTTACCTTATATACAATATCATATCTATTCAATATAAGTATATCATTTATGCCGAAGGCATATCCAATTTGAAAGAGGCCAAACTAAAAAATTTAATCAATGGTATAGTCTTTCTAAGAGCCCTTGGAAGATGATTGAATCACTAACAATCGTTAGATTCTTTTCAGTGTGGAAGTTTATATTTGTATGAAGAGAGGCCTGAGGAGATGACATATCTTGTCGAACACACTTGAATGCAGATCAATAATTGACACTTGAATGCAGATTAGATAGCAATACGGTCGGTCATAAAGAATAATCAAATCTAATATACTTGTAAAATTTCCATGGTTTAGAGTATGATATATGGTGGTAGGATCACGTCATTAGATATTTTACACTTCAAGCAAGAAGATTCAAATGGGTTGGCTGGCTTTGTTTGGTGAAATTAGTCAACCAAACCCCTATTTCTCTCACTTTTGCATTGGTAAGATTAAAAATAACCAACGTATTATAGAATGGAAGAATGAGAGGGAGCATTCACTTGGTTTTACTCTTAAATAAAACCCTTACATTAGCTCATCACTAATTGGTAAGTTCTTCAATAAAATAATTTTTTTGTGTTCTTTATTTTAAATCTTTCAAACCCTAGGTTTATATGGTTTTCTAAATACTTTCTTTTAAATTTGCTAACCCTAGATTCATATAGTATTGTGCATCAGGGTTTGAAGTTGTGTAGAAACGACATAAGCTACAAATGGGGGCTCAAAAGCCTTGAAATCCTTTGGCGATGGCTATGAAATAAACATAGAAAGCTTCACTAAAATATTGAGTTTTTTGTATGACCATTGGAAAGAGCATGGGCAAAGCTTTTGGGTCGCTTGCAAGGCGATAATGGTTTCCACTCCTCTGTCATCTAAATATTTTCATATTTGAAGTCGTTGGCATTAAATATATGGCTTTCAGGGTATGAGTTTACTAAGACCATAATTTTGTTCATGGGAAGCCAAATACACTTTCTATGTAGCCCAAAAAGGCTACTTTGCTTGAAGTGTTAAAAAAACCGGCCAAAAGCTCTTTGGGTATCAATATGGTGTTACATGAGAAGACCATTTGTAGAATTTTGTAATTCTTGGAATGAATAACACAAAGGTAAGCCTGCAGGCCAATCTACATGACCATCCACATCTTCATCCTTTTCTGGTCCACATTTTCAATACTTAATTTATCCTTTGCAAAAATGAAGCATCTTTTTAAACTCTTTAATTCAGTTGAGTATAGCACATAATTAGTTGTCCTTGCCCATTGCTCATGGATTTTCAAAATGTTTCAGAAGAAATGAAATTTAATTTCACTGGTGGAAAGACTATGTCTATGAATTGGAGGGAAAACCAACTTGAAGCTAATTAACTTAGTTGTTGAAAATGAAGAACAAATATTTCATGTGCATCATATTGATTTGGGAAAAACCCAATCTGAGGCATACAAAGATGAGGTTATATTTTGATCTTAGTTTTTATGTATTCACATGGAAAGATCAATAGCCGGATATTAATGAAGTTTTTTAATTTCACAATTTTTTGTTGCAGGTTGCTCTTGTAGTAAACACAGTGATATTTGCTCTTAAATACTTGCATAAGTGGATGACACCCACAAGGGTATAATTTTGTGATAAAAAAATATGTTTTTTTTGTGTGGATAGAATGAGATTTTGAGGATGTTTGTCAATGGTTTTGGTTTCTTTTATGAGGTAGGTTTCTCTTCTACTTATAGCATACAATGGTTCAACCTCAGTGATTGTAAAGCCCCTTGGTGTAGTTTTAATATTCTCTACATGGAATTTTCCTTTTAGTAAGTCTTGTTTTGGCTCAACCATCATTGACCCAAAATTGGTGGTGAGTCTATGTTTATGTCTAGTTTGTTTAATGTGATATAGATCTAGCTTTAGAGCCATTGGTAGGGGCCATTGTAGCTAGAAATGTAGTGGTTTTAAAGCCCTTAGAAATGGCTTCTGCTACATCAGATCTCCTAGCATATCTTATTCCCAAATACTTGGATAAAAGTATGAATATAGTTGTTCAAGGAGGCCTTGAGGAGAGCGCTCAATTGCTAGAGCTAAAGTGGGACAAGATATTTTTCACTAGGAGGTACAGTGATGATGCAGAGTAGGGAGGCAAGTTGTTTTCAATCACAATTTGAACCAATTCAAACATTCTTTCAAACCTTACAACCCTATCTTGGCATATCTCCACCAACTCACCTAGTCTTCCTTGTAGGTTTCCAAACCTAGAAACTTGTGCATAACTCTCTTGAAACTCCTCAAACCCACCAAAGGTTGGAATTTTCAGACACCCATTAAGCGCTTACAAAACATATCACAAAATCTCATACAACTCTTTTGAAACATAACCCTCAAACAAGTGCTCCTACATTATCCTAGACCTTCAATTAGGTCACTTTTACAAAGGAAATCACCTTTAAAACTGCTTCCCCTCAAAAATTCCCTTGGATAGTCTTGAACCAGGTCATAAACATCCAAATTTCACAATCCTTAACCAAAGGAACGCCCACTAAGCCCCTCAATCATAAAACCCTCACTTTTCCAAGTTTACAAGGGAGTTTATTGAAAATCTAAGTTCCAAGCCTCTAACCACTTGGAAAAATATTCAAAAACACTCAAATATACCTGCACATGCTTAAAAAATCATCAAAATATGCTTCCCCACAAGTTTGCAACATTTACCAACCTTTAACCTCTCAATTTCACTCAAAATGCACCATTTTCACAACTAGGGCATCATGCAAAACCACCTTTCAGGCCTCCTCTGCTCCTAAGTATTATTCTAACATCTATTCCTATAATTTTGGACTCATTCCACTGAGTCACAACATTTACAATAGGTGGAATGAGTCAATTCTTCATTTTTGGTTACTACAACCCTTCAAAATAGGGTTTTAGACTTGTCTTGAGTAAAAACCCTCTAAAAACCACAAAACTTTCTGAAACTTCCTCAAACCTAAATAAAATCAAAGCTACTTCAGTCCTCTAATGAATTAAATTCAGTTTTAGAGAAAACACTAACTGTACAGGTCATACAAAACTAAAGAACAATGAACTTTATAGAAAATGCACAGAAAAGTGGTGTCTTTATTTGGTATCTTTCCTCAAAATTGAGCAATCAACCTTGCCTCAAGTTGGAGAGGCCTTTTAAACATAAAAAGATAAAAAATCAACCATCCCAACCATACACAACTAACTTTTGAACTTCCCCAAGCCAAAATGACTCTTGATCTTCCTAATCCACACTTTTGCAAATTTTTATATTCTTGCCCAATTAGACTCAAATGACTTAAAAAAAACACTAAGAATGGCCTTGAAATGGCCTTATTACATTAAAATGACTCAAAAATTTCAAAAATTCAAACTAGGACCCCTAATTACATGACTTGAACTAGGTGCTCTTGCACCATACACCCGACCTAGAAAAAGGACTCATGTCCCATGAGATATTGGGCTTCCTTCCTAGCTTATCCTCACCTTCCATATGATCTCTAGATTGAAAAATTTCTCCATGGGATACAATAATGTTCTCTTGCATCATACCTTACATTGTATAACTTATTTGCTCCTTTCCATTGTTCACATCTTGCAAACAAATCTGCTCTCTATTCCCTGACATTCCTTGCATCTAAAACTAGTGTTGTCCTTGCTTGGAAACCTACAAACAAACACTTACCACATGCATCATGAATTGGTTCCCTCTTTATCTTTGTCTCATACTGGTACATGTCCTTTGGCTCTTGCCAAACACCTTTTCTCAGTTTATCTTCTCCTCTTGTCTTTGTCATCAGACCTACTGCCCCTAATGGCACTATCCTATCAAACTTATAAAACCTTGTCTTGAAAGTATTTAACTGCTCCTTAACCTCTTTCACCATCAAAGGGCAAACCACAGTCCCTACCACAATTCCATCACACTTTTCCAAGCTATTTTGCATCTTCATGGTCAATTCATCCTTGACCTTCTTTGTCTCAAACTTGGACACCACTCTCTCACCTTATTTGTTGCCTTCCATCATTGTACCATCATTCAAATTTACTATCTTGACATATTCTTTCCTTCTATCTATTGTCCTAGCATCTGTAACTTTTTCCATGACTGCAAACTTGATATTCTCATCTCCCTCAACCTTTACATACTCTTTCTTTCCCATCATGATCACTTGAGCTGCCTTGCCTTTTTTCCTTCACATCTTCAACCAATGGGGTTAAAGTAAAATCTTTTCCATCCTTCTTAATCTGATATGTGTTTTTTCTTCCATCATACATGGCATGTCTATCATATTGCTATGGTATTCCAAGCAATAGATGGCAAAAACTCATGGGCAAAACATCACAAAGCACCTTGTCTTTATATCCTCCAATTTGAAACTTGACCAAGGCTTGTTCATTGACTAAAAGAGACTGATCATCATTCAACCAAGATACCTTGTATGGTTTTTCATGAGGAAATTTCTACAAATTCAACTTATCTACCATTTCACTTGATACCACATTATCAGTGGAACCTGAATCTACTACAAATTTTCATACCTTACCTCTACATTTTCATGTAGTCTTGAAAAATGTACTCCTTTGTGTAGATTCCTTCTCCTTTGATTCCTTCAAGAGTTGTCTCCTCACCATTAAGGACTCTCCTACTTCTAGAGTAGCAAGATGACTAGGAGACTTCACACTTTCACATTCATCTTATTCAACCGATTGCACTCTTTTATCACTTCTCCTTTCACATTATGTTTATCACCTTTGAATACCCTCGGTAGCCTTGCCATCTTTTTCTCTTCAAGATCTAATTCTTCTTCCACATCTTCATACTCTTCTTCTTCATCTTCATCATTTGCATATCCCAAATCCACATCTGTTCTTTGATTTGTCTCCAAGGTAGAAAGCCTAGCTAAAACAACATTATGAGACTCTAAAAACTTAGCATGTTTCTCTCTTAACTCTTGCAATTGTCTAGCAGCTCCATTGTTCTTAGGAGACATCTTGTCTCTTCAAATTCCACTCTTCCAAACATCAACTTTTCATGTTCCAACGATCTACTTCCTAAGCTTTGATACCAATTGATGTAGAGCAGGGAGGAAACTTGTTCTCAATCATAATTTGACCAAATTTAAACAATCTTTCAAACCTTGCAACCCTATCTTGGCATATCTCCACCAACTCACTTAGTCTTCCTTGTAGGTTTCCAAACCTAGAAACTTGTGCATAAATCTCTTGAAACTCCTCAAACCCACCAAAGGTTGGAATCTTTAGACACCCATTAAGCCCTTACAAAACATATCACAAAATCTCTTACAACTCTTTTGAAACATAACCCTCAAACAAGTGCTCCTACATTATCCTAAACCTTCAATTAAGTCACTTTTACAAAGGAACTCACCTTTAAAACTACTGCACCTCCAAAATTCCATTGGGCGGTCTTGAACCAAGTCATAAACATCCAAATTTCACAATTCTTAACTAGAGGAACACCCACTAAGTCCCTCAATCATAAAACCCTCACTTTTCCAAGTTTATAAGGGGTTTCATTGAAAATATAAGTTCCAGGCCTATAACCACTTGGCCCTCTTCAAAAAAACTCAAATATACCTGCAAATTCTTAAACAATCATCAAAATATGTTTCCCCATGAGTTTGCAACCTTTAACCTCTCAAATTCACTCAAAATGCACCATTTTCACAACTAGGGAATCATGCAAAACCACCTTCCAGGCCTCCTCTGCTCCTAAGTCTTATTCTAACATCTATTCCTATAATTTTGGACTCATTCCACTAAGTCACAACAATTACAATAGGTGGAATGAGTCAATTCTTAATTTTTTTTGTGACTACAACCCTTCAAAATAGGGTTTCAGACCCACCTTGAGTAAAAACCCTCTAAAAACCACAAAACTTGCTGAGACTTCCTCAAACCTAAATCAAATAAAAAATAATTCAGTAATACAATGAATACAATTCAATTGTAGAGAAAACACTAACTTTATGGGTCATACAAGACTAAAGAACAATGAACTTTCTAAAAAATGCACAGAAAAGTGGTGCCTTTATTTAGTTTCTTTCCTCAAAATTGAACAATCAACCTTGCCTCTAGTTGGAGAGGCCTTTTAAACATTAAAATATCAAAAACCAACCATACCAACTATACACAACTAAATTTTAAACTTCCCCAAGACAAAATGACTCTTGATCTCCCTAATTTGCACTTTTGCAATTTTGCCATGACAACATTTTGGCAATTTTTGCAAATTTTTATATTCTTGCCCAATTAGACTCAAGTGACTTCAAAAACACTAAGAATGGCCTTGACATGGCCTTATTACATCAAAATAACTCAAAACTTTCAAAAATTCAAACTAGGACCCTTAATTACATGACTTGAATTAGGTGCTCCTGCACCAAGTGACCTATGAAGAATGGCATACGACAAATTCATCGTCAGCCATTGGAAAATTCACCATCAATAATTCATCGCCACGAAAAATTCACTGACGCAAAATTCACCACCAAGTAAAATTCACCGCTAGCAATTCACCGCAACGAAAAATTAACCGCATTAATATTTTTAATAAAATCAAAGTTTTTTGAAATATATATTAAAAAATATTAATGTGATTAATTTTCCATTGCAGCGAATTGCTGGTGGTGAATTTTTCATGGCGGTGAATTACTGATGGTGAATTTTTTATCGGTGAATTTTTCATTAGTGAATTTTCCTAGAGCCGTGAAGCATTAGTTATTCCTCACTCTATGTTATATTTAACCAAAATAACTTTTATTTTAACCAAATGTAGAATATATCAGTTTCTTTCTGGCAATATACAATTACAGTTACACCCATTTCATATTTATGCTTACATGTGAATCTAGCCACACCAACTCATATTTTGTATGAATTTTGATAAGTTCTAGCCAAAAACATATAAATCTTTTTATCCCTAGATTTTATATAGACTTACAAAGCTCAACTAAAGTGAAGTTAGATGCATACAAGTGTGGTTAAGCCCAATTCATATTGGGCTCATTTAGTATAGTTTAGCACTTGATATTTAGATGCTTTCCTCCTATGTATTTAGTTGAACTTTTAGACAAAACTATTTTTAATCACACTCCATAATCCATTAATTAGATGAGAAATAAAAATGTTATCTTCTATGCATCTATTTGAAGGGCTTTTAAGAAACTATCTTTAATCACACTTCATATTCCATTAACTAGATGAGAAACAAATGACAAATGATACCAAGGATAACTAGATTAGATCAATAGATCCTCAATGTCAAGTGCAAGCAAAGTTTGTTAGCCATTTTGTTGATCTAATCTAGTAGTCTCTTATTTGTATAGAGACTAATATGAAATTGGGTGCAAAAATTGAAATGAGTTTTTTGGGAAACACTTCAACTGAATCTTATATATTGTAATCCATTAATCGAATGAGAAACAAATGACAAATGATACTAAATATTTTTAGATTATCTCAATAAATCCTTTAATTGAGGAGAGTTTTTTAGTTTATTGAGCTAATCCAACAATCTTTTATTTGTTTAGAGAGTGATCTAAAATTCTGTGGGAAAATTGGAAATAGTTTTTGAGAAGCACTTTGATTGAATCTTATGTACTATAATCCATTTATCAGATGAGAAACAAATGATACGAAGGATTTCTAGATTTTCTCAATAAATCCCTTAATATCAAGTATGAGGAGAGTTTATTATCCAGTTTATTGAACTAATCTAGCAATCTCATATTTTTCTAGAGACTGATATGAAATTGGGTGCAAAAATTGGACACAGTTTTAGAGAAGCACTTCAATTAAATCTTATGTACTATAATCCATTAATTGGATGAGACAAAAATGACAAATGATACCAAGGATTTCTAGATTAGCTCAATAAATCCCTTAATTTCAAGTGCGAGGTAAGTTTTGTAACCAATTTATTGAGCTAATCTAGCAATCTCATATTTGTGTAGAGACATCTAAAATTGGATGCAAGAATTGAAAACAGTCTTTTGGGAAGCACTTCAACTGAATCTTATGTACTTTAATCCATTAACTAAATGAGAGACAAATGATAGTAATGATTTCTACATTAGCTCAACAAATCCCTTAATGTCAAGTGTCAAGTGCGAGGAGAGTTTGCTAGCTAGTTTACTAATCTGAAATTTGGTGCAAGAATTAGATAGTTTTTTAGGAAGCACTTCAACTGTAAAGAATGTGTGATGCTATAAGGTCGCACTGCAGGTACTTTTTCTCACCAATTTTCTCATTTTCCACAAAATTAGATTATAGTGTGTAGTTTAATATTCACTATTTTGATTTATTTTTTTGAGAAAAATTAGAATCCAATTCACAGGTTGTGCTTGCTGTGTAAATTTGTAAATGATTTTTTTGTATTCAGTTGCATGATAATTTATTTTTTCAATAAAATTTTATGCAATGGAGTTTATAAAATTAATCATTTAAAGTTAGTGTCTCAAACTCCTATATTTTTCATGAAATATTCATCATGCTTCTAAACAAAACTTACTTAAAGTTACTACAAAGATTTTTCTCTGGCAGTAAGTAGTTTTCCAAAGCTCTTATAGATAACTTGATTACAAAATTCTACTCTGGTTATTTGGAAGAGCTTCGCTTCCTCCACTGCAACAAGCTTCCTCCATTGCAACTCCATCACATGTCCACCATGAACAATGTCACCATGTCTACTTCAATTCATGGAGGGAGAATAAAGTCTATGAATGTGTTAAAATATTGATCGTAAACTCACACAAGTATGAATTTAAGCTTAATGATATTCGATCTACAAGAGAAGAAATTTTTTTATTTCAATGTCTTCAATTGTGGATCGGATCTGTATTAAATATATAAGGATGAGACACATCCCATGAGCGGACATGTCTCCACAAAGTGGAGGCATGTCCATTCATGAGATGTCTCATGAATTGTGCCTTTTCATCTTAACTAAACACCCGATCTCTAATCAGGGTTTGTTACTTAATAAACATAAATGCTTACCAAGTTTGATCTGTATTTATCTTGCACAAATAAATAATATCCAATCTGGAAATGATTACCGATAATGATGCTCGATCGAGATCCTATATGAAACATGAAATGCCAATAATCTTCAAGTAATAACCTCTAAATGCAGATCGATAATATACTTGGAATATAGTAGATTTCGATCAGTTATATTCGACCGAAGCTACCATATTTCAACACTCCCTCTTAGCTAGGGAAGATAAAACTAACCGAGTATATAGTGATATCACCTTACTCGTGATATCAAAAAATATGATATGCTTCTAAGAGGGTCAAGTCACATGACATTCTTCATAACACATCTTCATTATGGTATGTGCACTGACATCAAGTCTCATGATGTATACCATAATAAATCATGGCATATCCAAGGATACATTTATCCACCATGATTATCTCATAAGGATCATAATGATCTTCAACTGATATCAAGTCTCATGATATCTATCAAAATGTCCAAGAGATACTATCATGACATATCCACGGATATTAAGTCACATGATATCCATCATGATAGTGAAACTAATCATTGTAAAGTTGTCACCTTACAATGTCAAATACAAGTGTTCATTATCAGAAAGATTGTCACCTTTCAATAATGTACACAGGGGGCCCATAAAGTCATGGAGTCACACACATGACAAAAGAGTCTACACATTAAACATATTTTAAATATATTAGTACAAATAAAAAATTTGAGTCTCAATCTCAACAATAACTTACATTTCAACCATACCAAGTTTCTTCCTGAAGTGTTCAACTTTAACTCTGGAGAGACGTGTGTTGAGAATGCCTATTGTTTGATCGCTTGTACTAATATACTCTAACTGGATCACATTCCTTTCTACCATGTCTCTCACATAGTGGCAAGGAATCTCTATATGCTTTGATCTATCATGGAATACTGGATTCACTAAAAGATTTAATACAGCTCTAATTGTCACAGTGGATAATAGTAGGATTCAAGGGCTCACCAAATAATCCCACAAGCAATTTCCGGAGCCATACTACTTCTCTTGCTCCCATAGAGGCTGCAATATATATTTGTCTTTTTTTGTACTTAGTGCCATAGAAGGTTGCTTCCTGCTACACCAAGATATCATCGCAGATCTCAACCTGAAACAACATCCAGAGGTACTCTTTCGATCATCTCCTTTAGGTTCAGTAGGCTCCCTCTGAATCTTCAAGCACTTGCATCAACCTCCTGACCTCATTGTCCAAGATTTCCTACAACACTTGCTTTTAGAGAAATGGTTTCCAATGCACACCTCTGTAGAGATTCAGGGCTGTCCTCTTCAACCTCATCCCAGATCACTCTATTATGAATAGGTTTTTAGAGCTACCAATGTTAAATTCAGTTTGACTAACTTGAGCAATTCTGATCTCAATTGCTAAAGAGGTACTTCAAGGATTTAGCATCAACACTACAACCCTTATACTCAGCGAATCATAAAACTCCCTTTGAAGGTTAATTATTCCTCTTTGAAGAGATATCTTCAGCCATTCATTCAGTCTCATGGCTGCAATCAATGTCTCCATTCTCTTCTTCTTTTGAAAGCAATCTCTTGGTCCATCCTAATGCACATTAAGAAGAGATTCCTTAATAGTTCATATGACTCAACTATTCTGAGGAGAAATACAAATGCTAGAAGCATACAAGATTCACTTATCCAATGTTATATCATGAATTAATTACTATATAAAAATTCAAGGATATAGACATAAAATACTTATCTCTTTAATAGCACTCTTCAGATTTATTTCAAGTGTTTCCAATTTGTCTTGTGCATCCTTGTTGCAAGTCTCAATTAACATGTGATCCCAGTATATTGAATCCTCTAGTATTAATGGTGTTAGCAACAAGGATCCTCATAGAGTGAAGAATCATCAACACTAATGACCATACACAGGTCAATCTTCACACCCAAATTAGGTCCATGCATACAACAATAATAACATGTCTGAGCTTTTGCCTTCTACACACTGATATTCATGTCCTGGATGTTCCTTAGCAGAAAACCCAAATGCTTCTTCTTGATGATGTCACACCATCTATCAGTGCCTTTTGTGTCCTTATCTAAATATTGTTTTATCTATATTTGCATTGTATTCTCTATTCTAGAGATCCCTATTCACCTACTAGCTTTCAAAACTGAACAAAGTATTCCTAAAAGTGAAGCGCTTGTCTATCTCCACCAGCCTATCAAGCCCTTTGAGTGCAATAGCATGGATGGTGTGGAGACTAACGTCAGCCGCTTGTCGTGGATCAAAATTGATGGCTGAGGAATTGGACGTTTGTTGCCTTGATGCTCTTGCAATCCTGTAGAGCTTGAAAAAACAATATATATTTATGCTAATCGGATGTTGAATAAATTTTATAATATTGGTACAAGACAAATATCTCCTGTAGAAGAGTCCTATGCCAGATATGCCTTCATGATTTCATGAACTCCTTGTATATATCCTACTGCATAAACATTAAGAACAATAGAGATGGCTATCACATCCTCAACACTGCTTGACATCATAGATATTTTCCTCCAACAACATATGATCCACTCTGAATTCCGAAGGGATGCGAATCAACCTGACGCCAACTCTGGAAATTTCATACCAGCTATATGCCTTCATAGATTCCATACAAATAATGACCACCTTTCCAACCAAATATAAATATGAAATACTCTACAACAGTTGCTTATATTTATGCTGGCCAGCGTACATCTTACTTAGACTGCCATGTAATTTTGGAGGGCCCACCTAAAAATTTAGATACTGTTGAGTCAATGATTTCCATCTTGAGTGCCAGCATCAAAGTATTGATAGATGTGAATAAAGAACATGTGGTTCCCTTCATAAGATGTGTCCTATACTAAATAGAAGCTCACAAAGAAAATACCATCTGTCAAACTTTTGGCTAAGGATTAGACCACCTGACAACTCAACAAATACGTCTTTCCTTCAACCAAGTATCGAATCACCACCTCTCAATAATTTTATATTAGACACCTGACACTTCTTAAGGAAACTCATCTATCATACGTGGCCCGAATTCAAGCTTCGAACATAACCGTGCCTTCCAAAAACAACTTTTAAGAAGAATATGATAGCCCCTTCAGAAGATTAAAGATTATTGAGAATACATTGATAAAATTGGATTTTTCAAAGACTGATGGCTCCATCCCTTTTAGAAACACGATAGTCCCCAAGCCATGCTCATTCTTTTGATCTTTCCTTCCTTCCTTCAATGCCTTTCGACTTGTCTCTTCCCAATTCTGCGACGTTGGATTCTGATCAGGTGAATACAAAAGGGATGACTTTCTTGAAGGAACTATTGTTTGGATGATGATCTTGTCACTAGGGCCCGGTCTCGGTTGCTCATTAGTGTAGAGCCTCTTGTTACCTCCTGGAGGAGTATTGGCCTCACTTTCTGGCTTCTTCAAGAGTTCGTGCTCCATTCTTTACTCAGCGATCTCCAAACAAACTGGACTTGGCGCTCAATGTTGCAGGTGAAAGATTGTAACGACCTACTACAACTTCACTAAGAAATGAACTTCTATCATCCAATGACATTTCAAAATTTATATTAGCAAGCCCTTGACTTCGATTGATGACATCCTATGAAGCAGATTGCTTCTCCTCCGCAACAAATATGGCTGCTACCACTTCACTAGGGCCCGGTCTCAGTTGCTCATCAGTGCAGAGCCTCTTGTTACCTCCTAGAGGATTATTGGCCTCACTTTCTGGCTTATTCGAGAGTTCGTGCTCCATTCTTTACTCCTTAGCGATCTCCAAACAAACTAGACTTAGCGCTCAATGCTGTGGGTGAAAGATTGTAACGACCTACTACAACTTCACTAAGAAATGAATTTCTATCATCCAATGACATTTCAAAATTTGTATTACCAAGCCCTTGACTTCAATTGCTAACATCCTATGAAGCAAAATGCTTCTCCTTCGCAACAAATACTGTTGTTACCACTTCATGGGTGTTGAAATGTGTTTGCGATTTCAAGAGAGAATATTGTTTTATAGTAATCTGATATCTTGAATTTAATTGGATCTTTCTCACTAAGAATGGATATTACGCTCGACCAAAATAAGGAATCCCGATGTCTTTGCAAGCCCCTCACACATACACTGTTCCTATCCGCGTCGTTCGTGTGAAGATGAGGTCCTACGCGATGCAGATGAAACTCGTGGGCTCTAGATGATGTAAACGCTATCTCCAAAAAATGTCGCTGTGAATGTGTAGTTACTTCTGTCACTGCTCTACTCAGATTTTAAACACAAACTTGCTGCTCAACTTCACAGAGGATGGCAGGCTATGAATGAAGCCTCCAAAGGTAGCTCCGCGAAAGTATTAGTAGCTTATCATTTTCCTATACAATATTGTTGACTGCTAGAGCCATCCTTCTTGAGTGTAGCAATGTCACACTACCAAAAGATATGGAAACTTCTTTATCCCGGAAGTATTAATCAATCCAATGGATCTACCACCGCCACAGATCTAATAGAATGAATGATATTTGTTCGAGTCTTGTGATTGCAGACACTTAGCACCTATGATATGTGCCTGATGGATGGCATGATTCTTTGTTCTGATGATGACTGTATATGTATCCATTGGGAGTCGATAAGTGTCGAAGGATCTCATGGAAGTGACGATGTGACTCCCAATCTGGAGTGTGCGCTTGAAGGGGATATAGATAAAAAATTCAAACTTGTGAATGATACCACGTTAAAATACTGATTGTGAATTCACACAAGTCTGAATTTAAGCTTAATGGTATTCGATCTAGAAGAGCAGAACATTTTTGATTTCAATGTCTTCAATTATGGATCAGATCTGTATTAAATATATAAGGATGAGACACATCCCATGAGTGGACATGTCTCCACAAAGTGGAGGCATGTCCGTTCATGAGATGTCTCATGAATTGTGCCTTTTCATCTTAAACAAACACCCGATCTCTAATCGGGCTTTGTTACTTAATAAACATAAATTCTTACCAAGTTTGATCTATATTTATCTTGCACAAATAAATAATATCCAATCTGGAAATGATCACCTATAATGATGCTCGATCGGGATCCTATATGAAACATGAAATGCCAATAATCTACAAGTAATAACCTCTAAATGCAGATTGATAATATACTTGGAATATAGTAGATTTCGATCAGTTATATTTGATCGAAGCTACCATATTTCAACATAATGCAAGGTTCTTTTTATCTTCTTATGGTTGCCTTCATTGTTTTTATTGACTTTTTTTCATTGGTTTTTTCTCTTGTAGTCATCGCTGGCCTTGGCGTTTGAATGGGTTGGATTTGTACTTCATAGCTCCTCAAGGAAAATGTGTCTTTTGACAAAAAAAAAATAGGGGTTTATAAATTCGAGCAAGTCAAGTCTTTTTTCACTTGATTAGGGCTATGAGCCATTTGATACTATTTTTGTAAATGCCAATGTGCATTTTAATTTATTTTTGTTTGTTGCTTTCTGAAATTACAAAGGCTTTCTCAGCGATGTGGGTAAATTTGTAATGTATCTATTATTATTATTATTAATATATGATGATTTTAAAAGGTTTCCTATTTCTACGATTTCGGGTTTTCTATTTCTAAGATTTGGGCAGCTTTTATCACCATTGTTTTCTTTCTTTCAATTCTATTATTGTAAGAATTTTCTTTCAAAAGAATGTTTCCTTGTGTTGTAGAAATATAACTTGTGTAGACCCTAACAAGGAAACATAACAACTTAAATTATGTTATTTGTTATGTTTTATTAATTAAATAAGAAAAAAAATCAAGAAGGTGAATAAGATAATTCAAGGAAATATTTAATGAACTTTATAATAGGCTTGAATGTTAAATTACAATAAATTAGATTATTTGTTATGTTTTATTACCGAAAATAAGAAAAAAATCAGGGTGAATGAGATAATTTAAGGAAATCTCTAGTGAAATTTATAACATGCTTGAATATTAAATTACAAGAGTCTATGATCTCATTGATAAACTTATTGAATGTTCCATATTTCAAAATTGAACAAGAAAAAATAGAAGAGTTACAGTTTAGATTAAAATTTGGGAACTCTTTTTATTGCAAGTCTCACAATAACATGCACATCAAAGAATCCCTAAAGCAACCCATTTGATGTGCAGTTCCAGTTGATCACACTCCACCTTCTGAAGCCCCACACTTCTTGTACAATATGTCCATACACACTTTATAAATGAAGAATTAAAATCCACATTCTGAAGCCCCAAACACACTTCTTGTACCCTCTGTCCATCCACACACTTTATACATGAAGAACCTGTTGATGGCCTAATTGACACATCAACATGCAAGCAAGATGTAATCACCTTACCTCTCCTAGAAAAGACAAATGATCATTAAATCAATCGCCTTCCAAGGTCCTATATGTTGGATCAAAATGTTGTTGTTTTGTTGAGTGATCAATGAGGCTATAATGTTCAAGGGGCCTATTGGTAAACACGTACAAATTGGACAATACAAAATAATTTAACATTTTGGGTTTAAATAAATAGCAAAAGATCGATCAAGGCTTTGGGATAGAAAAACATTAACACTAATTTCTTTTAATTCAGACATGCAATTCTAACAATGAGCACCTTCCTAATTAACCAAACTGTAGAACAATACAATCTACGAAATGATCCATACCATTTCATCCATTCACAATAAAAATTTAAATCACACAACCATTCATCATCACTTTTTTTTTTTCACTTTTCAAGAATAAAATATCACAAGCTCATTACCAGAATTAATAGATCGGAAAATATCAAGATACATCATTCACAGATAATGCAATAAAGTGGTTTCAATTTTAGAGTCTTCTATTGATTTCCATCAAATAAGAAACATCTATGTGCATCAAGATGCACTGGCATACGAATAACCATTGTTTATCAACATCATCGTTAAGCTAAAAAAACTTCTGAAAATAAAACTACTTCTATTAAAAATTGTAAAAAGTGTCTGAGTGCGTTTTTCATGAAAGCAGTAAAAATAACTATAAAAACTAAAACTCTAATCTTCAGGTCGGACACACACTTTATACATGAAGAATTAGAACCCACAATCTGAAGCCCCAAACACACTTCATGTACCATATGTCCATCCACACACTTTATACATGAAGAAACCTCATTCTTTAATACCAAATATGGTGATGGATTATCCTTTAACATCTTCACAGTGCTTGCAAGATCTCCCATATCCACTTCAACATTTCCAATTTGGTCATCTCTACTCATCCCACCCTTTTCAAATACTTCATGTATCATAACCAAAACTAAAAGCACTAAGAGGTTGGTTTAAAAATATGATATTTTTTAAAACAAAATCAAAGAGCTTAAAAGGTAGTCACTTGCCAATTTGAGTAAAAGGGGTTCAAAATGTGGTACAAAAGTGTCAAATCCTTATCCCAGAGTGGATTTATAGGTTGTTTATACAACCCGATTCTTCACTTTTACAATACAAAACCGAATTTACAAAAAAAAAAATGAATACATGTTTATAGACCCATAAGTTTGAAGCTTAGTTAGTGAAAAATCTTATTTACACAGCCAACTCAATCCCATCGACACCTGACAAAAATTATGGCCAAGTTCAATGACAACTAAGAATCACTAGTTCACATATCACAAACAACCAAATCGATTCCTTTCATAATATGAAGCTTTGGAATAGCTTCAAGAATTTTGGTACAAATATATCTAACCCTCAACAAAAATCGATTGTGCAAATATGGGTAGAACTAATACAAATAGCGAATGATATGCTCCATAACTGATGAAGATTAGCCTCTACTCCTACACATTAGCTTGAAGAAAACACATAGTCTTCCCTGCACATTAACTCCAACAAAATACTTTGTTTTGTGATTCTTGCATAGGCTTAAAATGATAAGAAATATAAGATATGTAATGTAAAAGTGGAGAAAGCATGTTCAGGTAATACCAAACCAAATACATGGCATTGTTGCATTTATTCATATTCTAAACAATTATAAAATCGAATACATAGGAAAGTAGGTCTTAGATTGGCCAAAATAAGAAAACAACACCACTCAACCTCATCAAGCCAAAATAAAGGGGCTAAAGTACATATTTTCCATGCCTCAAAAGGATTTATGTATATTGGTGTTGCTGATTATGAATGATTATTTTTTCTATTCTATGTGAGCACTAACACAATACGTATTTGGTTTATCATTTGTCCATTACTTTCACATATGGTGTTTGACCTTTGGTTCTTCTTTGATTGAATGACCACAATTTGTGTGATTAAATTAAGATCACAATTTTTATATTAAAATGATCAAAAGTGCGATAAGTAGAAAAAACATTACTTCAATATTTTCCAATCTTCTTAATAGAGACCCAAAAAAACATAAAGGAATGAAATACTGCATATTGGCCCAAGTAACCTTCCTATATACAGGCTATCCAAGACTTAAAAAGATAAACTGGTACATTTTTTTCACATTCCTCTTTCCAAAGAGAATCAGTTTCGTAAAAACAAGTTTTATTTGAATTCCTGAATACTTATTTCTTTACCTTCCAAATGATTGAAACATTAACCATAAGATGGTTGTCAAGGAAATTTTTACTAATGGTTATCAATCATAAGATGGTTGTGCCTGTTGGTTAAGTAGAATACTTGGTTGTATGACCTCTTTTGCCCCTCGATTGTCTTTTCAAATAAGAAATTTATGCCCTTGTCAAGGAAACTGTTACTATTGTTATTATTTGGAACAAGGTATGGACATCTATCAGAACATAAAATAATAGAGGAATTTTGTCAATAGTTGCAATTATCTGAGTGTTTGACAAGATTCCTCAAAGAGATGTGGTCTCGTGGACTCTAGTGGATTGCATGATATGCACAAAATGAATTTCTTGAAAAGTCTTTAGAAATTTCCAAGCAAATGCCATTGTGAGATTTAAATCCAAATCCAAATTTCTTCATGTCTATCTCTCCCTCTCTCCCTATTGCAAGCATAAAATTATCCTATTCATAATGGAGCCTAATTATCTCCCTAGTTCAAAGGTTCTATTTCAGTTGTGTTTCAATCCCTCTAAGTGAATGCATAATTGCTAAATGATCTACCATTAGATCTCATGTATTGCACAAATGTATAAAAAAATAGACCAATTTTTTCCATAATTAACCTTCCACACCTCTTGATGTACCCATTACACATAGTTTATAATATAAGATGATCATGTCAATAAGTATTGCAAATAATATTTTTATGTGTACAACTACTTGAATAAAAATATATAAGTAGTGGTCTCTTCGTACAAACACCAAATTAAAGTATTTTAGACGCATGAAAAAGCTTTGCAGTTCATGAATTTTTGTGACAATAAATTCTTGAAGCATCTAATCATCAACCAGTTAGGTTTTCTCGCCTTGTTCTTTAACCAAAACACCAAAGATGCACCCAGTTTGATGCCCTAACACATGGTTTTTTGCACTTTCTGGTATGGGAATTTGATAAATCTTCTAGACATCTTTTTTCTCAGTAATGCAATCATTTTCCAAGTATATTGATCAAAGTGTCAACATCTTGGATCACTTGCCTAGGGTTTTATTGAGCTCAGGGTTTGATTTGGTGAATGCCCATACAATACTATTCGTCAAATGCATTTTCTCACCATTTAGCTGCTTTGTTCTCTCAAAATGTTTCTTCTTCTCGATCTCAAAATTGTCTGATGTCATATCCTCAAATAGACTACAAACAAAAGCAGAAGAAGATTACAGGAAGCGACGAGAAATTCCTATGACCCAATTCTTGCTCAATGAATGTGGGCTTCCTGAGTCCCAAGTTTTAGCGATTGGGAGGAAGAGCGAAGCATTGTTCAAAACTAAATCCATCCACAGAGCCCAGCAGGCAGTCTAGCTCTTCAGAGACTCGGGTTTCACTGAAGACCAGGTAAGGAAAATCATTTACATGCAACCAAGTAATTTGCCTCTCAAAGTGGATACCCAGTTAAAGCCCAAGATTGAGTTCATTGAGGCATTAGGTTTCACTAGCAGTAAACTGGGACACATCATAAGTCAAGTACCTAGATTACTCACTCACAAATTTGGAACAAAACCTAAGCCCTAAAATTCTCTTGCTTTTAGGTGTATTTCGTTCAACGCTTAATCTGTGTAAAACTCTCATGCGGCATCCTAGGATTCTGTTGTTTAAAATTGACAATTTGAAACCTAAAATAGATATTTTAAAGCAATCAAGTATGCAAGATGAACTTCTTTTATATTTAATCACAAAAAGGCCCTATTTAATTTTGCACAGTGAAGAGGTGTTGAAACTGGAGATTGAATATGTGAGAAACCTGGGTATTTAGAGGGGTCGAAAGCATTTGCAAACGCCCTAGCAACAATTGATAGTTCTAGGCTTGAAAATTTTGAAAATAAATTAAAGATTTTGGTAACACTCGGTCTCTTGGAGAATGAGATCGTACAATTTGTAATAAGGGCTCCTCATGTTCTTGCTAGTAGCATTGATAAGATAAAGAAAAACATGGATTTCTTGAAAAATATTGTTGGCTTCCAGCCAAACATTGTGGTTTTGTATCCTCTTCTCTTAGGTTATAGCATAGAGAATAGGATTCAACCACGCCATAAGGTAATTGAATTTTTAAGGGAAACAAAACCATCCTGACTTCCCAGAAATCTAGTTACTGTGTATGATCTAAGAGAACAATGTTTTGCTGACAAGTTTCTAATGGGCAGTCTTGAGGCAACAAAGTTGTTTGAAAAGTACAAGGGTAAGTCTGTTGATCTTGCCATTAGCTGAAGAACTTTTGTTGAGGTTGGAGCAGACATAAAAGGGGTTTTAAACAATCCAGGTGTATTCATGAGGTTGGATCTGATCAAAAGGAGTTTTTGATTAATCCACGTAAGAATATTTAATCCTTTTTAAAGGTTGGAGAGGATCAAATGGGTTTTAAATCAATCCACATATTTTTTTCATGTTGGATCTCAGATCAAGAGGGTTTTTAATTAATCCAGACCTCAATAGCCTGCAAGTATGAAATTTTAGTATTTATTCATTGCATAATGAATATCAATTCTTGAAAAATAGTGTTTTGTAATTGCACTTTAAAGCAGTGCCCTGCTTTGATAGAACAAAACTTTCGAAAGAGAAGGAAAAAATCTATTTTATGAGGGAGTTGTTTGCCAGTAAATTTGTATTTGTTATGTGTCTTTTAAAAAAAAATATTGATACTGATTGTGATCTATTTACAAGTAAAACTAAGAATCAGTTCTCATCCACATCTAGAAGAACTATTCAAAATCCTCGTGTCTTGGACATTATTGTTCATGATTTCATTACTTTTTTTTAGTGGAAGCTTTCGATATTATTAGCCGATAGGATTTTAATTGTGGACTTGCCAGTCCACAAACCATCAGAATATCTGTCTCACTCACCCGACATACCATTGCTCGCTAGTAAATAGGTTTTCATTTGGATTTAGAGAAGGTAGTTTCCGACTACCATTTTGTCTCTTGACTTGGACACAATGTTGAAGGTGACAATGACTGATGTGCAGAATTAAATGCCAAGTTGCTTCCACCATGTAACATATCACACTACCTCTCGTCGATCATAAAAGTAATGAATGCTAAAGATTTGATATGACCGATCTATCTCATCGAATCTCATTCACTGCCTCAAGCATCCACAATGTATAGGAAAAGATGTTTCTATCCAGCTCCCTTGAAAACACTATTTGTATTTGTTCTGAGTTACCAATTATCATGGTGTGAGGTGGTGATGAGAACCAAGGTAAGGAGGGTGAGGCCGTGAATCCCAGGGCACAACTAAGGGAGCCACCACTTTCTTCCTACCTTTTATCAGCAATGCTATGAGTTACTAGTTGTAATGAGGAGGGTTCTGGTGGACAAGGAGGGCGTGAGGCAAGCTGGACATGCCTTTGTTAAAATGTTGCCTTTTTTTTTTGCTTTATTGTTTTATATTATATTCTGGTTTGAAGACCTTCTCCATTGTTGCTATTTTAGTTTCATAGATTATTGTTTAAATTCTTTTTTTTCTTAACATTTTCTCATGGCCATCATTGACAACACAACACAATTTGTGCAAAGTATTGAGCTAAGTTTTCTGTCATGGTGTCTTTTCTTGAAGTCAAGCTAAAAAGACCCAAAGAACTTGTTGTGCCCCTTAACATCGTTTTTGTTCAAACTGTACGATCCATACAGGGAGGGAGCAAACTTTGTTCATGGATAACTTTTCAGTTTGTACCATGGGACACCCACTTTAGTCTCTCATGCTCTCTGGCTTAACATACTTGACTACGATGCCCCCACTCAACTCGTTAAGCCCCAGGAGTGTAATACCAGGTATATTTCATCATTCAATTTTTTTTCTTTAAATATTTTGATTGCCCTATTCCCTACTAACATTGACAACACATTTCAATTTATCCATAGTTAGGTCTTTGATTGATGTGGTAGTGACATTTTCATAGTCCATTAGATAGAAGAAAAGGGCTCATAGAAAAATATTGTGTTAATTTGGAAACCATAATCTTGAACCCTCATCAAGATATGTGATCCTTGATATTAATGTGAAAAAAATTGTGATTTTTAACGAAAGTCACAGAGATCCTGATGGTTGTTCATAAGTGCGATCCAAACTATGATTATTAGTTTTGATTATTTCCAAGTCAAATAAATCCTGGTGATGATTCACTGGTATAATCTGAAATATTGATGCAAACAAGACTTGGCCTTTTCCCAACCCAAATTTGTACTTTTTGTTCAAGATCAATACCAGGATCACGTTGATGTTAGTTGTTCTCGAGGTCATATGAGTACCTATCAATTTTCATCCAAAATTTTAGATCCCTTTGTTATATTGACTGTTCTTTCATTCATTTCTTTTCGTTTATAACTATTAAAAGTGTAATCATTTTTGTTCCTCTGTAGGTTTGTCGATGCAGTTCTTACAATTCCAAAGAGTATATTGTTCCCTTTGTGCGGGATGAAATTGACCTTCGACCGTGAGTTGATTGGCCCTGCAATGTATTTGGGTCTAATGTGCGATGGTCAGCACATTGATCGCTACGATGACATGTGGGCAGGCTGGTGTGTTAAGGTTTTACACTTAACCTTCTATGTAGGCTCAAATGATTTGTTTTCGCCCAATTTTTGTACATTCTTGTTTCCACCTTTTCCTTTTGTTTGTGATTTTGTGGCTTAAAAGATTTTGGTTGGTTGCAAGTAATATGTGCCCATTTGGGTTTGGGTGAAGATAGGATTTCCATTCATTTCGCACAGTAAGGCGAGTAACCCATTCTTCAATTTGAAGAAAGAGTACAAGGGAATATTTTGGCAAGAGGAGATAATTCCTTTTTCCCAATCAGCTACCCTTCCCAAAGAATGTACATCTATGCAACAAAGCTATACTGAGCTGTCAAAGCAAGTAAAAGATAAGTTTGCAAAAGTTGATCCATACTTTTAGAAGCTGGGAGATGCAATGGCCACATGGATTGAGGCTTGGGATGAGCTTAACCCTCCTAAAAGGGAGGAAAATGGAGTTACCAATGGTCAGCTACCTCATCTAAGTAGGAAGGAATGGGCCTAAAAGTTTTAATGGAGGTTATTATTTTGTTGAGAAGTGCGATGAGATGATAACAATTTTTTAGATTTTTTTTAGTTAGATTTCTTCAATTTAGTAAAATAGAGCATAGTTTTGACAATGCTAGGCTCATTGGATGGCAGAGTCCACCAAATTATTATTTTCCAATTTTTATGAAAGTCCATGCTTTGGATGCTGGATACGTTTCTCTTGTTGAGATTATGTATGTTTAATTTTTTTTTGGGTTACATCGGTAGTATTTCAGTGCTTGGATATTGCATAAATGCTAGTAAATTAGTTTTAATGCTTGCAATTGAAAAGCACCTCCACCTCATTCAAATTACATCAAGAGAAGTGATTTAATGCGTACTCTTCTAAACAAATTGTAGATTAGTAAATGAATGCTGAGGTGGAAAAATTTTACTATGTACTTGTATAAAAAAATGGTACATCATCAAATAAATGTTGAACTGACAGTGATTGCTACGTACTTGTATTCAGAGGGTAGACCGGTAAATAAATGTTGAACTAGCAGTAGGTTTTAGAGCAATTGCAATGTGTAAACAGTGAAACAAATTCAATGTTTGGTAAATTTATGTTCAAGTTTGTTTGTTTCATAGTTTTATCCCTTTGAATATGTTAAATTCAATAAGATGGCATTCAAGGCTGCAATTCATATGTATAGCTTGAAAGTATTAACTTTGATCACTTTGCAAGAGTGAAATTATAAGAGTTATATTTTTAGCTCAAGAATTTAAGTTGTAACTACTCATGCTTTAGTAGTAAAGAGTCTGATATTTTTATTATACATGGGTCATTTAACTGTGATTAGAAATTGCACTTTAAAAATTTCAAATCTGTTATTTAAATTTATAGCTGAACAAATTTTACTTTAGTTGATCATTGGAAGAATAAAATTTCACATTTTTAGCTCTAGAATTTTAACTATAATTGGGATTCATTTTTCTATTATTTGAATTTTCTTTGTAACTATTGGCCCTTGAGAATTCCACTCTCATAACCAGCTTATAATATTGTGGATTTAACTACAATCATGTGTTGGAAAGTGAAAATCTAAGACTCGTTGATTTGGTTTGAAATTTTGAATTTTTATTCAAATAATCTTGTTATAATTGTGCATAAAAAAATGTATGTGCTATATAGAATTGAAGAATATAATTGTAGTTGTGCATTGGAATGTGGAAACATAAAGATTGACATAGCTTCTGCCATGTTCTTGTTGATGTTATTGCCTTGGACAAAATAATTTTGCAAATACTTTACAAAATAGGGGCTATGAACAAAGGTGAGTGTGTAGCATGGAGTTTATATAGAGAGGACATTTGAGAAAATGTATCGCAACATGACAGATGGAAAGTCATCTCATGCTAACATTTGAACTTGCAACTAATATTTTCATTTCAAAGGTTGTAAACAACTTGTCTTGAGTTCAAGAATATAGTAGCTCTAAAACCCTTGTTTATTGTGAATAGTGAGATGGTTTTGGTTCATATCAATTTTTTACTAATTTTTCTTTGGTAAGGTTCCATTATATTTTTCTTGCAAACTTTATCCTTTTTTCCTTGTTGGCATCGTTGACAATACACCACAATTTGTACAAAATCTTGAGGTAAATCACTTGTTATGGTTTCACTAATCTTTTTTGTTGTGTTCTATTTCATTCTAAATAAATTATGTTATCTATTAAATGAAGTGAATACACCACAATTTGTACAAAATCTTGAGGTAAAATCACTTGTTATGGTTTTACTAATCTTTTTTGTTGTGTTCTATTTCATTCTAAATCAACTATGTTATCTATTAAATGAAGTCATTAGTTTTATGGTTTTATCTATGGTTGTTTTAAAATTTTGTTTATTTTGTTTTCTTTGTTCTTGTGGTTGTTGTAAATGTAATAGATATTGTAGACATCTAAATTTGATCACTTCCATATGATCAAAATCATCTACTCTATCCATCTATGTCATTAATAGTGATTAGATAATTTATTTAATCATTATTTCATTTTATGCCTAAGGTTCCTAAAGTATGTAATTGAATAATTAAATACTTTACCTTATCCCTTTCTTCTCTAAATTAAATAAATATGACAAATTATTTAATTTAGTCTTTTAACCCATTTGGATTAAAACCAGTTTTTAATTCCTCTTTTTCTCTCTCGTCACATTCTCCATAACCCTCTTTTAATCCAAATTAAATTAATTAATTTGTGATTAGGATGTGCACCACTTAAGCTTGATTAAGTGTCACATCCTCCATAATCTCCCACTTGCTTATAATATCTCATTAATTATCCTAATCATGTGTTTGCACAACCTTAATCAAAGTCATTAGCCTAATTGGTACCTTGGTCAACTCTCCCCATCTCCCAAAGAATTTTTAATTCCCTTTTATTCACCCAAGGCTCCTCTCTTCCCCATGTGAATTTTTAATTCACATTTTATTTTTCCAAGGTTTACCCTATCCCCATGCAAATGTGACTTGTCATTTTACATGTGCCCAAGGCTTCTAGAACCTTGGACTTGTCACATCTCTCACATGTGGAAAATCCCCACCTTTTTGGAAACCCTCTCTTATCCACTAGATTCTTCCAATCATTGTGAATTTTTAATTCACTTATATTGCTCCAAGGAATCTTCTCATCCCCCAAGGTACTTGTCCTTCCTCCACCTCATGTACTTCTCTTCCACCTCATTTCCACATCATTCCACCCTAAGACATCTCACATTCCACATTTCAAGATGTGAGGGCTTGTGAGTCCTCAACTCACCATAGCCCTTCATCTTGATCTTGTTGGATCAATCTCAACTGTTGAATTCTCTAGAGAATTCCAATTATCCTATAAATACCCCCTCATTTCTCCCATTTTAGGGATCAAGTCTTTTGCTACCAAACTCTTGCCAAATTATCATTTGCAACATTTTAGCTTTTTCATAGTATTTCTCATCAATCCATCTTGCATCTTGCATCCACTTCACTCCATTGCCATCCAAGGAGCACACAAGACATCCAAAGATCAAGGGCCAACCAAGGAAAGAGCAACATGAAGGTATAATCAACAATGAAGTTATCTTATCTTGCTTTCATGTTTACTATTTCTTAGGCTAATCATTGAGGTGCCCTTTTCTTATGTTATTTCCTCTTATTGCATCATTTTAGCATCTCACACTAGGAATTAACATTTTAAAGGGATCACATTTTTGGCACACTCGGTGGGACCCAAAAATGGGTCCCTTCACTTCACGTTTGCTATTGTTTAAGTTCTTTGCAGTTTCAGGTCGCAAAGGGGCGGATTTTCCCTCCTGGGCGCTGTAGAGGGGTAGATACGCCCTCACGATTTGACGTTTCTGATAGTTTTTACTGCAAAAGTGTGGATACGCCCTCATGATTTGACATTTTTGACAATTTTTACTGCAGAAGTGCAGATATGCCCTCACGTTTTGGTGTTTTTGCTAATTGTTTTACTGCAGAAATGTGGATATGCCCCCGTGTTTCGATGTTTTTGCTAACAATTTTTTGCAGAAGTGTGGATACCCCCCCGTGTTTCGACATTTTTGCTAACTATTTTCTGCAGAAGTGCGGATACGCCCCCGTATTCCGACGTTTTTGTTAACTGTTTTCTACAGAAGTGCGGATACACCCCCGTGTTCTGACGTTTTTGACAGTTTTCTGCAGAGGGGCGGATACGCCCTCCTGTTCCAGCATTTTTCATAGCTAACATTTGCTTGTAGGGCCTTTATTTCATTCAAATTTTAAAGTTTTCCTTTTTTTTTTTATCTATTCACTTAGCATAATTAGGGGGAAGTAATACTTGCTATTTGCTGTGCCTTTTTTTCGTTGTGTTACCCTAAGGGGGCATTGGTTTGTTTTCATCTTCCCCTTGCACGTTGTGCGGATCTAGGGGGTAGTTAGAAATGATTAGTGTCTTCTTCTTAGTGGGACCTGCTTGGGGATTTCATCACCCCAAGGGATGATCCCAACCACGCGTACCGGCGGGGTATAAAAAGCGGGGAGAGCCAAAGCTGTACCCCAATCTAGTTGCATCGTAATTGGTGAAGTGTCAAAGCTAGGGTGATACCTAGATAGATGTGAAGAGTTGGTCTGAGTCTTTTAGTATCTCTCTGGGGTTCTCGACTCACGCTTGTGAAGAACTAGTGTTCATGGTTGTGCCTTACGTACCGAGCGTATATTGAGGACTCCCTAGAAACTTTGTTCATCCTAGAGTAAGACCTTTGCTGACCATACCCCTTAATACTAATCATAGGATTGTGCTTGTTCAAAGTGTCTTTCTGTGAAAAACCAGTAAATTTTGATAAGTCAAACCTTCATTGAGTCAATTCAAGTCCTTGCCATAATCCCTCATTCCAAACCAAGTCATTGTTCTTGTAGAGGGGCGGATTTTTCCCCCTGTTTTAGCATTTTTCACTGCAAAAGTGCGGATACACCCCCTTGTTCCGACTTTTCTGCAAATTTTTTTATTGCAGAAGTGCAGATACGCCCCCCCATTTCAGCATTTTTCACTGCAGAAGTGTGGTTACACCCCCTTGTTTTGACGTTTCTGCCAATTTTTTTACTGCAGAAGTGCGGATACGCCCCCCTGTTTTGATGTTTCTGCCAGTCTTTTTACTGCAAAAGTGCGGATATGCCCCCCTATTCCAACGTTTCTGTCAGTCTTTTTACTGCAAAAGTGCAGATATGCCCCCCTGTTTCGACGTTTCTGCCAATCTTTTTACTGTAGAAGTGCGGATATGCCCTCCTTTTTCAGCATTTTTCACTACAGAAGTGCGGATACGCCCCCATGTTCTGACGTTTCTAATAGTTTTTACTGCAAAAGTGTGGATACGCCCCCTTAACGGACAATTTCATCCATTTGACCATTCTACACCCCCGTTTGAACTCCCAAAGTCTCCATTTGACCATTTGATCATCCTAAACACTCATCAAATCCAATCCTCATCCAAAATCATTAAATTGAAACATCATCAATTGATTCATCAACTTATCCAAACAATCCAAAACCAATCTTATCCAATTGATCCAAACAATCCAATCTTTATCCAAATCATCAAATTGATACATCATCAATTGATCCATCAACCAATCCTTATCCAATCATCAAATTAATTGATACATCATTAATTAATCCATCATCCAATCCAAAAAAACTTATCCTATCATATCCTTTGATCCAATCCCAATCTAAGATCCAATCTAGTTCTAATATGAGAGTTAATCCCATCATCCCAATCTGAGCTTTCATCCAATCCCCATATGAGCTTCCAATACATCATAGTTTTCTACCCATCATCTATTCTTTCCTTCTAATTTGTATCCATCATGAATCTTTATCCCCCTCTCACATGACCAATAATAGTAGTCAAGGGGAATCCTAACTCTATTGATGACGATAACAAAAATCTTGTTGATCATGAAGATTGTTATATAGATCCCCTTGACGCTATCATTGCTACCAAGCTCTCTCCAATCACCTCCCAAAATCCCACTACTTCTTTGAACTATCCCACCATGCCTTCATCCACATCTAATAATGGTTCTTATGCTACCCTTGACAAGGGATATCCAACATCCTCACCATCGACATATTCATCATGTCCTCCCTTTCAACCTCTATCCTATCCAACATCCACATCCTCTTATCCTTATCATCATGAACAATCCCAATACCTCTACCTTAATCCGATATCTCAATCTTCCCATCCTAATCCAACACCCACACCTTCCTACCACAATCCCCCATCCCAATATTCCTCCTATCTTAATCCACCATCTCAATCCTCTCATCCTAATTTACCATCCATATCCTCCTATGCCAACTCACCATACATGTCTTCATATGGAGGTCCACCACCTCAATCTTCCCATCCTAATCCAACATCCACACCTTCCTATCACAATCCCCCATCCCAATACCCTTACATTAATTCCACATCTACCCATTCTAATCCTTCATCTACATCTTCCTACTATCACTCACCATCCCCATCTTCCCAATCTAATCCAACATCCACATCCTCCTACGTCACTCTCCCTTTTCCCACATTATATCTTAATCCTCCATCTAATCATAATCCTCCATCTCCTCCTAGTTCTACATGTAATCCTCATCCACACATCCACTCATATAATCCTCCAATTCTTAATCCTAATCCTCCATCCAATCCCATCCCTTCATCTAATCCTAATCCTCCATCTCCTCCTAGTCCTCCATCCAATCACATCCCCATGTCTAATCCTAATCCACCAATCCCTAATCCTAATCCTCTATCCATTCCCATCACTCTACCTAATCCTACATCCCTTCCAAATGTCACCCAAGGACTCATAATAGAAGAGAAACCATGCCCTCCCACTCTATCATGTACTTTCACTAGTGATGAGGCCCTCCTCCATCCTACACCGTCCAAATGGTTGAGCTGGTCAAACCCATTGAATCCATTGAATCCCCATCTTCTACTCCTAGATCCACCCAATCCATTGAAGACATCCAATCCCCTCCTCCCAGTCTTAATATTCACAAAATTCAATCCCATAACCTTCATGAATCCTCCATCCTCCTATCTCCCCCAATTGAGGTGTCCCTCCAATAATCTTCCATCATCATACATCCCACACAAGATGATTCATGCCAAGAGCTTGATCCAAAGCATACAAGAATATCCCCTTCTTAAAATCAAGATCCTCCCATCCCATCCACTACATCCCAAGATCATAATCCCCCATCCATCCCATCTCATGATTCCTATCCTCAACCTAGTCATGATCCTATCCTCCCATCCACCCCATCTCAAGATCACACTAGCTCATCCAATTTATCCCATGATTCCCTTTGCATTCAAGATCCAATCACTCTATCTCATGAGCCCTCATCATCCACTACCAAAAATCCAGATCCTATCATCTTCCCTAATCCCTCTCCCGATCCCTTATCACTTATTCCTCCTGATGCTGCTATCCCCTCATCTCCACTGCACGATCCTTCATCACCATCTAGTCCTCCCATCCCTACCTCTTACAATGCGTATGCACCACCCTACCTCTTCTACCTACTAATGTGCTCGCATCATGCTTCCAAGAGAATAATCATCCTACCATAAATCACATGCTACAAAACATGAACTATCAAGGAAAAGGTTTAAGCCTTCATGAGCAAGGTACTTTAGAGCCCATCCAAGTCAAAGAACATCCAGACACACATGGTCTTGGATATATCTCCCAAAACCCGCACTCTAAATATGTTGGTACAACCTCCGTACATCCTAAACGATCCTCTTCTCAAGGCACAAGAGATACTTTCCATCATTCTACCATCATTTTCCGCCATCCCCCCTCCTCCATCATATTACCTAAAAACAACCATCCATCTTCCTCCCTCATCCTCTCAATCCATTTTGAGTCCTTATGTCCCTCCATCCATCATTGCTCATCCTTCATCTACTATCGGTTCTTATAGCCCTCCATCAAACCCCACACATCTTCCATATACACAGTCCATTTTGGGTCCTTATATCCCAAAATCACCCCCTCCATCTTATCCTATTCATCCTTTCATTCATCCACCCCCTCTCCCTCGTACACAACATAAAAATCCTACCTTCATAACTCCTAATCAAGATCAACAAAGTCACATACCTACACATTCTCTATCTACACGCAATCCTTATAACCCTACCTCCATTGCTCCACATCATCCATGTCCTCACACCTATCCCCTTGCTACTAAAAGCACTTTGGATTCCAAATCACAAATGTATAAATCCAAACATCTACATGAATCTAAAGCTCCTTATGTCCCCTTCAAAATACATGTTGAAGAAAAGAAAAATCAAGTCCAAAATCCAAATCAATCCAAAAGGCCACAAAGGCCCACCAAAGAAAAAATAAAAACCATGTGGATCCCAAAGAAAAAAGGTGCCATACCTTCAAATGAAAAGTCCATAATGACATCCAAAGTTGCTATTCCCTCACAAAATCATTCACATCCTCCATCTCCTAAATTTTTTTTGGGTCCTTATGTCCCAAACTGGCCTATCCCAATGCCTCCATTATCGCCACATTTCAACCCTCCTATCATTTCACATCTACCACATGTGCCAATGTTGACCCTGAACACCTTCCCCTATCACACATCCACTCCATCATTCCATCCATACAATTTCCAACACCCCATCCACTACCCCCCCTATCACCCCCATCCAATCCATTTGATTCATCCTCTTGCATAACTCATTTCTTCTACTAAGGTTGTACCAACATCCATTGGTCACTTTACACATGGGCTCTTTTTACCTCATATGGAACTTGATACTTGAGTCCTTCATCCATCTCCTTATCAAATATCCTCCAAATCTGCATATCCATATTCCTATCTTTATCCATCTTCATCCACATCCTAGTCCAAAAAATACAAAAAAATGAAAAAAGAGGAAAAAAAAAAAGAAGAAAAAATCAGAAAAATACAAAAAAAAATAGTAGTAAAGAGAAAATCATTCGTTCACTGGTGAAAACTTGGCAAACAAGCGCCTTGGAAAAATACCATGATGAAAACCTTGTAAACAGGCATCATGCGTAAATTCCCCATCTAATCTCCTTCCACTATTGGGGGCAACATCCACTTACACATTCCTTTCCTCCATCTCCTACATCTGCCTATCTTCCACATCCTATCCATCCTATCCCATTTATCCCACTCCCTCCATCTTCCTTGTGATCTTGATAAATATAGGGGCAAACCTATATACATGCTTTGGACACCTCTTGGCATATATTCCCCTCATCCATACACTATCATATTCCTTATCCACCTCTCTCTATCTTCCATTATCCGTGCATCCTATCCACCTCTCTCTATCTTCCATTGTCCATGCATCCTATCCACCTCTATCTATCTTCCATTTCCCATCTCACTCCCTTATCCACCCATCTTGCTATCCCTCTTGCCTCCTCATGCAGGACACATCTAGAGTGGGGGAATCTCCTTATTTGCAATTGGGTCCTTGGAGACATCTTCCATCCATTCCGCCAAGTAATCCTCTCCATCTCCCCATCTTTCCCATCCTTACCTCCCCGTCCATTTATCCATCCAGTCATCCCTTCCATCTACCAAATTCTTATCTTCATATACTCTCATCCACTAGTCCTTTTCATCCTTTCATCCTTATCTACCCCCTTCCTCTATCCTCTTATCCTAGCCTTACATCTTTCTAATATCCTCTCAATCTTCATCACTCATCTATCCATCATCTATCCACCTATCCTTGCATCTTCTTATCCATCCATCCCTTTCCCTCTATTTTCCTCCTATCTCATCATCCCTTGTCATTGGTATCTTGCTATAGGCTCCCCTCATGCAATCCAATGCCATGCTATCTCACTATCATCACTCCTATCTATTTCCTACATCTTTTTGATATCTTATCACTCTTTATCATTCATTATACATCCTCTCATCCTCCCAATTCATATTCTAATAATCTAGATCACTATCCCATCCCTGAGCTTCGCATAACCCACATCCAACATATCAACCATCCCATCCGCACGACCTATCCTGTCTTGTCATATCTTCTCCATCCTTTTATCCATTTATCATGGTCATCTCATCATCCCTTATCCATTGTCTATCGTTGGTCTTGTCAAACTATTTTGCCCCTACGCTTTCACGTAGGCAAGGTTGATCATTTTATCTATCGTCGGGGTTCTGCCTTTTGTCTGTCTTGTCCTCTTCCATCTTCTATCTTTGGCCTTGTGTCAAACTACGTTGCCCCTGCACTTTCACATAGGCAAGGTCAATCATTTGATCCGCCCCCTGGGCGTTTATCTGTCTGGTTTTTTTCATCCATCGAGGTCTTCATTGTCCTCTTTCCACTTTTATCCCTTGTCTTTTATAGAACTACGAGGGCTTCGTGCTTTCATGTAGGCAAGGTTGATCTTTGATCAACCCTCGAGCCCCTAGGTCTTTAGGGTGTGTCTATTTTGTCGCCTCATCATTTTTTCATCTTGTCACCTTATGTCTCATCATCTTGTTGTGTCATCAAGTATGTCCCTATCCTAGCTAGTGCTTACAAACAATGGTCATCTGTATCACAAGATCCAATCAATTTCTCGTATCTCGCATCTTATTGATCTTTTAGTTTACTATCCATCATTGGTCTCAACAGGATGTATCCTTCCTAATAGACCTCATCAACCCCATCCATCATCTTGATCCTATGGTAAAGGACATTTGAAATTGATTATGATCTTTTGATGCTTTTGGCTTTTGTTTATCATTTGAGCTCCCTATCATCACTTTTCATTGTCGCCTTGATCCATCATATCACGGTGTGCTTTGACTAGTCAACATAGGGGCATATCTTGCTCATTTCTTTGTTTTTGTCTTCTTGGTTATCCCACGTAGTACCCACCAAGATCCCTGAGGTCTTGTGTTACGATGGGCATCTTTTTGTGCTTGTGGTTATTCCAATACCTGGCCTGACCAAAGTTATCGCGACTTTAGGGTGTTGGGATAACCTTCTTGTTTGTTGTGTTTGTTTTATGCATTAGACACTAATCTGTCTTGGTTTACATACCTTGACACCTGGTGTCTTATGCTATAGTAAAAATCAGTGCTCCGAAGATGGCAAATTGCATTAGGATTGCATTTCATTTTCCATTCCGTCATCTTGCATGTATTCCTCATCCCCGCATCCAACAAAATCCCCTACCAATCCATAATCCTTCATCAATTTCTCTCCCCTATCCATCCAATCTCTTATCATCATCTCTTCAATCTTCTTAGAATACTATCGATTGGTTATTCTAAGCATCTTGTCCCCCATCATTTCATTTAACCATCTTGCATCCCCATCTCGTCTTACTCCATTCAATCTAGCACAAATCATCTCATCCCACTCTTGGTCTTGTTCCCAACCTTGCTACAAGCCTTGATCAAATCATCCTCCTCATCATCATCGTCATCCTCAGTTGTATCTTTCCCTATCCTTTTGTGTTGTTTTGGGGATGTATCATTCCCTCATCAACAATGCTATCATTATCATCATCAACGGGATGTATCTTTCCCTATCCTTTTGTGTTATTTTGGGATATATTATTCCCTCCTCAACAATGCTATCATCATCCTCATCATCAGCAGAATGTATCCTTCCCTATCCTTGTGTTGTTTTGGCATGAATCCTTCCCTCATCAATAACACTCTCATTAGGATGTATCCTTCCCCATCCTTGTGTTGTTTTCGGATGTATCCTGTCCTTATCAAAACAACATTCCATCACCCATCCACCCAACCTGGCTTGTAGCTTGACTAGGGCAACATCATATGTGTTCTTGAATCCATTTGTGCTCACCTTTATCTCCCATCGCTTATCATCATTTCTTATCCATCAAATTACATCATCATCTTCATATCCCCTTTCATCATCTCATCTCTCATTTTTTCCCACATCCCTTCATCCTTCATCACTCATCCGCTCTTCTGCCCTTTTCTAAGGTAGCTCCACCCTTCCGCCCTTTTTCGGGGCAAATCCACCCTTCCAGGGCGGACCCACCCTCTTCCGGGGTGGATCTGCCCTTTCGGGGGTAGACCTACCCTTCCAGGGGTGGACCCTCCCTTCCGAGGTGGACTTGCCCCTTTTCGAGGCGGATCCGCCCTCCCAAGGCGGACCCGCCCTTTCTGGGGTAGACCTTCCCCTTCCCGGGGTGGACCTACCCTTCTGCAGTGGGGCAAATCCGCCCCTCTACAGACATTTTTTTCCTTTTTCTTCCCGAGGCCTCCATTTGCAAATCGTGCGTCGGATTGACTTCGTTCTAAAGGAAAACTTCATTATTTTTTCAAGCTCTTTCAAACCATACCTTTCATTTCTTCCTATTGATAATTTTTCAGGACCCCTCTCTTTTCCCTCTCTTTTTAAGGGGTATTTTTTTTACTTCTTTTTCACCGTTTTTTCCTCAAACTAATCCCTTCCCTTCTTGGGGCCGCCATTTGCAAACCATTTGTCCGTTTGACTTCGTTCAAAAGAAAAACTTGCCTAACTTTTCGCACTCTTTCCAACCATATCCTTCGTTTCTTCCTATCGAGAGGTCACCTGGGACCCCTCTCTTTTCCCCGTCGCCCTCTCGAGGGGGCATACCCTTCCCATTTATCCATTTTCCTTGTTATGGTCATTCATTTGCAGGATTGAGGCATCTTCATCCATTCTCCGCTAGTTGGGCCACTCAAGTCCTCCTCCCCATGCTAGGGCATCATCTTCTGGTTACTTCCTCTATAGAGTCATTTGGATTTTATTTTTCTTCGAAGCACGGCTATTCTAATGGTACTTCAAAGAGGGGCAAAATGTAGACATCTAAATTTGATCACTTCCATATGATCAAAATCATCTACTCTATCCATCTATGTCATTAATAGTGATTAAATAATTTATTTAATCATTATTTCATTTTCTACCTAAGGTTCCTAAAGTATGTAATTGAATAATTAAATACTTTACCTTATCCCTTTCTTCTCTAAATTGAATAAATATGACAAATTATTTAATTTAGTCTTTTAACCCATTTGCATTAAAACCAATTTTTAATTCCTCTTTTTCTCTCTCCTTGTCACATTCTCCATAACCCTCTTTTAATCTAGATTAAATTAATTAATTTGTGATTAGGATGTGCACCACTTAATCTTGATTAAGTGTCACATCCTCCATAATCTTCCACTTGCTTATAATATCTCATTAATTATCTTAATCCTGTGTTTGCACAACCTTAATCAAAGTCATTAGTCTAATTGGTACCTTGGTCAACTCTCCCCATCCCCCAAGGAATTTTTAATTCTTTTTTATTCACCCAAGGCTCCTCTCTTCCCCATGTGAATTTTTAATTCACATTTTATTCTTCCAAGGCTTACCCTATCCCCATGCAAATGTGACTTGTCATTTTACATGTGCCCAAGGCTTCTAGAACCTTGGACTTGTCACATCTCTCACATGTGGAAAATCCCCACCTTTTTGGAAACCCTCTTTTATCCACTAGATTCTTCCAATTATTGTGAATTTTTAATTCACTTATATTGCTCCAAGGAATCTTCTCATCCCCCAAGATGCTTGTCCTTCTTCCACCTCATGTACTTCTCTTCCACCTCATTTCCACATCATTCCACCCTAAGACATCTCACATTCCACATGTCAAGATGTGAGGGCTTGTGAATCCTCAACTCACCATAGCCCTTCATCTTGATCTTGTTGGATCAATCTCAACCGTTGAATTTTTTAGAGAATTCCAATTATCCTATAAATACCCCCTCGTTTCTCTCATTTTAGGGATCAAATCTTTTGCTACCAAACTCTTGCCAAATTATCATTTGCAACATTTTAGTTTTTTCATAGTATTTCTCATCAATCCATCTTGCATCTTGCATCCACTTCACTCTATTGCCATCCAAGGAGCACACAAGACATCCAAAGAACAAGGGCCAACCAAAGAAAGAGCAACATGAAGGTATAATCAACAATGAAGTTATCTTATCTTGCTTTCATGTTTATTATTTCTTAGGCTAATCATTGAGGTGCCCTTTTCTTATTTTATTTCCTCTTATTGCATCATTTTAGCATCTCACACTAGGACTTAGCATTTTAAAGGGATCACAGATATATTTTCGCATAGAGTGATTAATCGAGATCTAACCATCTTGAAATGGTAAACTTATTATATTATTTTCACGAACTTTATGTATTGTATGGCATATTTCTTCACGGTTTTGTGTCATTATACTAACTTTTGTACTTTAAAGACCAAATATCATAAAGCAATTGATTGACATAACACAAAAGAATGATTAAAATTTTAAAATAATAGGTTAGATAAATGACAAACAACTTGGTTTTCCAAATGGGTACATCCTCTCACATGGATGCTTGTGCTTGGTTAGGACTCAATGTTACAATTGGGTGCCAACATGATTTTGATATTATTGCATTCTTTTCTAAAATCATGTCTATGTTACTTCAACAAAAATAATAATGATAACATTCCTTTGAATTTCCTATTTGTGCATCCCTTGCACCTCCTAAAGTTGCAAGTGCTAGTGCTAATAATTTTTGGTTTATAAATGTCTATACTATCTATTAGGAAATGCTTCACTTGTTATAGGACAATATTTCTACAATTGTTGGTTTTTTAGAATTCAAAATTTCTGTTAGTTTTTTAAAAATTCAAATTTCTTATATCTATTTTTTTTTCAAGATTTTTGTTATTGTAATTTTTATATCAGTTGTTTAGATACATTTATAAAAAAGAAAGTGATGGCGATTTCTTATTTTTAAAGTCCTGTGTAGTCATCAGATTTAATGTTTTTATTTATTTAACATAGATTTTGTTTGATACTCTTCCCTTCTAACTTCCAAAAAAAGTTCTTGTTATAATGTTTAGATTTTTAATATTTTAAATTATAAATTTTAAGGGCATATAAATTTATATTTTTATTAAATAGATAGGTCTATTTAAAATCATTAAAAATTTTAATAGAAATTTTATAAATAAACACAAAATTAAATAATTTTTTAATGTATAAATCATAATTTTTAAAATATACATTAATATTATATATATCAAGTTGAGGTCATATATGGAGGGCCCCATTCCTTGCATGTAAATAGTTCAAACTTGCAAGTTCAATGACCTAGCAAGGCAACAAAGCTCATGAGTTCAACAACCAAATGGAGATTTGAGCCTTAGTAACAACAATTACAATGCCAAGTTTTAACCAACACACAATGTCCATAATAAGCTAAAATAAAATCATCTTGATCTTTAGGTTTTTAATGAATATTATAGAATTTATTAAGTTTATGTGAAAGGAGTTAGAATGACTATAGACCATAAATATAAGTGTTAACAAAATATTTTGATCTTTAATACAATTATGCAGTATAATAGTGTCGTTTTCAAAGATGTCAACAATTTCATAACAACTAGTGTATTTTTATCATGGTATATGGAAGCTAAGCTTATAACATTAAAAAATAAACTTGTAAGACATTATTTATATGAATTCCATTCCAATGTTAGGCCAAAGATTTCAACAAACTTTAAGTCATGCTTGCTATCATGAATAATTAGAAAATGAAATTGATTTTTTTTCTAGATATTGACATAATAAATTTATTTTAAGGTATATGGAAACTCAAGTATATATATATATATATATAATTAATTGTTGTGGCAAGGCTTTTGTTAATAGTATTTATTATCGTGATATTTTACCATAATTTAAATTCAAATAAATATACGAAAGAAAATGTAATGTTATAGAACATTATAATGCATTATATAATTTTAAAAACTAATTTATTTAAATAATTAGGTTAATTAATAATGTGAAATTGATTGTATGGTTATAGATGTGGAATGGAGAAAAATAAAGCATTAAACACAAAGAGATAAAGACAAATGTAAACTCATTTTATTTCCTTCTTTTTCATAACCTTGGGTTGAGCTAGACAATGAATAGTTCCATCCAAAGCTTCCCTTGATTTTATCTCAAAGATAGGATGAATTGAGCGGTATACATGTAGTTAGCTCTCTAAAGCACTAGCATAACATTAGGCATGTAGGTAGATGATCCAAATGGTTTCCAAGAGGTCCAATTTATAAATTTTTGGATGAAAGATTAGAGATGGTTTGAATTGATTTGAAAAATCAAGAGCTCAAATTGATTGAGAGGATTGAGTTGATGGGGAGATTATAGGTATCATTTTGTGAGGGGGGACTTTTACGAAACATGGATTGGTAGGGAATGAAGGGCTAATATATATATATATATTAATCTAATGGGCAAGATTATAATTTTTCTCGCACTTGTGAGAATATTTTTGGAGAAGAGAGTGGGTGCATGAAGAAGAACAAATTTGACATGTCTTCTCATAGGCGCGAGAAGCCACATCGAGATGAGAGATGAGATAAGTGATCTCTCATAGATGTGTAAGAGAATGACAAAGACTTTTTAGGATGGAATGGAGGGTCAAGATTTTATTGTAGTTTTCTTTTAGGTATATGTGATAGGATGTGACATGGAATTAAGTTAACTAATCATATTTAATATTGTGCAAATGATTAGTCAAATGAATTAATTAAGATTGATAAAATGTAGAAGTTAGTGAATTAAATAAATTTGAGCATTTGTTTATTTATTGAATGATCATGTAAAGTGAACTCAAATAAATAAATTTTTAATTTATTTAAATCAGTTTGAACCTTAGAAAAAGGTTTTTATTAATATCGAAAGAACTATAGGATGCATTAATTGAATAATAATGTTGGAAGAATTATTAAGATAATTAATTAATTAAATATATTTATTTAATTAAGGATAGAGGGATGCAGAATTAGGAGAATTAATCAAAGGTAGATGTTAGATGTCTACATTTTTCCCCTCTTTGAAACAAAATTGTGAGAAAAGAAGATTTGCATCATTTGAAAGAAAGGATATAGTGTTTGAAGTGACTTTCGTACCTAGTCGGAATAAATTATGACAATGAAATTGGAAGATTATGCCCCTTTGAGCAATCACTAAAAAAATGTTGTTCATGGGAGCTCTTCAAAAGGAGAAGTAGTTAGAAAAATTGGATAGAGGAGGAAAAGTGAGGATTTAATAGAGAAAATTAAGGAAAATGGATAATAAATGCATAAATAAGAGAAAAAAAAGTGAAATGGAGGAAAAAAATGGAGGTTGGACCTATAAATACGCCTTGGGGTGGGAGGTTGAAAATAGTTCATTTGTGCTCCCACCCCTTAGAGATCCATATCATAGAGTAGACGAATGAGAAAGAAGAAGATGCCATTTATTTTATACCACACACATTGAGTGAAGCAAATGTGTTAGTACATACAACCAAAGGACATAGGCACATGGGTGTGACCCATAAACTAAACTTTTAGGTTAGTGTAGGCGAAAATAATAAGGGGTAGAAGTAAGATGAGCATAATCAATGAACTTGAAATTGTTTTGACATGTTTCCCATGCAAGAAAAATGGTGCTTGCACTACATGAAATGTCACTTATGTTGTAAAATAATGCCCACATGGGAAGTGGTGAACTAGTGTGAAAATTGTGATATCTTCACAAAGTGATACTTAGGGGTAAGGTGGCTCACCAACATGAATTGCCTCCCAAGAAAAAAGAGTGTCACCTACACATAATGACACTTACATAGATTAATTCTTGCATGGATCAACATGTCCATGCATTGGAATGTTCAAATAAATAGAAATATAGGTATTATGGAAAAATAATGACATGGTTTGCATGTGGATGCAAGAGTAGTTACTACCTCTTCAAACATGTGAGTGGAGTCCAGCAATGATGACACAAATAACATTATCAAGTGTAGGGTGGGGATTTCCAGAGATAGTTGGACTATGGTATCCAACACAAATGCTAGTTATTTTGGGCACAAAATACGATAATTATAGTGATATGAGCATTTTTTATCTTCTAACAAGGGAGATAATTTTGACACTCAAGGTTGTTTGTAGGATTCTACATATTTTGATTTGTGGGCCACTAGTGGAGTATTGGTTTTGAGGGTTGAAGAGGGAGTTGATATGATTGTTTGGGAGTCATGATCCACCGATGGTGGACTAGGAAATGTATATGGTTATGGTGGTAGAGGTGGTGGAGTTACCTTTGTACATAGCATGTATTACTAGTTGGAATATTTCTTGTTGATAAGAGGGCATAAATTTATTGTATTGGGTGGGTGAGGGTGTGTACAAAGATGTTGAAAAGAGAGGAGAGTGCATGCTTGTGAGCCATGCATGTTGGTGTAGCTATATTGAGATATATATATGGTGGTTTATAAGGGTGGGTGGCGCATAGGATGTGGTGTGATGTCGCTATATATATGGGTATGGGAGAAAATTAGGGTATTGAGACTATTGGTTGAGAGATAAAGAGTACTAGGGATGTTACACATGTTAATGTATGATGGGTTGTTGAGACATAAAGGGATGGATACCTGGTGTTGTGGCATTGGGTTATAGATGAGATTTATAAATTAGAGTGGAGACTATGAAGGCTATATGATACATAAATAGAGAATGTCAAGTATTTATCATGTGTACAAACTTGTAGTTTCTTAATTGGGTAGTCAGATTTTGTTATTGAGTAATATTAAATAGAGAAGGTGCAAATACAATTTGGGTTGCCATGGGATTTTCCAAACACAAATATTAGTTTTTCATGGGTGTCAAGAGGTTTGAAAATGGGATTCCATGATGGAGCCTTGTAATTCCTATATGACATGGTTTCAAGCAATGAGGGCACAATGACTACCACAACTAGATGATGTAGATGCCGGAGTTACGATGACATATATAGGGTGGTGAAAATAACATAGAATAGTATGACTAATAGTTCAAAGAGTCATGGGGGAGGGGTAGGTATGGGGTGAAGATGGGGAGGGAGAAGTGAAGGAGGGAGAGTCCTGGGATTAGAAGGGGCAAAGCATGAGGGTATTCCATTGCTAATAGACATAGATATGTGGGGAGAGTAGGTAGGACTTGACATGAGCATGGTGAGGAGAAGATATAAATGGAGTTGGCCACCACATGATCAAAGTGGGATGGTTGGCAGTGAGAGAGGAATGAGACACAAGATGTTCAAGATTAAGCATTATCAGAGAGACAACTTGTAAATGGAGTGAGATAAGTTGCAATGTAAGCTAGATTCCATAAGGGCATGTAGGGATAACCTTCAAAATGAAAGAGAGGCTATTGGTATATCTTGATGCTATGAAGTTAGAGAGGGATATTAAATATACTAATAAGGATAAGCTTTAGGAAAAGGTTAAGGTGAGGAGGGAAAATATGCACATGTTACAAGCAATTTTTGATATTATGAGAGAAGAGAGGGTTATAGATTAGGAACAATTACAACTTGTGCATGTATATGATGGGGTATCGGATGAAACATAGGCTCAATGGGATGATTGGGGGATGAAGAGATATGTCTTGCACATATAGTTGCAATGGGTGTAGTAGGATGTATAAAAATTGTAATTAGAGAGATTAGGCTCAAGGATTGTTTGATGCATAGGTGTTAGCATCAATGGTGAGAATAGCAGTTTGGGTTGAGAAGTAAATCCGAGAGAAAAATAGTATAGAATACTACATGAGAAATCAATGCTAATAGAGTTGTCATTTCATGCCACCCTTGACAACCCATCATCGATAACTGATCTGAGAGATCCTACATGGGCCATCTTGTATGAATTTTCCTTGAGAGGTTCCTAAACTTGGCTTAGTCCTAAGTTTTTGAGCTTTTGGGTTTTTGCATGCCTCTCTTTTGGAATACCTTTTTCCATTGCTCCCGATTTTCCATCTCCTTTGCCTCTTTTTCCCTATTTTTTCCTAAGTCTTTTAGGTTTCGACCATCAACCTTAACTCTTAACTCCTTTCACTTCCCCTTCATAGTCTTTAAGTCTTCTCCCAAACCCACGAACTCTCAATGAAGCTTTCATGATTTTGCTTAAGACTTCATCCTTCGAACTTTCAAGTGTCTATCTTCAATCTTACCTTTTACTTATTTCTTTTGATAGTGCATAATCCTTCCTCTCGACCCCCAATCTTCATTTCACTTTCGATCTTTGACGACCAGACCTTTTTTCTATCTCCTTCATCTCGAAGTCTCAATCGAGTTTTCTAAGTGAAATTTTACTAAGTATCAAATTGTTGGACTTCAGGGATCAATCTTCCCTCTTACCTCTTACCTTCTTTTGGTAAGAGGTATGTATTCAATCCAATCCCCAAAAACCTTCTAGGCTTTCGGGTATCAGGCCTTTGAATTTTCTCTTTCTTCCATTCCTTAACTCCTAAATGGCTTCCTTCAAAATTTGACTAAGTGTCAAGTTTTTAGAAATCGAGAGTCGGGTTTCTCCCTTACCTCTTACCTTTACTTGGTAAGAGGTAGACATTCTTTCTGACTATCGACACTTGATGAAGCATTCCTTTTGGACCTCGTTGTTTCGACCTTCCCTCCTTTCTTCTACAAGCGGTATGAGGTAGGCCCAAGGCTCAAATCCCAAAGTCCATAGTTTGATGCCAATGAAACATGAGGTATGAAGCAAGCATGATGCTCTATGTCTGAAAAAGGTTGCTCTTTTTGAGGTTCCAGGCCATTTAATGTTACAAAGGTATCTTATCAGGCATGAAGGCCCCGACACTATGGATTTTGACATGTTTTTTTTCACAATGATTCCATTAATGCTTGAGCTACCTTTTCAATGGCCTATTTCAACTTCTAGGGCTTCAATGACTTCATTTATTGCTCCCCTTGACTTTTTTAGATCTTATGGGCACCCATGCTCATTTATTGTTGATTATTATCCTTCCTGATTGTCCCATGCCCAGATCATTTATTTCACGAAGGCATTTTGAAGGCTTTTTGGTACAACATTCATTGTTGGCTATGGTGTTCACATCTAGGGATCCTCTCCAACACAAATTTCATGGACAAATCTTCTCAGTCTTCCTTGATCGGACCTTGCTAACGCGAGTTAGGGTTAGATTTTTGTTTGTAGATTTCAGTTATGCTTGCACTTTAAAAGAAACACTTGTAATCATTCCTAAGGGTCCTTTTTTTGGGTTCTACCCAAGATTTTCTATTACAAACTATGCATTTTACATTTTTGTAACTGTAAGATTAACTTTCATGCCTCTGTATTAATAAATTAATCAATAGTTTACCTCTTCTAAATGCTTGTATCTTGTGTGACACTTGGTTCCTTTATGTATGCACGAAATTTCATTGATTTTGTAGGTCGCTTGATTGTGCTAATTGGCTGTAAGTGTTGATTGTGGTTAATCTCTACCTCTTTTATCTTTAGACTGCTAGCCCTTCATTCCCTCTTATAGATTTGGTGAAATACAGAACTGTGTGAGTTTCCTGATGATTTTATTGATACCTTGTGAAATAGGAAGTAGGAAGAAACATTTTAAAGATAGGTGCATAACCATTTTCCCTACCTTTAGCTTTCCTCCTTCTCCCTTTTCCTCCTACAATTCATAGTTTAGGGTTAACATAGGGTTATCCAATGCTGGGTTGGACTAGTATTGTCGCATCTAGTTTTGAAGAGGAATCTGACCTTCTCTAGAAATCTAACCTCATCTATAGGGTCCCACACCAAGTGAGGTTAGTTCCATTGTATCACTGGAATGTTGAACTTCCTGTTCAACAGGGTGTATTTCCATGTGACAATAATTTTTGGCATGCTTGGTGGGATGGTTTGAACTGCCTCAGTTCAAATCTTATCTTATCATTGCTGATATTTGGTGTGTATGTTAGTGATATCTACCTTTGGAGGAAAAATATTCACACGCCTAGCGACTTCGAGTTCAATCTCCCAGTTTCAAGAAGACTAGGTATTGGTATGTGCTCACATTTTTACAGAAAAGTAGTCTTCATTTTATATTTTTGAACTTTTTTCAAGGATTCCTAGCTTGTTTGATGTTACAACATGTCTTCCTTTCATGGAGATATGTTTTATCATCCTCCTTTCCATGAAAATGCTACTCATTTCCACCCTTCTCAGTTATATCACAATGAACATGCAACTGGTTTTTACCCAAATACCTTTGCTACAAAAAGATACTAGTATGTCTCTTATCATGCTTACCACCCACCCATCCCTACTCAAGGCTCATGGAAGCCATATGTTTAGACCCAACCAAAAGGAATCATTTTTGTCTCTAGCCAATGTTGCCATCCTCATAGTCAACCTTCAAAGTCTGACAACTTGAGCATCAAAGATATACTGTCAGACTTTCAAAGGAAAATGAGCAAAATGGAAGGGGCTCAAGAGCATAGCCTTTAGTAGGAGGATTTGGCTTATCAGGCCTACCAACAACATAAAGAGATGGAGATGCAAATGCAACAATATGAGGAGTCTCTTGCAAGAGAGTTTTCTACCAAGCAAGAGAAAATGAGTCTTTTGCTTTCTCAAGTGCAAAGGTTGGAGGGTCAATCAGCTACCTATATTCCAAATTAGCCTATGAAGGAGGAACCTCCTAAGTACAAAATTCCAAGATTCAAGGAAAGTAAGCCTCCAATGTCTTCAAGTAAGTCTTTTGAGCTTGAAATTCCAAGCTTTAGAGACCATCCTTTGCAAGAGACTGTTTCTATGCAAGTTGACCCTCTTGTACCTCAAGAGCCTATTACTCCTCAAGAAACCCAACAAGATTACTATAAACAACCTTCTCATTTTGGTGTCATTCATCTTTGCAAAGATGGGCCCATTGTCTACTAGGATTGATGGTTTAGTGCAACTGAGGAGGATGTTTTTGGGGAAGAGCGGGAGGTTTCTTTTATTGTTGGTACAACTAAGCATGACATGGAAAAGGAGGAGTTTGACTTGCAGCCAGAGTTTGATGAGAATGAACAACTAGGGCAACAGTCTGAGGGAGAAGCAACAGGTGTTGAGCATAATGCTCTTATTGATTTGTTTGATGGGATCCCATATTTTGTTCAAGATGAGGAGAATATGCCAATACTTATGTTGACAAATCAATTTGGACATAGGACAACAAGCAAGGAAGAGGTGATGTAAATGATTTTTTTTTCATTCATTGAGCTTCCTTGTTTTGTTGATGAAGATGAGGAGAGCATACAGGGTACAATACCATCACAAGTTTTGAAGCTGATTGAGGATGACAATAAGCATGATTTTTTTTTGGTTTATGAGGAGACAAATGAGGACAACCCTAGTTTGCAAAATGAAGAGGTTGAAACACATAAGGAGAGTTACCATGATGTCAAGGTTAATTCTCTTTTACAAGAAAGAAAGGAAGAGGTTGAAGAGGACTTGCTTTGGGATAGATTAGAGGCCTTTTGTTTAGAATTAGATGACAATTAAATACCTCTAGGAGAGGAAGATCATGAGCAGCAGGAACATAAGGAAAAAATCTCTTTGCTTTTTCCAAAATAGTCACAAGAGGTGTTCTTCACATGCTAGCACAAAGATGAAGAAGTAGTGAACAAACAAGAATCCAATAGGGAGAACTCAGATTTTGTCCTTTCAAGAGGATGTCCTATCAAATATCTTTCTTGGATGGAGGCCACCAAAGTACCACAAGCCATGATTTTCCTCAAGCACGAGGTTGAAGCTGAGAAGGAATGCATTTATCCTACTTATGCATTTCAAAGCAACAATATGTATGACTAACATGAAGAAGTAAGTGGGTTTGCCCTCTTTCTCCAAGGGCTATTGTAGCAATTCATTGAGCATGTGTTCAATCTCCACCTTCCCTTAACTATTTAGAAGCATGTGAAGCATTGCAAGATAATGAGAAAGGGAAGATACTTTGGAGAACCATCAAATGATTTTTTTTGAGAAAATCATGTTCTCTGTCTTCTGTACATATTAGCTTGTTTTTCCAAGAAGTGCCTTTGCACACCCTGCATTCTCCTTAATGTAATGTATATTTCTAAATTTTTTCTTTCCTTCAAGTGTAGCCTGCACATGTCCTATTTTTCTCTTGGGAGGCCCAATTGTTGAAGAAGTCTCATAACTTTGTGCCCAATGGATATGCAAGGCCCCTAGATTTCATGATTAACAAGCAATCATCCCACAAAGGTCACCATAAATGTTGTCATTTCATGCCACCCTTGATGACCCATCATTGATAACCAATCTAAGAGATCCTAAGTGGGCCATCTTGCATGAGTTTTCCTTAAGAGGTTCCTAAACTTGGTTAAGTCCTATTTTTTGGGGCTTTTGGGTTTTTGCATACCTCTAAGTCCTATGTTTTTGGGATTTTGGGTTTTCACATGCCTCTCTTCTAGTATACCTTTTACCATCGCTCTCGATCTTTCATCTCCTTTGCCTCTTTTTCCCTTCTTTTTCTTATGTCTTTTGGGTTTTGGCCATCGGCCTTAACCCTTTACTCCTTTCACTTCCCCTTCATAGTCTTTATGTCTTCTCCTCGACCCTTGAAGTCCCAATGAAGTCTTCATGATTTTTCTTAAGTCTTCATCCTTCATAATTTTGGGTGTCGGTCTTCACTCTTACCTTTTACTACTTTCTTTCGATAGCTTGTAATCCTTCCTCTTGACCCCCAATCTCCGATTTCACTTTCGATCTTTGGTGATTGGGCCTTTCTTCTATCTCCTTCCTCTTGAAGTCTCAATCAAGTTTTCCTTGAAATTTGACTAAGTATCAAATTGTCAAACTTCAAGGATTAACCTTCCCTCTTACGTCTTACCTTCTTTCGATAAGAGGTATGCATTTGACCCAATCCTCGATCCTCAAAAAAATTCTTAGGCTTTTGGGTATCGAGCCTTCAAATTTTCTCTTTCTTTCATTCCTCGACCCCTAATGGCTTCCTTCAAAATTTGAGTAAGTGTCAAATTTTGGAAATCAGGAGTCAAGCTTCTCGCTTACCTCTTACCTTTACTTGGTAAGAGGTAGACATTATTTCCAACCGCCAATGCCCGACGAAGCAGTCCTTTTGGACCTTGTTGTTTCAACCTTCTTCCCTCCTTTCTTTTGCAAGTGGTATGAGGTAGGCTTGAGGCCCGAAGCTTGAAGTCTGCGATCTGATGCTAATGAAACATGAGGTATGAAGCAGGCCCTACACTCGATGTCTAACAAAGGTTTCTCTTTTTGGGGTTCCAGACCATTTAATGATTGCAAAGGTATCATTTTTGGCTTGAGGGCCCCCACACTCCACAAATTTTAATGTTTTTTTTACATGACCATGCCATTGATGCTTAAACTACCTTTCTCAATGTGTTTCGAATTCTAGGGCTTCAAGGACATCATTATTGCTCCCCTTGACTTCTACAAATGATCTTATGGGTGCTCGTGCTCATTTATTGCTGATTATTATCATTCTTGATTTATCCCATGCCTAGATTATTGATTTCATGGGGGCATTTTTGAAGTCTTTTTGGTAAAACATTCATTATTGGGTATGGTGTGCATGTCTTGGGCTCCTCTCCAACGTGGATTTCATGGATGAATCTTGCAATATTCTCTGATCAAATTTTTTTAACATGATTTAGGGTTAGGGTTTGGTTTATGGTTTTTAGTTATGCTTGCAGTTTAAAAGAAACACTTGTAATCATTCCAAAGGGTTCTTCTTTTTGGTTTTTCCTAATATTCTCTTGCAAACTATGCATTTTACATTTATGCAACTATAAGATTGGCTTTTGTGCCTCTATGTTATTTTTAGAGAGGATAACCAACAAGAGAAAAAAAAATGTCATTTGTGTAGAGGATAATGAATAAATTAGGGATATTAGATTGGTCAAGGAGGACAAATTACACGTTAATGGCACAACCACCACCATTTTTAATACCTAGGAATCCAAATGATATTGCTAATTAGAGCTAGCAAGATAACCATCTTGTATGTACATGATATTATGTATCAAACATATATTTTGATGTATATATTGCTCCTAACTTCTTGGAGCTTTATTTTTACTTTGACCTGAGGATATGAAACCTTGCACCATGATTTTTGATATGTATATATGAGCATGTGTTGGTGACGATATAGGTGATGGTTATGTATGATGTGTATTTTATGATATTTATGTTTTATCAATGTACTATGTTTGATGGTATTATTTTTTGTTTGATGATGTGATTATCAATAGAAATGATAAGGATGAAATGACAAGATGAAAATGAATTAGTCATTTTTAAGTGTCTACAAATTTTTATGATGATGATTATGATTATGGATATGATGAAAAAATGATTATATTAACAATAAATACTATTATGATGTGATTATTATATTACTTTGGTGATGCAATTATTTCAAGTATGTGCAAATTGGTGTTGTTGTTGATGTCAATTGTATGTGTTGAGGGAGATTTGTGTTGAATATGAATAGTTGGTGTTATCTATTCTTTGATTTTTTGCATTATGTTGTCATTAGTTAAGATACTAGTGTTAACTTCTAGTGTTTCTTTGATAAGATTCTATCTATTAATGTAGTAATGCTAAATATTTTTTGGATATGTCTCTAGTGCTTGGTTTCCAAGTGTTTTGGAGAAATTTTGATAAAAAGAGGAAACATTGTGTTGCAGTGTTACTATGGGCTATAAAGAGATGTTTTGTTTTTGCTCCACATTTCTTTTGGGTTGAAGATATACCTGTACTATTTGGATATGTTGGTGATAGTTGTTCAGAGGTGTTATATTCAAGAGATAGTGTGTTGAATCAAGGTACAATAGAAGTTTTGTTCACCAGTGTGTGACTGTGTATTGTAGAGGTGTCTAGGAGAAATATTTTGGCTCCACATTTCTCTGGGCAGTTGTGCTTCAAATCTTGTGATTTAGAAGGTTTGTTGATGGTGTTGGTAGTTGACCTCCATTAAAAGGATTTGAGGTTTGGTTCTTCGAAAGATGGTTTTGCAAGTAACAATGTATGGCAGAGTTGTCTGAGTGTACTAGGGTTTGTACATTCTTCAAGTGAAAGTTGTTACTAGTAGAATTTGGCAAATAAATGACTACATGACTAAAAAATTTAGTCACAACAACTAAAAATGATTAAATTCTAGTCAATTTTTATAGCACAACTATAAATGACTAAATAAATGACTAATTTGATCATCAAGTAAAAAAAAGGAGATATTAGTGAAAGACTAAGTTTTCTCTGGGTACCAAACAATGAAAAAGAGAATTTTGACTAAGTTTTTTTTTGGGTGCCAAACAATTTAAAAGACAATTTTCATTCCTTGTGTCTATTGAGCCACGTAACAAAAGGAAGGTTAGGGTTTTTTAGTTTGTTGGTTGGAAGAAGTCCAAATATTTTTCAAAGGCATGGCATAGAACTAGTAGTTGGTTCTACCAACATCTATCCACATTGTTGAGAAGACCTAGGATAAATGCATGTTAAGTTTGATTTGAGGAAACATTTCTTTGTTGGATTTGAATTCATCCACACTACAAAGATTCACAAGGGTTTGAAGACACGTTGCATGCACGAGGAGATTGTACAAGGTTTTGAGGACAGATCATGCCCACGTTGAGTAATATTCAAGGTTTTCCTAGAAGCCTTCATCCTTACATCTTGCCAGGTATACTCTATGTCGTTAGGGTTTTTAGTTTTGTTTGGAGTTTCTAGGAAGAGATTTCTTGTCTCCTCATGAAGGTTTTATCCCTATCATAATCCAAAACTAGGAAGTCAAAGCTCTTATTAGGAAAAAAATCACCTTCATAGGTGATACTTTCATATCACAATGCAGATCTTTTGAGAAGATCACAAGCCATGATATCTTTAAGACATGACAGTAGTCTCATTTTTGAAGTATCAATGGGTTTTATTGGTTATGAGGAGTTTTTCTGGTTATGAATGACAATACCTATGTCTTTGTAAGGAAAATAATAACGAATAAATGGAAATATGTATGTTTTACTATCTTGATATCACCAATGTTGACCACCATTAAAATTCAGCCATGCCCTATTGGTGAGAATTGCTTCTTTGGCCAATGGGTATTTGTCCTTGGCCATTTACAAGCTAGTAGGGGTTTTATCCTCTAGTTACTAACAATCAACGAGGTTTTTTCCTCAAATCTATTCATTTGAAAACAAATGTTTAAGACAAATCTCATTAGGGTTTGATGTGGGTGAACTCAAAAGTAACCTACTATTGCATGTTTTCTTTATCTATTCTCTTTCTTTTTATCCATTCTTTTCTACCTAAATAAACAAGTGTTTTAGATCTCCTTTATCACCCATTTTCATGTGGCTATAACTATCCCATGAATCCTTCATGATTGATCTTTCATGTCTATCATTCATATCTAAAGATGGCAATTTAAAAGTCTTCAAGGTAATTGTGCGTTTCATGAAAGGAAGGTTGTCGTAGAACCAAAAAATTGCATAAGCTGTGTTTGCTTCCTCATGCTTATCTTTGTTTCAAGCTGCACCTTCAAGCAAAGGCTGCAATCTTGGTGTGTTCTGTTAAAAGAGAGAACCTATGACTGGAATCTACTAAAGTGTGATGAAGTGAATGTGTTGCAAATACATGGACCACAATTGCAGTACAAAATGTTTATCATGTCTACCTCTGTTTTCTACACCATGTTAGGGTTCATCACTATTGAAATGGCTGTGGTTGTCCGCATTTGTCTTTTCATGTCTTCTAAATATTGATAACAATGACTATCCTATTTCAATGGGGTCAATCTCAATGCAGTTACTTGATATCCACTTATGCTAGCTTCAACTATGACTAAGGTCATATTTGCTATCATGTATGAGCTAACTATCCTCATAAATTTTTGTCACTATCCATTGGTTATAGTAACTATCCCTACTTCTTGATTTTCCCTTAGCTTCATGATACTTTTTCTATTTATTATAGTCATAGAGAGTATATTTTGCATATGGATTTCCCTTATATCCATTAACAGCGACTATCATATTTTATGTCTTATAACCATCTTTTATTATCTGCAATCTGCCTTTTTATAAATGTTTATACACAAATCATTTCCCTTTGTCAATAGGTCTACCATTATTGAATGCTCAAGGAGACCTTCATGGTGAAAGCCTTTTCCATTTGTAGCATGATTGTATTTAATAGAGAACTAGATCCTCTTAAAAAACTTTCTTTCATGTCTTCATGAACCTCTCATAATCCAAGGTATAGCTAAGAGTTGTCCATGTAGCTTGCACTTGACACTATCATAGTGATGAATCATATGAAAAATTCTTGTCCCCATTCATCACTAGACTCATTGTAAGTATTCATTGTGTTTTTGTTGGAAAAACAAGAAGATACAACTAAGAGGGGGGTGAATCAGTTGTAGCAAAATTAACAACTTTAATCAAACTATTAACTTTTAATTCCAGATCTGATGGATAATAATGAAAGCAAGAATTACACAACACGTCAAAAACACATAACACCAATATTTTTGTGTGGAAACCCTGTCAAGGGAGAAAACCATGGTGGAGGTTAATCCAAAATTATACCCTATTAAAAGTAAATGAAAAATGAATAAGGAATGCACTTGCATTCAGGCACACTGCCTAGAGTACATTGCTCAAAGGGAAGGCTCACTGCCTTACAACAATTAGATTAAAACCATTTGAGTGGGATGAATTGAGAAAATAGCTTCTACAAAAGCTTGATGATAGTTCCGGTTAGGCACATACACTTTGCTCAATCTTCTTTCACTTTCCCCTCTTCTATGAATGATTTGACCTTTATTCACACTTGTATATCACTTGTACACTTGAGCACACACCATCCTCATTCATTCAAACCATAAAGCAACCTTGCTTATATATCCGCTACACGGATTTACATCAACAACCTTGTCGACCACAAATAATAGATGAATTATGATTGTCGACCTCAATACATGAATAAATCTTTATGCGAACCAACACAAGTTGGTCACAACAAAGATATAACCCAAACAAACATCCTCGAACATGCCAAACAACAATAGAATCAATCCATAGGGGTCCACAACATGCTACCACCATCATGCCGACTAAGAACATGAAAAAGCTGAGCATACATCAGAAAAATTTTCAACCACGATCATGCCAAATAGTGCGAACATGCAACAAAGATAGAACATGATCTAGAATCATCCACGAAAAATAACAGAAACACACACCACAACTGGAATTACCAAAATTCCAACTTCCTCTTCTAAGAACAACTGCTATAGTGCTAGAATGACTGTAGAAACACCATAGCACTTTAATTGCACAAATGTTGATGCGTACCATTGAGACTTCTGGATATCATACTAGATAGGCTCAACAATAAACCCTAGCACACAACATCTAAATATTAACATACATGAGATTTCACCTTTATGACCTTCTTGGCTTCACTGGTTGTCAGCACATATGTTCAATACGATTTTCTCAATCTCCTCAACATATACAACCTTAAGCATCATCAATGCTAATAGTGTTGACATCAATGACAACCACATATCAACAACACAACCACAACATCCAACAATCTCCCCCTTTGGCATTGATGGCAACAAATGATGTGAAAAATAATACCATCAACTCAAACTAACTCTTCCATGCACTTCTCCCTTGGATCTAAATGTACTTCTCCCCCTTTGTTCCACAAAGGTTCTTCACTTTACATTACTCTCCTATTGCACTTTTTTACATTGTAATTCTCTCCCCCTTTGACATCAATGGAAAAGGTTCACACACTCTAAACCACACATTTTAAAACATCTGACTACTCCTTCTGAGTAGCAATCACAACATCAATCCAAAATAAGATATAGCAATGAGTTCATGGACTGATGCAAAAACCTGCATCATTAGTTCTGATCAGGAGGGGAAATTACCCCTAACTTGCCTCTGAGGTACTCAAAAGTATCTTTAGGCAATAGTTTATTGAAAATATTTGCAACTTGCTCTTTAGTAGGTAAATATTCCAGTTTGACTTATTTCTCACTCACTTTATCTTTCAATAAGTGATACTTGACAGAGATATGCTTTGTCTTCGAATGCATCACTAGATTCTTGGAAATTTTTATGGAACTTGAATTATCATAGAATATGGTAATAGGCTCTTCATAATTGATCTTGATATCACTTAGCATCTGCTTCATCCACATTACTTGAGTACAGTTGTTAGCAGCAACAATGTATTCTACTTTAGCAGTAGATAAGGAAACTGAGTTTTTCTTTTTGCTCAACCAAGACACCAACTTCAACCCTAGGAATAATGCACCACCACTTATACTTTTCCTATCATTAGTGTCACCTAACCAATCCACATCATTATAAGAATTCAAAAAAAGATCATCATCCATTGAATACCATAATCCAAAGTCAACTGTTCCTTTCATATATCTAAAAATTCTTTTTACAACAACTACATGTGATTCCTTTGGATCTGCCTAAAATATAGCAACCATACATATAACATTCATTATATTAGGCCTTTTCTGAGTTAAATACAGTAATCCACCAATCATTGATCTATATCTTGTTTGATTTTCTTTAGGATTCTCATCCTTCTGTGTGAATTTGCATCCGATCACCATAGGTGTGCCAACTGGTTTTGATTCTTCCATCCCAAATTTTTTCAACAACTCTTTGATATATTTGGACTGAGATATAAAGATTCCATCTTCTAATAGAGTGATTTGCAATCCCAAAAATAATTTCAGTTCACCTATCATTCATATTTCAAATTCACTTTTCATTTCATCAACAAATTTCATACACAAGTCATCATCACCTTCATAAATAATATCATCAACAAAAAATTCAATTATCAGCTCTCTATCTTGATCTAATTTGAAATATAGATTACTTTCAATAGTACCCTTACTAAATCCAAGCTTCAACAAGTATTTGTCCAATCTAGCATACCAAGCTCTAGGGTCTCGCTTAAGCCCATACAGAGCTTTCTTCAATTGGCATACCATTTCCTTTTCATCAGTTAATTGAAATCCATCTAGTTGCTCAACATAAACTTCTTCTTCTAGTTCACCATTCAGAAATGATTACTACATCCATCTGATGAACTTTGTAATTCTTGAAAGTAACATAAGAAAGAAATAATCTCACAACTTCTATTCTAGCAACAGGGGAAAAAGTTCATCAAAATCTATACCTTCCATTTGTTAATACCCTTTGCAAAATGATCTTTCTTTATTTCTAACCACTTCACCTTGTTCATTAAGTTTATTCCGAAACACCCATTTGGTTCCAATCACATTCTTGTCTTTAGGTCTAGGAACAAGTTCCCATGTCTCATTTTTTTGTATCTGCAATAGTTCTTCTTTCATGGCTTTCATCCAATATTTATCTTTGCATGCTTCATTGATATTGTTAGGCTCAACTTTAGAAATCAAGCGACATTCTTCTAGAATTCTCCTTCTAGTTTGTACACCTTTGCTTTTGTCTCCTATGATCTGACTATTAGAATGATTTATTCTTACATACTTAGGAGTTTTGAAGTTTTCTCTTACCTCTTGTTCTTGTGTTCTTTCTTCTACATTTTTGCTTGCTTTTGCTTCTTGATTTCCTTGGTTCACTAGAACAATTTGCAATTGAATCTATGACTGAACATTCCATCCATTATTAAATTATCATGATCACCATTTGAATCATATCCATTACATATGGATGGTCTATCAATATCTTCATCAACTTTGACATTAGCACTTTCAACCATTTTCTTCAACCTTTTATTAAAACACTGGTAACCTTTTCTCTTAGTAGAGTAACCTAGAAAGATTCCTTCATCACTTCTAGCATCAAACTTGCCTATATCATCATCTCTCTTGATGTAGCATTTTCTTCCAATTTTTTTGAAATATTTCACAGTAGGCTTATGACCAAACCATAGCTCAAAAGGAGTCTTACCAGAATTACTATTGACATTTACCCAGTTGATAATGTACACAACAGTGCTTACTGCTTCTCTCTAGTATAAATGAGGAACATTTTCTTCCAACATCATGGTTCTAGCAATGTCTAGAACTGTTTTGTTATTTCTTTCAACAACTCCATTCTGTTGAGGGGTCTAGGGAGTAGATAACTGTCTGTGAATTCCATGCTCTTCACATAAAGTATTGAATTCCTTGGAACTAAATTCTCCACCTCTTTCTGACCTCAGACATTTAATCTTTAGACCTATCTCATTCTCTGCCATAACTTTGAAATTTTTGAACTTTTCTAATGCTTCATGTTTTTCCCTTAAGAAGGTAACCCATATCATTCTTGAATAATCATCAATAAGCAACATAAAGTACCTTTCACCTTGTAGACTTGTGATTCTGGAGGGACCACATAGATCAATATGTACCAATTTCAATATTCCATTAGAGTTGTACTATTTTCTCCAGAATGAATTTCTTGTTTGCTTTCCCATCTGACATTCCTTGCACATAGTGTTAGTAGGCTTCACTATCTTAGGAAAATCTCTGACTGCTTGAGAATAACTTATCTTTACAATATTATCAAAGTTCACATTGCACAATCTCCTATGCCATAACCAACTTACATCAATTTGAGCAATCAAGCAACTTCCATTAGCAATACTCAACTGAAAGATATTGCCTTTTGTCTTTGTACATGAGGCAATTAATTTTCCTGCATTTCCCAGCATCTTGCACTTACCATCGAATTGAAGATTGTATCCCTTGTCTACCATCTGTCCAACACTCAACAAGTTATGCTTTAAGCCTTCTACATAAAGAACATCATCAGTATTATGCTTACCACCAAAAGAAATAGTGCCTCTGCCACAAATCACACCAGAAGTGTTGTCTCCAAATCTTATAATGCCACCATCACAATTCTCCAAACTAACAAACTTATTTTTATCACCAGTCATATGATGTGAGAATCTGCTATCAATCACCCATTCATCCTTTTCTTCAACTTTGGCTGCAAGAGCTTTTTCAACATTCACTTTACTAGCAGATTCAGTGGACACTTGGCCATTTTCTTTGATAGCAATAAATCCCCAATCATCTTCTTTTCCATTGTCTTTATTAGATTCATCATTAGTTACACCTTCTTCAACATAACAATACTTTCTTTGAAATCTAGTGTCTTCAGGCTTGTACTTAGAAACTCTTTCAGGACACCTTGATGCAAAATGACCTATTTTACTACAACAAAAACATTTAATAGGTAGCTTTCCTTTGTACTTACCATGGCCTCTGGATTCTCTTCTTACAATTAGTGCTTCCAATTCTTCTAGCTCTCTTTCTTCATCTTCAATATTTTTTAGCTCATCTTCATACCTAGATGTTTTCTTGGAACTTTCTCTTGTATCATATTTCTTTTTCCTGGATACAGTGGCTTTGAATGTAGATTCTACTTTAGGAGTAGATTCACCAAATTCGCTCAACTCAAAGGCTACAAGTTTTCCAATAAGCATGTCTCTTGTTAATTTCATCACTGACCCGAGTTCATCAATAGTATGAGCTTTCAGTTTGTAGGAAGGAGGCACAGATCTGAGTATCTTAGAAATAATTTCTTCTTCATCCAAGACACCACCGACACATCTGATGCTTGTCACCATTTCATTTATCTTCCTAGAGAAAGAGTGGATGTTCTCATTTTTTATCATCTTCATGTCCTCCCATTTTCCTTTTAGACTTTGTAACCTAGAAACTTTCACAAGTTGATCTCCTTCATACAATAACTCTAGCTTTGTCTAGATCTCATGTGCAGTCTTCTGACACATCACATTTGACATTTTAGAATCTTTCAAGGCACTCACCAATGCTTCAATAGCTCTGGTATTAATTTCAGCTTCTTTGATCTCATCAACAGTAGAGGGACCATTATGAAGAATAGTATATGTATCTTTTGTAATCTTCCAAAAGGATTTGCCAATGCACCTTAAATGACATTCCATTCTAACTTTCCACATGGTGTAGTTTGTACCATCAAATCTCAGACTATCCTTCTTGTAAGATGCCATCTCAGATCACCTCAAGTTGTTAAGCTTCACCTTCAGAGGAACTAGCTCTGATACCAATTCTTGGCAAAACAAGAAGATACAACTGAGAGGGGGGTGAATCAGTTGTAGAAGAATTAAAAACTTTAATCAAACTATTAACTTTTAATTCTAGATCTAATAGATAACAATGAAAGAAATAATTACACAACACATGAGAAAGACATAACACCAATATTTTTGTGTGGAAACCCTATCAAGGGAGAAAACCACGATGGAGGTTAATCCACAATTATACCCTATTAAAAGTATAATGAAAAATGAAAAGGAATGCACTTGCATTTAGGCACACTGCCTAGAGCACACTACTCAAAGGGAAGGCTCATTGCCTTACATACAACAATCAGATTAAAAACATTTGAGTGGGATGAACTAAGAAAATAGCTTCTCTAAAAGATTGATGACAGTTTCGGTTAGGCACATACACTCTGCTCAATCTTCTTTCACTTTCTGCTCTTCTCTAAATGATTTGACCTTTATTTGCACTTGTACATCACTTGTGCCCTTGAGCACACACCGCCCTCATTCATTCAAACCATAAACCAAAATTGCTTATATATCCGCTACACATGAATGCATCCTATATTTGTTATAACACAACTATGCCACATGACCAATAGAGTTATGGATCACATAACTATAGTCCCAAGAATTTGTTCCTCGATTGTGCTCTTATGGTGATTCCATTACCATTAAAACATAGCCCTTTGGACTTATATTTCTCAAATAATTACATTGCTTATTTTCTCTTTGGATGGATTTCAATTCAATGGCATAGATTTGTATTCAAGTCATGCTCATATAATTGCCTTCGTCACCATTACACAATAGTACATTGCAATTTCCTTTCTTGAACCATTACTTCTTACTCACTGTGTTCTCAATCAACATGTGCAAATGACTTAGAGGATAGGTCTCTGTCACCATTTGAAAGTAACATTCATTGTTTTTGGACTGTTTGCTATGATTCAATCACTTTTTGATAGTGTTCTTTCTCAGTCCTATAGGATAGAGGACAATTCATAGTTTGCAACTCTCTAAAAATGATATTACTTTTAGTGATCTCAGTCACCTAATTCAATTTGTTATCTTCTTCATTTCTCAATGCTAACAATACCTACACAGTGTTTTTTCAGTCATAGTTATAATGCCCCTTAATTTGAAGATATTATGCTGCTTAGACAATAATGTTTTAGTGAATTCATATTTTGTCTTGCAAATGTCTTGTTGCACTTGTAGAGTTTTGTTATGCATATTATGTAGTCAAGATGCCTTTAAATGGAGCTCTTTTGCAGAGACAGTAGGATAATGGTGTCAATAAAATAACAGTGTTAGTGAGAGGCATGGTGATAGATACACTGAGAGTGGAAGGTATAATGTTTTGACAATAAAAGAATCATTTATATACTCAGTTCTTGACACAAGTTTCCTTGATACATAAGATAGTGTATAATGTACTCTATTCTAAGGTATCCACCTAATTCCATACCACCTAGAGAAGCAATGATTGTGAGTATACATGCCCTATATTTTGTAGCCCTAATGTGTCTTTCTAATGGTTTTCCACAATTAGGAAGAAGGTATGTCATGAAATGTTTGTTCCCACCCAAAACTAAGCCTTACAAAGAATGTATGCACCTATGCAAAATACCATAAGATTCTTCAAAATACACATTGGCATCATTATAATTATATACACAACATTTTTTTTGTTACTCTTCAAGAGTTCGTATTAGTATTTTTGGGCTCTTTACAATATATTATCCACTGATGATAAGGCTGCCCTCATTTGCTAATGGAATAAATTGTCATGTACTCTGCTTGAATGTGTAATGTGATGTAGCACGTTTAATGTCACAAGGCACATTTTGAGAGCAGAATTTTGAGACTTGATATCCATAGAATCCAACTTCTTGCAACACAAAATGCAGAACCAACATTCAAGGGAGGTGCTTTCAATATTGTTATTGCTAACTGAGCACTCATGCTACCTCCCAATTTTATTCCAACTAACCAGTTATATGAGTGATTATTTCTCATTAAGGCATAAACATATTTGGAAGTGGACTTTTATCAAATATTTTAGTTACAAGTTGCACTTTAGATCACCAAATCCTTCACAAAAACTTTTTCACAACCATCGTAACACCACACGATTGTTGTTGGGCCTTCATGGTATTGCGGAGAAAGCTCCCTGCAACACTATGAAGGCCCAAAAATAGCCATGTGATGTTGAAGTCATTGTGCAAAAGGTTTTGTGAAGGATTTGGTGATCCGAACTACAACTTGCAACTACAATATTTGATAAAAAAAAACTTCCAAATATGATTTTGATGGGTGTTTATATCCTCATACAAAGATCCAATTCACACACAGACAGAAATGACGCTTTCAACGGTTGAGGAGTTGGGATTTAAACCCACTAGTTGTATTTTGTTAAAAAAAAAGGACTTTTCAAAAAAACCCATTTTGAACATATCCTTTAATCACAACATTCCATGATATCACATTTCTTTGAGGCATTTTTTGAAACAGGTCACTTGGCTTGTCTATGCTTCCACATTTTCATGTATGTCTAGTAAGGCACTTGTAACTACAACATATGACAAAAAAATTCCTACTATTATCCTTTGATGGATGTCCCTTCGTTATTACTGGATATCTAATGTAGTGCACATTATTATAGTGCAAGCCTATTTTTCATATTGTTTCATTTAGCATCACCAATGTTCTCCACAAGAACATTGTCCCTATTTAAAATGATGGAAATGGTTCACATGTCTCAGAATAATTTCTCTTGCAACAATCTTGGAGATGAATTTATATGCAATGTGAAAATTAGAACATACTCAAAGGTTCTTAACAACTCTAATAGTTGTGCCAGGGGCCATGTTTGAGAAACCAAAATGCAATTGCTAACTTTTTACTATGGTGGCAGAAAATGATTCTTTTTTCTTCTATTCCACAACATTAAGTAAAAGTATTTAATTTGGAAATACCTTGTTTCCTTCATTTTCCAAGCCAATTTCTCTAATTTTGCAAGCTCTCCCATGTTTGTGGATGTGATCTGTCTCGTACAAATTTTAAATTGATCTATCTTTTTTGCTCTTTTTTTTCTTAATTTTGTAAACTTGCAATATACAATGCACTTTTATTCTTTTTGAATTGAGACTAATATTAATTTTGTTCCAGTTGTATTGAGGCACAACTTCATTCATGGCCGAAAAGGTATACCCTATTGCTCATATTAGATGACACGTTGCATATAAAGGAGGAAAGATTCTAGCTAGGTTATTGTTGACTGCATTGAAGGAGAGAGCTTCATATATGGGACATGATCAACACTCTCCTTCTTGGATTATACACATTACAACTTGCTCTAGAAAGATTTCCCACATTGTAGAAGTTTTAAGAGATGAAAGGCGAATGCACTCACATTGAAGGGCTCCAAGCATGCATTTCCATCATTGCAGAAGTTTTTTGGAGAAGTTTCTTTCTTGTAGCCGTTTCTGTGCAATATTGTAACTCAAAATTTTAGTCTTGTGACTAAAAATAAAAATTGTAATAATCTATTTCTAAGCTACAGCTAGAACACATTTATTTTATTAATAAAGTTCACCTATTTTTCCTTCTTAATGGTTGTATTATTGTGTGCAATTGATAATTGATGTGTATTTTTGTGTTTTATGTTTAAATCCTCAAATATCAATCAGTTAAAATGACTAAATATACTACTAATTGACGTTAATTAATAATTAAATTGACTTAATATAATGCCAATTGATAGAAATCAGTGTACATTGAATAAATATGACTAAATATATGACCTGTGAAATAAAAATGTCTAAATATACTACCAAATTGATCAAAATGATAATTAAAATTAATGACTAAATACACTACCAATGGATAGAAATTAGTGAATAAAAATGACTAAATAAGTGACCAAATTATAGCAATCAATGACTAAATATATTAGTGAATAAAAAATGACTAAATAAGTGACTAGATTACAACAATCAATGACTAAATCAACAACTAAATATACTACCAAATCGAACAATCAAAACAACCAATAAATGATTCAAATGGTTTATTCATCAATTTGGTTGTGTTATAAGTGGCTGGAAATAAACTACCAATGGTCACATGACCAAGTTCAGTCATTTATAAGCAATTTTTAATAGTTTTTTCAGTAGTTTATTGTTGTTTTTGTACTAGTGTGTTGCAAAAGAGTTTGTTGGATTTTAGGATGTTTGAGGAATTTTATAGATCATGTTCAAGCATGTTGAGTGGTTCAAAATTTATCCTTGGGTTTGAGGGAAGCATGTATTTCAAAGTTTAATGGTGTTTGCATGGGTAATGACTAACCTGGTGTTTACACTACATGCAAAGGATAAATATTGTTTGTGGTAGCATGTGGTTGAGTGGTGTTGTTGATTTGGGTCCTAAGTGAGTTTTCATGTGGTTTGCATTCACTTCTATCCACCACATAATTGTTTTAGCACCAACCTAATTTGAATTTGCACGTTTGAGGTGCATAACCAACCATGGAGAGGGTTTCAAGGTTGAGGACGATATAAGTATGATTAGAGTGTTGGAGTGTGAAATTGAGCAGAGCAGTGCGAGATTTCAAGTGCTAGCTTACCAAATGTAGTTATCAGAATGTCACTACAATTCTTCAATCAGACTGTGAAGATGTAGAAGTCATTGTAGTGGATTCCTTGTTGCATTGAGATTATTTTATCTATGTAACATTCCTTCTCTATCTTCTTTTCTATTTTTATAGTGAGCTTTTTGGCAGTGAGACCATCGATAGTGAGCCCTATTGTATTCAATTTTGATATTACTTATATTGTGAGTTAATCCTTACTATGGTTTTTCCCTCTTTAATTTTTCAATGTAAATCTAGTGTTCTCTTGTGTTTTGTGTTGAGTTTTTTAAGTTTATGCTATTCGATTTTCATGCTAATTCATCATAACAAACTTAAGGGTTTAATGAATGAATGTGGATCTAAATGTTAATGAGGGTTTTGAAGTTTTAAGTTACAATTGATTCACCCCCCCTCTTAGTTGTCTTGTGCATTTTAAAAATTGGTATCAAGGCAAGGTTCCTTGGATAAAAGCTTAACCTCTTGAGGTAGATTTGGGATGGCATACAAGAAGGAGATCCCTATGTTTGATGACATAGACTATGTATTATAGAAGGTAAATATGGAAGGCTATCTGGTTTTCCTTGGATATGATTTTTGGTAGTAAGTGAAGAATCAATATACCATACCTGAAAATGCATCAAGCACAATTGATGAGATCAAGGCCTATGAAACAAATGGTAAAGCAAGGTTTGTTCTCTTGATTATTCTTGCAAGTTTTGAATTAGTGGAAGTTATGGATCTAAAAATTGCTAGAGAAATTTGGGATAAGTTGGAAAGTATTTATGAAGGAGATGACATGGTCAAACAAGCTAAGATGTAGAACTTGAAAACCACATTTGAGAACTTGTAGATGTTTGAAGATGAAAACATTACAAGCTATATGTAGAGGGTAGATGAAGTGGTGAAGTCCATCAGAGGTGGAAAGGTCAAAGAACCAAAAGTGGTAAAGAAAATTCTTAGAACCCTACTAAAGCTTACATTTATAAAGGTACTACTATCGAGGAATCTCAAAATTGAGACCAGTATTAAAGAGATAAATTGTATGGCTTTTTAACTAAATTTGAGATGAGAGAGTTTGGTACTAACAATGGTGCAAAAGTTGAGACTACTTTTAAGGCTGCAAAAATAGAGAATACCAAAGAACCGAATCAGGAAGATATTGATGATGTGGAAGCTAACTTTGTGAGAAGGTTGAGAAGACGTATTGGTAAGTACATAGGTAAATTACCTTTCAAATTTTTTAGTTGTGGAAAGATAGGTCACTATGCTTCAATATGTCCAAAAAAATTGTGAATGACAAAAGCAAGGAGAACAAAAGTAAGATGGTTAAGAAAAGCCATTATGTTAGAGAATATGCAATTATTTTTGATGATGAATCTAATTATGGAGATGATGATGATGAATGCTTGTTCATGGCTTTAAAATATGAATTTGTTTCTGCTAACTCTGAAAGATGTGTGAAGAAATGCCCTCCAAAGAGAAAGGATAAGACTAAAGGTAATTTTGTATCTGTTTTTCATGCTAGACAAGATAAGAACTATTGGATTATTAACAGTGGTTTCTCTAATCATATGACCAGAGACAAGAATAAGTTTGTTAAACTTGAAAAATATGATGGAGGACTTGTTATATTTGGTGATGATTCAGGTGCTAAGATTTGTGGAATAGGTTCAACCAGTTTTGATGGCAAGTGTAATATTGAAGATGTTTACTATGTTAAAGGTTTAAGGCATAACCTATTGAGTGTTAGAAAATTGTGTATCAAGGGATACAATCTTATGTTCCAGGATGATGGATGTGAGATCAAAAAATGGTCTAGAACTGTGATTGCTATTGGAAGAAGGATTGATGGAAATGTTTATCAGCTTAAGGGTGTTGATGGTCATTGCTTTATAACTTAGATCAATGAAATTTGGTTATGGCACAAGAGGATGTGTCACATTAATTTTGAGAACTTGGTAAGAACTAGTTCAGTTCAAGCAGTGAGAGATTTTCCAAAGATTACAAATCCTATCAATGCTATCTATAAGGAGTGTCAAATTGGGAAGAAAACAAGAAGTTTCAAAGGAAAAGAACAATCTTCTATCAGATTACTAGAATTGGTGCATACAAACCTTTGAGGTCTTACAAGAATAAGAAGTCTTCAAGGTGACATATATTTCATGCTTTTTATTGATGATTATTCAAGAATGACATGGGTTACTTTTCTTAGAGAAAAATCTAAAGCCCTAGATAGATTCAAAATATTTAAGGTTATGGTTGAGAATGAAATGGATGTGAAGATCAAATGTTTGAGGTCTGATAGAGGTGGAGAATTCACCTCCAATGAATTTAACATGTTTTGTGTGAATCATGGCATGAAGAATCACTTGTTTTCCCCTAGGACTCCTCAACAAAATAGAGTAGTCTAAAGGAAAAACAAAATTGTTCAAAAAGCTACAAGGACTATGATGAAATAAGCAAAACTATCAGAAGAACCTTCATTGGGGGTCTGATCTCGGTCATCCATCTCCAATCCAATGGCCAAATTTCAAACTTGAATGGTTAATTGATCCTATTCGCAATAGATTTATAGAATTTATTGCTCAACAACATCCTTAACTACTAGAGTAAATATGATCAGCTATGGATCAAATTGTCATGCTTAATTTTCAATGTTGTATTGATTGCAGGATGTCACCATTACTCCTTGATGTGTTGTAGAGGTCATATTCTCTTGTTAGGGCGTATTGGTTGGAGATTTTTTTAGTAGCTTTCACAGGAGCTCCATCCCTACATTCATGAGAGCCATCATTTTGGGGCTTGCTCTAGATGTTAGATCCTTTATGGATTGGCGATTTCTCTATTATGAGCTCAATTCAGATATTTTCCAGACCTAATCAACGTTCATATTTGTGTAACCCTAGTTGAGATAAGGTTAGGTATTTGAATTCATCTCAGTTATGCCTGAACTATAAAGTCAACACTTGTGTACTTTTTCTAGGTTCTTCCTCTGGATCCATTGGGGTTTTTCTATTAAAAACCTGTATTTTACACTCTTCCATTGTAAATATTAGCTTTTTGCCTCTACATCAATGAAATTGATCAAGCTTTCTTCTTTTCAGCTCTTTTATGTTTGAGTAATTTATTGCCTTCATATCTAAGTGTTTATTGTATTTGCATGCATGTATGTTTGAGTTAAATCGTTTGTAATTTATGTGCTGAGAAACTCTCTTTCCTCCCAATGCCTTGTCAAACCTTAACCTTCTTATATGCCTGTGATAATCAACTAAATAGGGAGTTGTGAAAGACCCATTTCCCCTCTTCAATGATGTATTGAGTAGTCTAAGCCAGGAAAAAACAACTTTCCATCTTGGTGTATCACCTCCATTTCTCTTTCATGTTCTCCTTCTCCCCTTTTCCTTATGAGTTGTTAGTGATAGGTTTTCATGTGCTAGGTTGGACCAGCACATTGCACTAGGATTGAAAAAGAAAGTCGGCCTTCTCTAGAGACTTGACCTCAATTTGCAAGGTCCCACACCTTAAGGTCATTTCCATTGTGTCATTAGAAAACTGAACTCTTCTTCAGTAGGGTGCAATTTTATGTGACAACAGTTATGGATATGCATTAAAAGATCATTGATAGTGATTTGTAAATGATTGATATTTTGAAGAACCTGTAGTTGTTGTTTTTTTTTTTTTTTTTGTCCCTCTTTTTGGCTTTTTGTTGGATTTCGTTTTGCTTATGGCTAGATGCTTCATTTGGTTTTGATTCTTTTAAAGCAGTGGTTCTTTTTGTAAAGGGTTTCAATGTGCCTTCAAAACCTATAATAAAAAATAAGGTATAGGGAAGATGGGAGGTGGATGGTTAAGGTATGAGAACCTAAAATATTAAAAAATATGATTTATTACACATGGTTCCTGTATGTGAGTTTTCATCAAGGTACTTGTCCAAGGTGCCACATGATGTGGTTTCCACCAAAGCATGAATTTTCTATTTTCTATTTATGTTTTTTTTTTTAAATTTTACTTGTATTTTTTAGAATTGGGATATTCATTGGACTAGACATAAAACCTTTTCAAAATGTATATTGTTCATAGGTTTGTCTAATGGTTCTTAATTGAAGGTGGCCAATTGATATGCATATAATCCATACTTAGAAATAATGACATAAGGTCCTAGAAAATTAAGTTTAAAATTTCCCTTCTTATCATGATCTTGAAGATTCCTCTAATTCTTTATTAGAAGGTCACCAATCTCGAATATGAAAGATTTGAATTTATTGTTGCAGAAGGAATGGAGCATGTTTCAGTATGACTTAAAATGAGTGAGGGTATTCAAAAATATTTTTTATAGTATCTTCAATTTAGTGAGTCATATAACTTGCTAGGCCTCATCATCAATAAATTTGTGCAAGAAAATATGTAATAATGAGAATTTGAACTCTATTAGATAGATGGCTTCAAATCCAAAGTTAAGGTAATATAGAGTTGCACTAACAGGTTTGTGAATCCTAGTGTGATAAGCCCATAAGGTTGGGTTAAGCTAAAAAATCCAATCATATTTGGCACCTTATGAATTTTTATGAGGGTTTTATTAGATTCATTTACTTGTTCATTACTTTGGGGATATTAGGGAGCAGAGAAGTGGTATTGGATATGAAAGCATTGATATAACAATGTAGACCTCTTTATTTTTGAAGGATTTCCCATTGTATGTGACAACAATGGAGGGGATGTCTTATCAGAAACTATAGTGGAGATTGAATTTGGGTATTTCTTGTCAGTGGTATAGGTAAGGGGCATATATTTAAACAATTTTATAAAGTACATAGTGGTAGTGATAATGGATATATCTTTCCAATGAGGTCAAGGCCCCATTGTGAAAAGGGCCAACAATAGTGAAACTTAGAAAAAGGTATGTGATCTATACACTTGCACTTTCCTAATTTCATTAGGAAAAGAAATCCCCAAAGGTAGGATTAACTTTCAACCCTTGGAAGAGTCAACACTATTGGAAGATATACTATTTTCCTTATGATAAAAAAAAGTGTAAAATATGATTGAAATGCACTTTCGGGATATGGAAACAAAATACCTAATGAACTCAATTATACAATGTAAAACTGGAAATGTAGATTTAAAGCATAATACTAACAAAAACAATAATTTCCAAGCAGATATGAGAAGGATAAAATGATGTGTACTAGTCACCAAAAGTGTTGCAAAGTGTCCTATTGGGAGTCATTCGAGTCCAAGGGTGAATGGGTTTTTATTTAGGGTTTTTCCTCAATTTTTGGGGTCATTTGGAGATGGATATGAGATGTTGTTTTCCCCAAGTTTCACTACTAGAAAGTCATAAATAAATTCAAGATATGAGTTTTCGTGTCTTGACAACTTTGATGACAACTTTGCAAAATTACACTTTTGATCCAATTTCAATCCTTCTTCACCTGCAAATCTGCAAACACAAAGAGAGGGGAGAATTTGTTTTTGGTGAATAAGAGTTTGCCTTGGTCAAATCCCATTTTGGTAATTAAACCTTGATAATGAAAGATAAACAAATCAACAAGGTAAGGATCCTACCTCAAGAAAAAAAAAATAATTCAAGATTGATGATGAGCCCAATTCCTTCTCCAAGTTTCTCCTAGCTTCCTCCATTCCTCCCCACCCTTAGCCAAAAATCCAAAATTAGAACCCTTTCTCAAAATCCCACAAAATGTATTTAATAAGTTTCAATCTCCACATCCTTGGATGAGATGGTGACACTTGTCATCATCTCATCCAATATCCTATATATCACAAGGACCCAAGTCACCCACGAAAGTCCTCTTCCACATTAAAGAGGCATGGTACAACACGAAAACCTCTTTCCTCCTAGTCCCTTCTCATAAATGATATGAGAGACCAAATGAGGATGGGGATGGGTCAAGTCCATTCTTTCATCCCAAATTCTTCGTAAGAGGTCATAAATGAGGCATGGTTAAGGATATGACCCAAAACTAACCCCCAACCTATAGGTAATACACCTAAGGTTACAAAAATGACATAATTACCCAAATAAGGACCTTTTTGACCCCTCTAAAAATACATCAAAATTTGCATCCAAAATTACATATTTAAATAAAATTTAAAACTTCAACACAAACTAAAAACACTAAGACCTTACTTAACACACTACATACATATCTCATGCCACATTACAAAATTACATTATGAATACGAGACTCTAGCCCCTACATATGGGATGCACCTTGATTCACATAGCTAAATCACATAGGGTCTCCTGGTTACCTCTGATTTCCATGGACTGTGGAAGCTTAACCTACACTCTCTAGTTCACATGTTATTCCAACCGTTAAGATCCAATAGCCAAAGCAATAAATATGATTAAGCATAAAAACACGTACATGTTCATCACACATAATATAAAACATAGTCATTAATCATATTTTCTTTTTTCTAACATTCAAAATCTGAGCTATTACAATTTATAAAAAAATCAATTATATTTTCAAAGCATTAATTCATGACATTTATCATCACATTGTATAATAATTTAAATATTTGCATTTAATCAAAGCAATGCTATATATCCTACACTAAGCATATCATTTCTAGTTTTCTTAACATTTAAGATGAGAGTTTGATTAACAATCATAAACATGGAATTATAATTCAAATAAAATAACTAATCTAAAAAGAAAATTTATGATTAAATCTAAGTTTATAATTAACCACCATATAAAATGTAGAGTCAAAGTAGATTATATCAAATTATAGTCATACAAATGAAAAAAAAACATGAGATCTATGTGTCCAACTGATAATGGGCCTCACAATCTACTACTCTATTGTTGATTATGAGTACTTGCTCAAATTGGATGGTGGTGACATGTGTTTTGAGATTGTCCACAATCTATTTATAAGGTACCCATTTGTCATCCTTCATTTGATATTCATTACTAATTTTTTAATAATAAGTTATGAATCCACATAAATTAGGAGATTATAGATATTCCATTTAATAACTATGTTGAGACCTTTGATAAGTGTCTTGTACTTTGTGATATTATCAGTGTATTGCATACAAATGAAATAACTAAAAAACATAAAATCAAGATGTAGACATGTAAAATTGACTTGAAACCTATTACACACCTCAAACAACATTGAACAACATCAAACAACATTGAACAACCTCAAACAACATTGAACGACCTCAAACAACATCCCGTAACATCTTAGAATGACTCAAAATCATCTTGTAAGATCTTAGAATGACTCAAAATCATCTTGTAAGATCTCAGAATGACTCAAAATCATCTTGTAACATCTCAGAATGACTCAGAATCATACCATAACATCTTAGAATGACTCAAAATCATGCCATAACAGCTCAAAATGACTTAGAATCATCCTGTAACATCTCAAAATGACTCAGTAACATCTCAAAATGACTCAAAATAATCTCGTAATAGCTCAGAATGACTCAAAATCATCTCGTAACATCTCAAAATGACTCAGAATCATCCCATAACATCTTAGAATGACTCAAAATTGTCTCGTAACACCTCAAAATGACTCGAAATCATCTCATAATGCCTCAAAATGACTCAGAATCATCCCATAACACTTCAAAGTGGCTCAAAATTGTTCCATAACATCTCATAATGAATCAAAATCATCCTGTAACATCTCAAAATGACTCAAAATCATCCTGTAACATCTCAGAAATGACTCAAAATCATCCCATAACATCTGAGAATGACTCAAAATCTCCCATAAAGTCTTGGATAATCTTAGAATCATACCACAACATTCCCACATCGCACCACATCAAAACGACATCAAAAACCCTAATTCCTCTATTAATTGAATAATAGACTATTATTTAATTAATTCACTTTTTCATCATTTCAGACAAATTAAATAAATTTCATTTATTTAATAAACTCTTGAAAACCCTAATTCCTCTATTGATTAAATAAAACATTATTATTTGATTCATTCACATTTTCATCATTTCAACCAATTAAATAAATCACATTTATTTAATAAAGTCCTAATCTCAACTTATTTCGTCTTGATTGATTAAATAATGCCAATTATTTAATTACGTCACTAAATCACCTCATTCCTCTTAGTGGATTAAATTATTAAATAATAATTTAATTACGACACTTTCCCTCCAAAATTTGAATAATTAAATCAAACTATTTAAATCAATTATGAAAAATCAAATCAAACTAATGCAACTTTGTTTGCAAAAGTCAAGCTTGATTTGCACGTTTAACTCCAAAAGGAATTAATTAATACAATCAATTAATTCATATTCGTCACCCACTTTTTGATTGAGCAAATTATGATTGCTGACTGATCAATCTAATTTGTTAACTGAGCAATCCAATTTGTTAATTGAACTTTCTATTTTGTTAACTAAGCTATCAAATTCCTAACTAAGCAATCAAATTCCTAACTAAACCATCACATTCCTGACTAATCAATCTAAATCTGTTAATTGATCAATCACATCCCTAACTAGCCAATCTATTTCCCAATCACACAAATTGTGCAATCACCTTTGCACAATTTTCTCATGTCTAAATCCTCTCAACAGACTTTGACCGTTGATCTGGATATTCTTCAACACAATCTTGATCGTCCATTTCAAATCACGTCTTCTATATAACAAACCCCTTTCCTCACAAATAAGGATCAAAGAATCAACATACATTGAGCAACGAAGTGTTGTCAAGAACAACATTGACAAAGCTTCATCTTTTCTTCGATCAACCAATCAAAATAACCATTCATCAAGATTTTGCACAAGAACTTTGGAGGCTTCGTGGTGATAAGAACACCACTCCACTATGAGATGATAATGCTATGTTGTTATACACATTCATTTTGCAATCATAGATTCATTTATGCATGTTAGGATAGCTTAGTTTCATTTCCTATGTGTAGGTTAAGATCTTAGATTAATATGTCAATCTTAGCTTAGATTCTTAGATTTTACATGTTTGATCCGTCTTCTAGTCTAATGTTCTCCCTCTCACACATTCTAGCATACCCGGTGGGACCCTTGTCCACTCCTCTAACATTCATTTGAGTCTTTCTTGAAGCTGCAGGTCCCATAAACACACTTGACAGAGTTTTCACGTGCTTGCCCAGAAAACTTGTGTGCTTGTCTGACAAGAAAACTACGCTATTGTTCTAAATTTGTGCTATTGTCTGACAGAAAAACTATGCTATTGTTCAAGAACTACGCTATTGTCACGGGAATTTTTCTATTGTCTAAAACCTATGTGCTTGTGTTTTGTCAAAGTTAGCTTTTTCTATCTAGTTTTAGCAGTTGTTTTTGGAACTAAGCAATTGTCTTTTTCTGTGCGTTTTTTTTTTCTTTTTGAGTAGTTGTTCTAACAAAAAAGTGAACAGATCCTGCACTATTGTAATAGGTTATTTTACTAATTTTTTTTGTTTTCATATGTGTAAATAGGTATTGACAAATCTAATGCAGGATTCAAGAAACATTGACATGTTTATTGTAGGGAAGACAATCGGTCCCAATTTTTGATTTACTTTTAATTAACTTAGGAATCTAAATTTGGTACTCTAAAACGAACAAAACAAACTCATTTTTGATTTAGTGTTTAAAAAATGATCAAATTCGTGCTATCTTAACTCAAGAATCTGGATTTGGTGCTTTAAAAATGAACAAAACACAAACTCACATCTAATTTAGTGTTTAAAAATGAACCAATTTCCTATTTTCTTAACTTAGGAATCTAAATTTGGTGCTCATAAAAAGAACAAAAACAACAAAAAAACACTTCAATTTTGGGATCTAAAAATGTACCAATTTCATGTTTCTTAACTTAGGAACTTTAAATTTGGTGCATAAAAAGAGCACAAACAATTTCCATTTGTTGACGCACACATGATTTTCATTTGTTGACCAATTAGAGACAAGGACTGTTTTCTTAAAAACACCCAAATTTGGAGCTTAAAAATGAACAATTCATTTATTTTGTATTACACAATTGTGATTTTTGAATGATATCCTCAATACTTCCTATTGGTGCAAGTAAAAAGAATATTTTTTTTATGTTATTCACATATTTATGGGGATAACACCACTCTAGGTGTTTAAAATGAATCAATTTTCTATGGATTGTTCACTATGCATTCATTGATTGGAAAAGCTAAAGTGTTTTATCTTCTCCCCTCACACCTTTTGGAGATCTTGGGTGAGCGAAGGAACATTTTTTGAGCATTACAATTTATTTTTAAGTTTACCTTAAAGAGGGGGCTTACCTTGAGATACATTGCACGGTAGAGAACTCATTGCAAGGTCTCGAAGCACATTTACTGGCGGGCTATATTAAATGTTGTGAAATCATAAGAAAGTAGCTTCAAGTCGTGCTGAAAATAAAATGCACCTAATCCCATACCTTAAGTGGAACAAGAACAGTTAAAGAGCCTTAAGTGACTAGTGGGTGAGTGTTAGATTTCTGTGTTCACAGTTACCACTAAGAATCAAATTATTTTAGAGGCCATGCTATTATCCAAAAAAATTCTCTGAAAGTGGTGCATCAAAATTTACTTCTGGGAAGTTACTTACCATGTTCGACTACAAGCCTGTGCCATAAGTTGCATGTAAAATCATCTCTTCGGAGAATGATGCAAGCCTACCAAAGAAAATGGTGTCTATCCCCTAGGGTTGTAATTACTGGTTTATGTTAAACTTGGCCCATTACATTCAAAACAATTTGACATCAAATTATGTGATTGATTTTAAGAAAAAGAACACATTGAAAATAAACACTGAACGAGATGGTTGAACTAAAAAACCTTTGATTTAGTGCATACTTGTGAAAGAAGCCTTATGTTTGCACCCCTTTGAAAGGATCTTTCCTTAAAGGCTTTCAAACATTCTAGCTTTGATTTCAGGGTACATTAATCAAAGTAAACATTTGGGAACTATGGCTTGGGTGTTGTGATTTCACAACCTAAGTTATAGACATGAAGGTCACATAAGTCCACACTTCCTGAGTCAGTCCAAGTGTTGTTTTATCACTTGACATACTTCAAACACAGAGAAAAAGTTGTTTATAAGATCATTGTTCGAACCAAAACAATTGGAAAGACAGAAGGTTAGATAGTCCCACATCCATTTCCATCCTACCTATTTGAAATCAAAATTAAAAAAACTATTAAGGTCATTCCTCCACTCAAATGTCTATGATATCAACAATTACTTGGGACTCATAGATAGTACAAGTAAGCTTTCCAACAACATATTCGTTGGACAAGGAAGTGGAATATGGACCTTAGATTTACAAAAAGTAGTATCATTCCAAAACGACACTCAAACCCTAGGGTCTTGAGCTTCATAGCAACCATCCCATAACACCATCAAAATTTATGACCATCAGGTGACCAACTGCCCCAGTTCAGCAACCAGATTGTGTAGCACCGATCTTTCAACCTAGTCTCACATATATCGAAGGTGAACAAAATGAGATCATAAGTAGCTTGAGAACCTTCATTTTTCAGAAGAATGAAACACCTCGCCAGTTTCTCACTGCATCAATTGTCCTAGATGAAGAGGAAGAGAAAGTTGAAATAATAGCAGAGAGACCCATATTACCACCACTAGTGTGTAGTAAATATCCACTTCATGATCTCACACAAAGTCAAGATCCCTAAGGTAAAGTCCATAGGTCATCATTTCAGACTTAGGCATCTTAGTCCAAAAGCTCTGAAGAAACACCTTTTAGCACTACATAAAAACAAAGACAAATTGGTAGAAATATTTTTATAGATGTGCTTCCAAGAACAATCTAGAGTTATATATGTTCTTTTTTGATCAAAACCCTCATCTTTTTCATGATACTGAACTTCTATAGAGGAAGAAACTAGATTTAAATACCCACATCCATCCTCTTATTTAGGACAACATTGGGCCTTTAGGATTCAAAAGAGAGTACACCACTCTCCCATAGGAGACCCAAGTTGTTTATGAGAACCACGAGATCATAGCATAGGAAAAAAATGGAAGCCAACAAAAATACCACTAGTATCCCACAAAAAAATGCCATAAACGGTCAGAGTAGCCCTTGGGGGTATAGGCCAAGTGACCTTGAAACTCCCTAGAAGAGACCCATATACAGAGACACTTTCACTGAGTAAGAAATAAGCCACAAATAGAAGGAGGTAAGTGGTGAAGAAAAGATAAATGAGGAAGAAATATTTGAACATTCTAACAACCCCAAGGTCGTCAAATTAATGGACAGGTTGCTAAGAAAGGACTCGAACTCTTATTTCTTCAAGTTAGAACAAAGTGACACTAAATTACCTGTGGACTTTAATGTAGAATATCTCAAATACCCCAATATTATTACCTTAGGGGACAAATCAGTTGTGAGACAAATAACCCAACCTCCAAAGATGTTGAATATGCCACCTGTGTTCTCATAAAACAGTGACCAACCCAAAGAGAACCCCTTGTTCAGTTTACCAACTTAGGTTGAACAAGTAGCAGTAGCAAAAATGTACCAAGGGGAGCCATCTCAATATGAACCATAAAATAACAATCCACCTCATGGGCAATATATACCTCATAATACATCAAGCTTTGACCATTCCCAAAACAATCAGTACCATCAACAAGGTGGAGCATAGGCCCCCCCTAAGAATAATTAGCACCATCAAGAGGGTGGAACATAGGGTCCCCCTCTGAACAAATAGTATCTTCAACAAGGTGGAACATAGGGTCCCCTTTCGAACCAACAATACTATCAACAAGGTGTCCCATGAACGCACCACCAGGGTAACCTTAATTTTAGTCCTACCCAGCAGGGTGTGCCACAAAGCACCCTAATTCAGTCATCCCAACAACTAGGTGTCCCGCCAACACACCACTAGGGTAACCTTCATTTTAGTGCTACCTAGTAGGGTTTGCCACAAAGCACCCTAATTCAGTCATCCCAACAAAAAGGTGTCCCACCAATGCACCACTAGGGTAGCCTTCATTTTAGTCCTACCCAATAGGGTGTGCCACAAAACGCCCTAATTCAGTCATCCCAACAACAAGATGTCCCACCAATGCATCATCAGGGTAACCTTCATTTTAGTCCTATCCAACAGGGTGTGCCATTCAGTCATCCCAACAATAAGGTATCCTTCCAATGCATCACCGGGGTAACCTTCAATTTAGTCCTACCCAACAAGGTGTGCCATAGAGCACCCTAATTCAATCATCCTATCAACAAGATCACCCACAAACACATCATCAGGGAAGCCTTTTGTATGTTCCACCTCAACAACAAGGAGTTAACCCTTTTTATGCACAAGGAATTAACTCTCCTTATATCCCATATGGCTATCAAGGTCCTATACCTTCACAATACCTGATCTATGACCAAAACATAGTAGGACATCAAGGTTATTACATGCAGGGTTCACAAACACATGCACCAAAAACAAAGATGGAACTAAGGCTAGATGTTGTCACCAAAAAAATATCAAATATGCATATAGGAAAACAAAAGAAGACCTACACTCTGCAAGAATTTTTTTTGTTCTCATTTGATTGTTTCATCACGACACTACCCTTTCCAAAAAACTTTGAGATACCCAGATTTGAAAGAAAGTACAAAGGAGTAGGAGATCCAATAGAGCATGCACGAGAATTCTCGATATCATGTATGGAGGTACAAAACAATGATGCCTATCTCATGAGGCTCTTTCCACATAGCCTTATAGGTCATGCTATGGAGTGGTTCACCCATCTACAACCCAAAATTGAAACCTTTGATGAACTATCTAGGAAACTTATAACCCACTTCTCATTTAATATAGAACAAGATATAACCATCATGAGTCTATCCACAATAAAATAGATCCCAAGAGATTCCTCCACCTCCTACCTATAGAGATGGAGACACAAAGCGAGTGGGTGCAAATGGTCCATTCCAGATAAGGAGTTGGTGGATATTTTTATCACGAATGTCCTACCCGAAATAAACTACCAGCGCACTATGCTATGTCCTGTATACTTTGAAGAAATAATAAAAAATGGATTACATATTGAGAGAGCCCTCATAGCAAGAGGAACATCAAGAACAAATAGCTCAAAAGATAGTCCCTCTAGCTCAAATGAGAAACCCAAATTCTGGGCTAAGAATAAGAACACTACAAATGATGGAGTGGTAGACACTAGAGCAATATGGAACAAACAAAACACAAATCAAAACAAACCAAAGGTGGCAAAAAAAAGCTATAGTCCCAACAACATACAAAGAAACCAAATAACCTATCCCAAGAATAATCTAGTTGTAAACCAATAGACAAATCAGGGAGGGCAATAGAGGCAATATGATCAACCTAGGAGGAAATCTACTATCTTAGGCAAGTCACTTGAAACAATTATGCGCAAAATAGTAAAATAGAACGTCATTAAAACAAATGACCTCCCAAATTATTCAGAACCTAGCTTTAAGAAACCATGGTACAATGAAAAGGACTTGTGTGATTTCCATATGATCAAAGGACATATGACTAACAATTGCATGCGCCTCAAACATATCATTCAAGACTTAATAGACAAAGGGGAAGTAGACATTGATCATTGACCCAAAAATAAGGACCTAAAAATATACTCAAATCCGATCCCAAACCACACTAAGAGGAACGATAAAGGAAAGGGACAAGAGTACCATAGTGCTAATTACACATATAGTGACACAATTTTAGGTACCCTCTCACAAGTTGATAACAATAGGGAAAACATAGTAACGATATGAGGAGGAGACAACAACTGCAAAGTAACTACCCATCACAGAAGAGTTACAATACAAGGAACCTCCCAAACCCACAATCAAGTCACCAAGTGACTACAACCTTGTTGAGCAGTTAAAGAAGACACCCACCCTCATCTCAATCTTAGAATTGTTAAAATTGTCACCCACACATAGGGAGATATTAGAAAAATATTTGGAAATGTCAGTCCCTAATGATCTCGATCCCAGTCAGTTCCAAGCCATGGTTGGAAAAATCACTACAAGTAATCACTTAGTCTTTTCAAAGAAATAATTATCAGAAAGAACATTCCACAATCAATCTTTATACATAGAGGTTGGTGTTCATAAGACCATGGTCAAAATAGTATTGATAGGTAATCATGCAGGTTTAAACATCTATACCTTAAAATTCATAAAATAGTTGAGGTATTCTAATGACGTGATTGAAAAAGGCAAGAGTATCACCACAAGGGCTTATGATAACTTAGAGAGAAATTTTGAAGGGATGGTCAGGTTGTTGGTGCAGATAGGACCAACAATAACAAAAACTACTTGTCAAGTATTGGATCTTGAGTTGACATACAACCTACTCCTGGGATGCCCTTGGATCCACACATTACAAGCAGTCCCTTCAAGTTTCCATCAATTCCTAAAGTTTCCCCATGAAGGAAAGGAAGTAACACTATATGTTGATCCAGAACCTTTCCATTTTTGTGCAAAACTGGAGGAGAAATACAATAAAATCTAACATGTCTATCAATAAAATAGCCTCCCATTCCTTTTCTTATGTCAACCCTTCCATGCTTCCATCGACGTCCATCAAAAAAATATCGAGTGTGCAACTGAAAGAAAAAGCCAAGATTCAAGTACTTGACAAAGGCAATGGGAACTACCATTTTAACCAAGCATTCTACATCAACATGCTTCCACCAACACTTAGAGTATATGGAGGTCCAAAAGAGATCAAGATAGTATAAATGATAGTCAAACCCACTATCTTTACTAGATGGGGAGACATGGAAGATGAAGAAATATTTGAGGAAGACCTTTCATCTATGATCAACAAGGAGGACCAAAAATAACCACAAAAGCCACAACCCATTTTAATTGATCCTAACACTAGAGGGTATCAATTAGTCAAACAAATGGGATACAATGGAACAGGTGGCCTAGGGCTACACAAACAAGGCCGATTAAAGCCTATCATAGTGGAATAGAGACATAAGAATATGGGGCTAGGTTATAAACCAAAAGACGTGGTCATTCCAAAAACTGGACGAACCTCTTGGAAGAAATGAGAAAATTCTACTAGCATTAAGGGATTGGATATTTACCATGTCATGGAAAATGAATTACCTATCGAAGTCTTATTTGACAACTTTAGAATTGATAGGTTACCTCTCCAGTCTATGGAAACCATTCCCAACATCTATTAGCATTCTGAAATAGACTCTAATGAATACAAATGGGATTCTCCTTCCTTCGTCATGCAGGATATGATTCCTCCAACTCTAGTAATGATGACCTAGATACCTAGTGGGAAAAAGACACCAGAGCCATATTGACCCTTTCACCTACTTCTATAAGCTTTGCAAACCAAGATGAAAGTCTCCTACTCTGTTACCCACAACTCTTAGATTGGGATAAACAACAACATACACCTGTTTTGGATCAATTCCAAAATGACGAAGCAATCAAAAAATTCATGGGACTTCAAACAAACATACCAATAGGAGATCATAAAGAATGGTTAATCATGGAACTAGAACAAGAGGCATACTTCGGTGGAGATATTGAATCTTCCAGTCACAAAAATGAAAGAAAAAACATAAAGATATGATCCCCTAGAGAAAACCACACTGTGGCTCTATCGGATCCAAAAAAGAGAAAAATAAAGGATGCATCCAAAGGTGAAAACCTCCCAGAGGCACCCGAAGATGGAGCATTCAATCTCCCCATATTAGAATATCAAGAAATATCAACACTCCTTGTAGAAGAAACATAATCCATAAATGTTGGTACAAGAGAGGACCCAAAGATAACATACCATGCAACATTACTTAATCCTAAGGAGAAAGCAAATTTCACAGTGTTCATCAATAAGAGAAAGGAAAAATTCACGTGGACCTATATTGACATGCTTGGACTAGATCCATCATTAGTTGTACATCCTCTAGCTGTCATCCCTGGAGAAAAGCCTATCAAGCAGAAACTCAAAAAAATGCATCCCTAGATAGCATTACTAGTAAAGGTAGAACTAAAGAAGCTACTAGATGTGGGTTTCATCAAACCCATCGACTATCCACAATGGATATCAAATCTAGTACCAGTGTCCAAACCTACTGGGGGCATAAGGATATGTATAGACTTAGGAGATTTGAACAAGGCCTATCCAAAAGATGACTTTCCATTGCCAAGCATTGAAATGATTGTAGATCTAACAACAGGGCATGAGATGTTGTCCTTGATGGATGGTTTCTCTAGATACAACCAGATAAAGATCTCTCTAGATGACCAACACAAAATAACGTTCACTTGTGCTTAGGGAACATTTTGTTGGAATGTAATGCCTTTTTGTCTAAAGAATGTAGGAGCAACCTATCAAAGAGCGATGATGACCATATTCCATGACAGGCTACACACAATCATGGAGGACTATGAGGACGACATCCTAGAAAATTCAATCAAAAGGGTAGATCACTTGACAAACCTATCAAGGGTATTTGATCAATTGGAACAGTACAATCTAAGAATCAACCCTAAGAAATGTGTGTTTAGAGTAATCTTTGGAAATATATTAGGGTACATAGTGTCAAGAAGAGGGATAGAGGTGGATCCTGCCAAGGTAAAAGATATAATGGAGATGCCTCTGCCAAAGACACTCAAGTAGCTGAGGAGCCTACAAGGGAAGCTACAATCAATCAGTAGATTTATCACACAATTGGCAGAAAAATGCCACCCTTTCACTCATCTCCTACACAAATACATCACCTTCAAATGGGATGGGAGATGTGACCAAGCATTTCATCAAGTCAAGGGGTATCTACTTACTCCTCCTATACTCATGCCACCAATTTTAGAAAATAAGATGATACCTTATGTGTCTACCACACAAGAAGCATTGGGAGATCTCCTGACACAACTAGATGATAACAATAAAGAAAGGACAACCTACTATATCAATAGAACATTAGTGGGATATGAATTGAACTACTCGCCCATTGAAAGAGCTTGTCTCTTAGTAGTGTTTTCAACACAAAAGCTGAGATATTGTATCTTAGACAAAAATGTGAAACTGATTTCAAAGGTGGACCCACTCAAATATTTACTAGCAAAAGCAGCCTCAACAGGTCGAATAACCAAATGGGTGATGATCCTGAGTGAATTTTATATAAAGAACATAGATAGGATAGCCATAAAGGGAAAATTCATAGCAGACCAACTGGTTGAAGCACCCATAGATGATCATAAACCTCTCACAGTGGATTTTCCAAATGAGAGTGTCTTAATGATAGAAAACATAGGCCAATGGATTCTATACTTTGATGGGTCCCATACTCAACATGGTTTAGGAGCAAGTATTTTATTTCTCACACCATAGGGAGATAGTATACCCAAGGCCTACAAGATTTCATTCCCCTACACAAAAAAAATCTTAGAGTATGAAGCTCTTATCACGAGGCTCAAAATAGTGATCGAATGGAGAATAAAAGAGCTACATGTCTTTGAAGACTCTCAACTAATAATCAGACAAGTGAATGGCGAATACCAAACAAAAGGATGATGGACAACTTCAAGGAGTATTTTGTCAAAATAACCTTTGAACGAGTTCCTCAGATTAATAACAGAGCTGCTGATGCAATGACAAAAATAGGATCGCTACTTGATATTCCTTAGAGTGTTCCTAAATATGAATTCCTTGTGGAACAACTACTAGTGCCAAAATTAGACATCCCAAAATCAGAAATGGTATGTGTTGTTGTTGTTCCTAACTCCCCATGGTACCAATATACTTTTGACTATATATCCAAAATGGTATCATACCACTTGACTTAACGACTACCCAGAAGAAAACCTTCACCCATAGAACCTCTCATTTTATAATCTTAGGAGAAACCCTATTCCGTCATAGCCTATATGGTAAGTTACTTTGGTTCCTTCAAATAGAAGAAGTACAATTGGCATTACAAGAGGCCCACAAACGTATTTATGGATCCCACTCTAGTGGACCTGATAGTCCAAAAGCTACTCAGAGCAGGATACTATTGGCCTTCCATGGAGCAAGACTGCATTCAACATTCTAGAAGGTGTTGACAATGTCAGCAACACAATGATCTCATACATGCACCCCCACAAGAGTTGAGACCCATCATAACACCATGGCCTTTTTTGCAATGGGGATTAGACTTGTTAGGTAATATATCACTTGCTTCATCCAATAGGCATAAATTCATTATTACCACAACAAAATAATTCACTAAATGGATAGAAGCCATTGGATTGACCTATATCACCAAAAAATAGATACCAAAATTTATTTTGAATTATCTCATTTGTAGGTATGGAATCTCATACACAATTGTAATAGACAATGGCACCTCATTCAAAATCAGGATGTTTAGGAACTCTATTCTAAATTTTCTATCCAACATAGATTTTCTACGCCCTACTATCCTTAAGGAAACAATCAAGCAGAGGCATCCAATTAAACAATCCTAAAAATATTGAAAAATATTGTCAATGATTCTGGTCATGATTGGAATCTACAACTAAACCCAACATTACGGGCTTATCGAACCAACATTCACACACCTACTGGTGCCACACCTTTTTCCTTGGTCTATAGATTATAAGCGATGTAACCTATCAAGGTTGAAATCCCCTCATTGTGAGTCTCATTAAAATGCATGGTAAGCATTAAAGAATACAAGGTATCCAGACTGAATGAATTAGATCTCCTAGATGAAATGTGTTTGAGTGCATTAAACCATCTGTAGGTTTATCATAATTAGCTAAAACAAAGCTATGCCAAGAGAATCAAAGATAGAAACTTTCAAGTTGGTGACTTAGTCCTCAAGGATAATCAAAAGATACAATTGAATCAAGACAGGGAAAATTTGAACCTAACTGGTTAGGTCCATTCATCATAACAACAAGTTATGGCTCTAGAGCATATCAGTTGGCTACTCCTGAAGGAGAACCTTTAGCCGAACCACTAAACAAAATCCACCTCAAGAAGTTCTATACATGAAACACGTCAAAATACCCCATGCAAAAGGGTAAAAATCCCAAAAAAAAGATAAAAAATACAAAAAAAGAAGAAGAAAAATAGTAAAGAGAAATAAAATGTTCTTTGAGTGAAAACCACTTTGTGGCACTCCTAGAATAGGTACCATATTGAAAACCTAGCAAACAGGCACTATGCATGAATAAAAAATGCATCATTATCTATCGACACTTGTTCACAACATCCACCCATCCATTTCATAAATCATGTATCCAACCATGGCTTGCCACTTATTAAGGTAATTCATTATATTGGGGGTAACTTCCCAAAGCTGATCATGAATTAGATCTTGTAGCATCTGATCATTGTCATAAAACAACAAAAGTCAAAAACACCAGAAAACAACAAAAAAAAAACATGTGAAATAATCAAAAACAGAAGAAAAAAACAACATCGTTGGGTTATTCCTTCACTCAAACAGTCTAAGATATCAACATTTCCTTCAACCTCATAGCTAGTTCAAGTGAATTTCCCACACCATATCCTCTAGAAACAAAAACAAGATATCAATCCAAGTTATCGATGTTGTTTACCCAAAAATAATTCATGCTTTAAGTCAAATGGTCAAACTACGTGGTCTCTACGTGTACAATGTAGGCAAGGATTTTTAGCCCCCAAGACCCTAGGTTAGTCCCCTTAGGTTTCCAACATGCTTTATCTCAGTCAAAAAATGAAAAATCCCAAAAACATATACAATATACAAAATCCTAAAACATTCACAAAACAAAAAAAGTCAAACCAAGTGAACTACAAGCCTTTGTGTGTACAACGTAGGCAAGGCTTATCTTTGATGAGCCCATGAGGCCCTAGGTTAGTCCCCTAAAAACAACAAAAAAAACATCATAAAAACTTAGAAAAAAAAAGACCCATCCTGTCATGGATATCCACAATAAACATTTCACACATAATAAATGAACTATCCCAATCATCCTTTGACAAAACAAACAAAAAAACAAAGAAAACATCAAAAGCTAGAACTTTCAAGCAAAAACAATCACATAAGAGTTGACTATAAATAGATGAAAACAATGCAAAAGTATCAACTAGCTATCTTTTTAAACAAATCCCAACATCATCCTGAGATATGTCTTAACAGATCCATTCCTATGATAGACATGATCAACAACGGATAATAGCCCCACCCTAAATAGATATGGCAAGTGATACTACAACTTTGTTTTTTATCTTTTTGTGGTCTTAAATTTTATGATTTATTTTATTGAATCATTCCTAGGATCTCTTAAGGATTTAGAAAGGAAGGAATGGGGGCAATTAAGCATCATTTCAATTTTTTGTTTGTAAGATATTTTTGTAATATTACCATGGAAAATAATTGCTTTATTGAGTATGGAAGTTGTATTAAAATAGTTCGTGAAGCAGTCACATGTTAGGTGTTCTATACCTCTCTATGTATCTGGTCCAAAAAGTTTTTCACGCAACCCCCCTATACTTTAAAAAAAGTTTATGTATGTATGGTATGAACAAAGATACTCTTTGTTTATAGAGTCAAAGTCCACACAATAGATATAAAAGCACCTTGGTAATTCATACCCTAGTGCATCATAGTTGTTTGCTACATCAAACAGGGTTTTTCAAACCACAAAGTCTCTAAAGCAAAGCAAAAGCAACTCATCAAACATTATCATATTTCTTCTAATTAACAACATTCTATCCAGTATCATATTTCTTCTAATTAACATCAACATCCTATACATTATCATATTTGTTCTAATTAACATCATATCTCTATCTATCATCATATTTCTTCTAATTAAAATTCATTTTGCATAGATCATCAGTACCATATACATTTTGCATCCATAAATGTTATCAATACATATCATGATGATAATAAATCAATTAAAAACATCATGTATCATGTATGAGGCATTCATTTATCAACATACATCACATCATGAAATGAGACAAAGTATGATTCATTCATCCACACCAAATTCATACATCAGAAAGCACAAAAAACATATAAACATACATCATCATATTACACCATCACATAAACATAAAATGAGGTTGAATCAAAGAAGGTATATCATATATATCATTGTCAAAAATGTAATATGTCATAAATACATCATCTGTAGTGACACAAGTGTGAGAGGAAAATACAAAATCATGACATATATATATGAGGTCTTGACTAGACCAATGAATGTATATAACACACATGTCTACAAAAATACCTCTGGACCATGAAAAAACATGAAGATCAAGTACCAAAAATAGTAAGACCCCAACAAGAGGGACGAAACACTACTGAAAACCAAAATGATCTGGTTGTCCCACAAACTAAACAACTACACTTCATCACCACTGCCATTTATTGCAGCACTCGGCTCCCCAAACCGTGGACATTGAGAGTCCCTAGGAACAATAACATCATATAAGGCTTGATAATAGGTGGATGAACTTGTAGACATTGATCTCACTTAGCGCGCATACTATCATGCTTTTCCCGAAGAGTATCTCTCTCCATTGTCAGAAAAATTACTTGAGCCTCTACAACATGCCATCTACCAATATCAATCTCTCAATCTACCCAAAGAGTATCTCTATCTGCTATCAATAACACTACTTGAGCATTTGCAATATGCATTCTACCAATCATGCTCTCTTGCAGCCCTCAGAGTGTCTACCAAAGCCTTTGCAGCCCGTCAACACACACTCTTTGCATCTTTGGCCAAAGTCATCTGAGCTAGCAATACCCCAACATCCCTAGCCAGTGGAGGAGGACCCAAAACCTATCTCTAGCCCTATGTAGGAGACACTTGCTCATCCTGGATATCTTGAGCATCGTCACGTCGAGGTCGATCCAATTTCTCTGTGAGAACCTCAGCATGTTGTCTCTCACCACAATGAATTGTAATGCCTTCTCTTCTCAAAATAGGATCACCTCTAGGATCAGTAAGCCTCAAAGGATTTCATTGTGTCCACCACTCCTCATAATCGTGAGTAGTACCTAGATCTGCCACACGAACTGACCAAATCCAACCAAGTAGGGAAAGTGCTCCAAACTCAGAAATCATAGTATCAACATCAACTTGGAGACCCCATACATGGACCTCTAGAAAAGTCTAACCAAAACAAGCCTCATACCCATCAAGAATGTGCCCTTGTATCTCTTCGAACTAATGACAAACTCAATCTGGTAGATAATTCTCTATCACAAATGATGAACGACCAAGCAACCAACGGGTCTGTCGGCAGTACACAAGCTAATTCACATCCTCTGGCCAAACCTCGTAGCTCATATAAGGTCTCCACATAAAACTAGGCATCTCATCAAACACATGGCACCAATAATGCAAATCCTCGAGCAAGGTGTAATGCATAAATTCTCCATAACGATAAGAGTATGGATCATCTGGAGAATGATCCTAAATCCCATCTGGATGAGTCACCACAATATGCTCCCACACCAAAACATGCAAAAGTGATACACCTGCAGACATCGACTTCCCACCTTGATACACCACCTCGTGCATATCACGGTAGAGATGAGAAAGTAAACAAACACCTCAAGCATATCTTGTAGCATGCTCTAAATGCATGTACACTAGCCCACTAAAAATTGTCAACCTCGTCTATTAGGAACAACCAATCCTGATACCAAGCCACAAAAGACAAGAACGATAGGATTTGTGCTGTCAAAAAAATTAGATAAATCAACCTCTGAATTGTGAACATCCAAGTGTGCCACACCTAACATACAATGCATAGTGTGGGCACCTTGTTGAACCTAGTACATAACATGCTCACCGTGAATAGGAAGATGAAGAATCCTCCACACATCCTCGAGCCTAATAGTTGCCTCCCTTGTAGGCAAATGAAAAGAGGACGTCTCAGAATGTCGCTTCTCCACAAGAGCGGTCATCATCGTCGTATGGGTCCTGATAGGAGACATGTAACAAATATAATGCAATCCCACAACATGAAGAAATTTCCACTGCAACTCTCTAAAATGGGCAATCAGATCAAACAAATGACGGGGACTTCTCTCTCTCATTACAAGTTGTCAGAGACTCACCTAAAAACATTTTAAACCAGAATGTTAGGGTTTTACTCTAAACATGCAAAAAAACACAAAACATAAAATCAAGATGTAGACATGTAAAATTGAATTGACACTTATCACACACCTCAAACAACATTGAGCAACATCTTATATCATCTTAGAATGACTCAGAATCATCCTAAAACATCTTAGAATGACTTAGAATCATCTTGTAACATCTCAGAATGACTTGGAATCATCTGTAACATCTCAGAATGACTCAAAATAATCCCATAACAGTTCAAAATGACAGAATAATCCCGTAACATCTCAGAATGTCTCAGAATCATCCCATAACAACTCAGAATGACTCAGAATCATCTTGTAACATCTCATAATCATCCCGTAACATCTTAGAATCATCTCATAACATCTCAAAATGACTTGGAATCATCTTGTAACACCTAGAAATGACTTAGAATCATCCTGTAACACCTCGAAATGACTCAAATATATCCCGTAACACCTCAGAATGACTCAGAATCATCCCATAACACCTCAAAATGACTCAAAATCATCTTGTAACACTTCCAAAAATGGCTCAGAATTATTTCATAACATCTCAAAATGACTCAAAATAATCCTATAACATCTTAGAATGGCTCAAAATTATCCCGTAACATCTCACAATGACTCAGCATCATCTCGTAACATCTCAAAATGACTCAGAATCATCTCGTAACATCTCAAAATGACTTAGAATCATCTTGTAACATCTCAGAATGACTCAGAATCATTCCATAAAGTCTTGGATCATCTCAAAATCATACCACAACATTCCCACATCGCACCACATCAAAACGATAACAAAAACCCTAATTCCTCTATTAATTGAATAATACAACATTTAATTAATTCACTTTTTCATCATTTCAGACAAATTAAATAAATTTCAGTTATTTAATAAACTCCTAAAAACCCTAATTCCTCTATTGATTAAATAAAATAACATTATTTGATTAATTCACATTTTCATCATTTCGACCAATTAAATAAATCACATTTATTTAATAAATTCCTAGCCTCAACTTATTTCATCCTGATTCATTAAATAATGCCAATTATTTAATTACGTCGCTAAATCACCTTATTCCTCTAAGTGGATTAAATTATTAAATAGTAATTTAATTACGACACTTTCCCACCAAAATTTGAATAATTAAGTCAAACTATTCAAATCAATTATCAAAAATCAAATCAAACTAATGCAACTTTGTTTTCAAAAGTCAAACTTGATTTGCACGTTCAACTCCAAAAAGGAATTAATTAATTAATTCAATTAATTCATAGTCCTCACCCACTTTCTGATTGACCAAATTATGATACTTGACTGAGCAATCTAATTTGTTAACTGAACAATCTATTTTGTTAACTAAGCCATCAAATTCCTCACTAAGCCATAAAATTCCTAACTAAGCCATCACATTCCTGATTGATCAATCTAAATCTATTAACTGTTTAATCACATCCCTGACTAGACAATCTATTTCTCAATCACACAAATTGTGCAATCATCTTTGCACAATTTTCTCATGTCTAAATCCTCTGAACACACTCCGCCCATTGATCTAGATATTCTTCAACACAATCTTGATCGTCCATTTCAAATCACATCTTGTATATAACAAACCCCTTTCCTAACAAATAAGGATCGAAGAATCAACATACATTGAGTAACGAAGTGCCGTCAAGAATGCCATTGACAAAGCTTCACCTTTTCTTCAATCAACCAATCAAAACAACCATTCATCAAGCTTTTGCACACGAGCTTTGGAGGCTTCATGGTGATAAGGACAACCCAACATCAAGCGAATACACTCCACTACAGGATGATAATGCTACATTGTTTTACACATTCATTTTACAATCATAGATTCATTTATGCATTTTAGAATAGCTTAGTTTCATTTCGTATGTATAGGTTAAGATCTTAGATTAATATGTTAATCTTAGCTTAGATTCTTAGATTTAACATGTTTGATTCATCTTCCATTCTAACATTCTCCCCCTCACACACAAGACTAATTCAAAACTCAAACCAAATACATGTAGTCTTTTGAATGATAATTGTGATGTGTTGATAAATAAAATGTGGTTGCTCATCAAACTATAACATGATACTAATATTGATATGATAAGTTGATAAAATGGTAGCATAAGGCTATGGTGATGAAAGATGATTCTGAAATGGAAAAAATAAGGGCATGATGAGAGTAGTTGCTCAACTAGGATGAGATGCCTCCAATTTATAGGCTTTCTAAGATAAAAATCAAGGGTCAAGATGCATTGATTAATGGGGGGGTGAGATTGAATGCGAATAGAGGTCCATGGATCGAAGTTTTTGTCATGCGATTGAAGGGCTCACAATTGATGAGAGTTTTAACACAAGGGGAATTGGATAAATTTCAAAAGGGAATTAATTGGAAAAGGTGGCTAAGAGATCAATAATGGGGATTGGACATAGGAAATAGTGGATGAAAATGATTTTGTGGGTTTATTTAAAAAAGGTATCTTTAAAGACAAGATTTGATCTCTAAAAAATGTAAGATTTGTCTCAATGCATGTTCTAGGGGGTGCGGGGAATTTAAAATTAAAATTTATTGAAAAGAGGATTCTTATCCCATTTTTTCATGATGAGGATTAATTAGCCTAAATCAATTAATTATGTATTACTTAATTTAGCCTGAGAATTTGGGAGACAAGGCTAGACTTAACTAAATAAATGTAAATTTAATTAATTAAAGGTGAAGGGTTGAACTTAATTAAATGAATGCAAATTCATTTAAATAAGGGTGAGGGATAAAGATAAGAATGGTTTAGTTAATTAAATAAATAATATTTAATTGGCTATAATATGGTAAAGTAAATGTGGTGTCTATATTTTTCCACTCTTTGATATCATATGTATGGATTAACTAACATAAACCAATTGATTAAGTGTGTATTATTTAATTTATTTAGTTGGAGGATTTGGGGGGATAAAGCTAAACTTAGTTAAATAAATATAAATTTATTTAATTAAAGGCAAGGAATAAAAGTGAAGGATTAAACTTAATTAAATAAATGTAAATTTATGTAATTAAGGGTTAGGGATTAAAGGAAATTATGGATGCTTATTCATTTAATTGCCTAGGATAGGGTAAATTCAAATATGGTGTCTGTAATTGGTACAAACAAAACCCAGTTTAAATGTTTTGGGGATGACATTTCCTTCTTGAGTGAAATAATATTCGTACACTAGAGCCTCTATTTGTAAATGAATCATCAAAATATAATTTTCAAGCTATGACTTCATCTACTATGAAGATAGATTTATTTGGAAAATTTATGATCAAAGGGTGGCCATGCATGATTGGTGCTTCTACAAGCTAATCTATGAAACCTTGTCTCTTATTTCTAAATTATCCAAAAAATTGATGTCAAATTCACTAAGAAACTATGACCAACAGATTAGTATGGGCCGACTACACTTGATCCATGAGGATACGAAGTATAGTTATGCCACTAAAAGTCAATCCAATAAAGATCATTTAATTTAAAACAAAGACAAGAAGCCATTGAAACTAACATACTAAAATACAAAAGCTTGATAAACCTCTAATCTAATCCGTTGAAACTTATCCTATTGGGGGAGTGGTGTCACATTGATGTGAAATGAGGACCCTTTCCCAATCTCGTGGATAAATGACCTTGCCCTGGAGTCAATTTTATTGAAGAAAACCAATGGAACAGTTGTGACATGTGTATGAAAACATTATTTTAATCTAAATGAGCATGATGCAAACTATTTTAATATGATGTTATGCTAAAAATAGTCTAGATATGCAAAATTTAAGCTAATATGAATGGATTCTAAGCTAAAAGATTCAAACCCTAATTAATAAACAAGCTAAATGGATGTATTATGTGATCATAGAAGCTCAAAACTAACTAATGCAATTAAAATGAACTAAAAGATGCTAAATGTGTGCTAAATATGAGTGTGAGTATGAGTGATTTCAACAACATAAGTTTTCTTTTTGAAAGATGGATCCATTGTCTCCAAATAGTGATCTATTTATAAGAAGGCAAATGAGAAATGGAGGGTTGAGATCAAAAAGGCTAATCAATGGTCAAGGATGGAGGAAATTGGAGGCATGGATCATGGATTCTCATCAATGGGTGATAATGCAAGATGAGATTTAATCAAGGGTTTACACTCCCTCAAACAAAGACACTTTTGACCTATACAAGAGGTCAAAAATTAACTTGCACAAGAAGTCACAAGGTAACTTGCACATGAAGCTAAGTAAGTTTGTTGAGAAAAAGGAATATTCCCCTTTATCAAATGAGTGAGGAGAGAGAATATTCTTTGGAATATTCTCATGGGTGAGGGAAAAGGATATTTAGTTAATAAAAACTAAATTAAATTGTGTAAAAGAATATTCCCTTGCAAGTGGGAGGAAATTATATTTATTAGATAATTGATAATTAAATAATATTAATTGTGCAATTAGGGGAATTAGAAGAATTAAGTGATATTCATTAAATAACAAGATTTATTAAATGGAGAAAAGGTGGAATGGAATTTAATTAAATAACTTAGGGTTATTTAATTAATTAAAATATTTAGGGATTTAAATTAAATAGTTTGATTTCTTTAATTTAATGAGACAAAATGTTAGCATGGAAGGGGTGAATTAACCTAATTAAATCGATTAGGTTAATGGATGAAGATGATGCAATTAATTAAATAGTTAGGAAATTTAATCAATTAAGAAAAAAGAGGATGGGTTTAAGACAAAAATGATGTTAGTATACCTAATTTGAGTGTATGATATCATTCAGGACTTTTTTGTGTCTACATTTCCCCCCTTTTTGAAGCAAGGTACTTGCTACACTGGTTCAAAGATTGTCACTTTTCAAATTGAAAATTGCTACTTCAATAAAAAACTAAACAATTTATTATTTTTAGATGCCCCACTATTGCCCTAGCGAAAGGAATAAGTTGATTCCCTGCCCCCTTGAGAAATTGGGCTGAAATTTGGAATTTTGGGTTGATTTCTCGACAAAGGTTAAAATGATGCCCAAGGGGTCCAGAAAGGCTCTAAGATGCGAAAAATATGCCAAAAACATAAAAAATGATGAAAAATATGCTTCAGTTTGGTAAGATTTGTGAAATTGATGAAAAACCCTAGCTTGATGGTTAAATTAGGGCAAAAATTCCTAATTTGCAAGCATAAATAGGTGAGGAAGGGTCACTTTCAAGTCATTTGTGCATTCACCTCTTTAGGATTTCTTGCATTTGGAGCCTTGACCTTTGGAAAAATGGATCACCACGTGCTCCCTATTCATCTTTTTGACCGAGTTTGAGAGTACCAATGACATATAAACATAGGAACTTAGGTATGTGACTCGAAACCTCTCTTGATTTTCACGTTAAGTGCATTTAATAGAGCATAAAAGTTATGTCAAAAAGTGTTTTGTTGTATGACGATGCTTTAAAAGTGTTGGAAGCATTGCTATCGATTTTTTAGCGAAACATCTTTCATTTAGCTCTGCACCCCAATATTTTAGTTCAACGAAATATTTGATAATAGAGTCACAGGGGTAATAGAGTGACACATCTTTTTTGGTTCAATGATGCAAACAAATGGTGGGCAATGCATATAACAAATGGCGACGCAACCCAAATATTTGATATAGAAATACACGCAAATACCGATTCACTATTGATCATAGTGATACACATTGCCAAATTGGGCAACGAACCCCTGAAGTTAATATAGCAACACACCTTAACATTAGTGATGCTATTGATTTCAACAACACTTAATGTTTTAGGTGCAAATTCTTAGATTTTGATAAGTTATTTTCACTTTTTTGATAAATTGACGTTGTGTCTATGATGCATGTAGGAGGATCCGCCACCACTGATGTCCCAATAGCACAAATATGAGATTTTTTCTAAAGCCAGAGACCTTGATGAATTGGAGGTGGAGCGACTAGGGAGACTAGGGTTAGGCTTCATCACTTTTATGCCTAAGATCAAGACCCATCTTGCCTAGATGATAGCACTGGTCGAGATATGGCACAATGAGATGTCTTTGTTCCACTTGCCCATTGGGGAGGCGACCGTCACACTTGAGGATGTGTGGCATATTCTACGGTTGCCCATTCATGGAGAGCATTTCATTTATGAAACTTATGTTGGAAGAGATGCATGCCTCTCTCTTTTACACAAATGATCAATTATTCTTATTAACTCCCAAATTGATCTAGATTTCTACCATGACCATGTCGACACCTTCAGATTGTTTTTTGGTACTTTGATTTGTGGTGTTGTTGCCCTAGACTGATGGGGTAGAGGTTTTAGTCCCGAATGGGGTCTAGCTTGGGAGGGTATGATCAGGAGAGACATCATGTATGCTTGGAGTTCAGTCCTTCTTGCCTCTTTATATCATGAAATGCATGAGGCTGTCTATAGAGGGGGTAGGAGTATCAAAGCAGGAGTGAACTTACTTCACATATGAGCATATGAGCACATTGTAGTTCTGAGGCCCATTATTGTCCTTGCTAATATCCATGAGGATGAGCTCGTTGTTTCTAGGTATAGGGTACCAATGACATTACAACATACGGGTCCCTCAGGTTTAGTATATTGGAATCATGTCATTGATTACATGATAATTTTTCAGATGGAGGCCCTAGCTCTAGCATCCACGATGGTACAATGACCAGCAAAAACTTGATTTTATACAATAGACTCAGTATATCTAGGGCTGAGAGCATACCATTATTGAGCAGTACCTTCCAAATGGTGTTGCCTATCAATTTGGGGAGACCCAAGATGTACCTACAGATGATTATACTCCTATATTTGTCAAGTCGTAGAGAGAGGCACAATGGGGGAGTTGTCATTGATCCCATAGTGGCGATCAATTATTTTTGAGCACTTGTCCCATAGTCGTGGGGTTATGATCAGGGTCTCCCAGGTGCGGGGACCACTCCAAGCTATGATGCATGGTTTAGGCCACCCACATGCCTCATAGATCCAGTGGGAACATACCCCGACAGAGGTAGAGGTAGAGGAAGGGATGGAGGCTAAGATGGTGGTAGAGGCCAGGGATAAGACTAGGTGCCAGGTGATGGGCACCAGAATTAGTTGGATCAGGCACACCATGATGGGTAGCATGATGGGAAATATGTAGGGGCACCACCGTCTCCTCCACCTGTACAACCATATCCATGAGATGGGCAGCTTGTTGCCCTCACAATAGAGAGATCATAGCTACAGGCAAAGAGGGATCAAATATGATAGTAGCTATAGGCTATGACAACTCAGAGAGTTTAGTAGGTCCAGTTGCAATAGTAGTTGGGTATGTTGCTAGCCTAGGAGATTGGGTGGAGATAGAAATTGGAGGCAATGACTGCAGCGTCATAGGGAAATACTGTCTCTACTTGATTATATAGAGAGGTTGTCATAGAGGTTGCATACTATCATATGCACTATCACTATGATGTTCCATGGGGGATGCGACAACCTAACTTCTCACAATGGAGTGGTGCACTACCTAGAGTTGAGGATCAACCATTAGTTGGGGGTGAGACAAGCGACTACTAGGTCTAGCTTGCGGGTGTAGACACTATTTTGATTATTTCCCAATTTTTTATTTAGATATACATTCATGGGCTCCTTTTTGGTAGCCTTGTGAATATTGTATTTTTGATCAATATACAAACACACTGATTTACATATTGTATCATGATAGTCACCACTTTTTGATATATATATATATGTATATATATATATATATGATATGGATTTGATATGCGATGTGATGTGTTATTTTATTTCATTCCTTATGAATGAATTAATGCATTTGATATTGATGTGATGTGATGATATGCAATGTAATGGATGGATGCACTTCTTTTCCAGTATCTTTTCCCGATATGATATGTAGATGTTATTCTTATGCAAATGATAATGCAATGTATTTGTTTTCAATTTTCTTATGTAATTTTATGTTATGATGATGTATGCATATGAATGAATGTATGAATAATGCAGATGTTCATGTTTATGATATGTATGCGACGATTTTAAGATGCTTAGAATAACAAATCTATATTATTCATCACAAATTAAATGATAATGATGATGCAAGATGTATGTTTTATGATATGTTTGTGATGATGTGAGATGTATGCATATTGATGATTTGTGAATGAAGGATGGATGCATTGATGATTTTTTTGTTGATTGTCATGATACCAGGTTAGCACAGAGATAAGATAGAGGAAAAAAGTTGCGTTTGACCATTGATTTTGATGATTGCTTCAAAAGATCCAACAAGTCTATGATCCACCGAGACTTTATTAGAGATGGTGATGAGAAATGCATGATGATGATGATTTTCTCATATTTTGGGATTGGGATTTTCTGTCATTCCTTATTTTTTATATAATAGTAGACATGATGCATCAAGGTATTAATAACCAGGATGGCGTTGTACCTAGTGTAATGGAATTTGACTCTGCAAACAAATGGGATAGTTCTTGTTCATACCTTGACATATGGAAACCTTGTTGGAATGTAAGTTAAAAGCCTCAAATGCATTGGAAAAAAGCATACACAATAGTCAACAAGCTACTCCAAACAAATTCCCTACACACAACTAAGCAAGTATGCACCAAGATTGTTTTATAAGAATACCCACAAGCACAACAAACGAAAGATAATGAGGTTATTTTTGCTTTTTGAAAGTTTATGTGAACATTTTAGATTTTGAATTATTTGAGGTTGTTTAGGTCTTTTGAATGTTTTCTAATGTTTTGGGATTTTCATTTTTCAAATATTTTTGTGTTTTCTAAGTTTTCAAATGTTTTGGGGTTTTATAAGATTTTGAATGTTTAGGGATTTTTCAAGAGTTTTGACGAAGAACCTAACCTAAAAGACCTATCCTAGGGGCCTCAGGGGCTGATCAAAGATTAGCCTTTCCTATGTTACACACAAAGAGACCACGTAGTTTGATTGACTCGACTTATTGAAGATGAGACATCAACAGTCGAGGGAATGCCAATTTATTATGACAAAATTCAAAAGGACTGGCATAGGGTGTCTCGGGGGCTCATTAATTATGGCCTTGCCTACGTTCAAGCTCAAAGACCCATAGTTCCACAAGGGTATTTTTTTTGGATTTTCAATTTTTTGACCTTTTTAGGATTTATGATGAGATTTGGATGTTTTGGATTTTGACTTTACAACTTTTTGAATGTTTTTGGATTTTAGTTGTATAAGATTTGGATGATTTTTGATTTTCTGATGAATGTTTTATGAATGCTTTTTGGATTTAAGATAAGATTTCTAATAAACTTAAGATATACAAGAACTTGATCCGATCCTGACCGAATTTCCCCCAACGTGAGATAATAGAATACCTCGATATAGGGAGGACAAAATAACCTTAGGAATATGCCAAGTAGTACTAAAGGGGTTACAATACTTCACAACATCAAGCTATGGTAAGGATGCATATGGATGATGGAATAAATAGGATGAAAGATGTGATGGATGGAGGGGATGCCAAGAATGATAGGATAAAGAGCCATATATAGACGAAGGTGCTTTATTTACACGAGGTGCTTTTTTGCCAGGTTTTCACCAAGGTACTTTCCCAAAGTGCCACAAAAATGGTTTTCACTAGAGGATGATTTTTTTCTTTACTGTTTTTTAATTCTTTTTCTTTTTTTGGGGGGTTTTGATTGTTTTGTATTTTTAGATTTACACCCTTCAAGAATAGGCATAAATTTTTTTAAGATGCAATTTGTTGATTGGTTCTTGCAAGAGTTCAACCTTAGGTTTTGACAATTGATATGCTCCCGATCCATAGCTTGTTGTGATGATAAAGGGACCTAACCAATTAGGGTCAAATTTTCCTTTACAATCTTGATCTAGAAGATTCTCCTGATTTTATTTTAGGACAAGATCCCCTACCTGGAAAGGCCGATAATTAATCTTCTATTTATAGCTTTGTTTTGATTGGTTTTGATATACTTGCAAGTGATTGAGGGTGTCAAGATGATTCTCATCCAAGAATTCTAGCTCATTTAGCTGAGATACTCTGTATTCTTCATCGGTGATCAGGTTTTGTAATGACATTCATAGTGATGGGAGCTCAACCTCGATAGGAAAAATGTCTTTCTTTTTCGTAGACCAAGGAGAATAGGGTTACACCTATAGGCATGCGAATACTAGTTCGATATGCCCAGAGAGCGAGATCCGGCTACAAATGCCAGTCATGACTAGCTTTACTGACTATTTTCTTGAGGATTTTTAGGATGATTTTTGTCGTAGCCTCAACTTGACCATTGCCTTGGGGGATATGGGGAAAGAATTGATGTTGGATGTTGAATCTTTGACATAGCTCTTTCACATTCTAATTATTGAAGGGTGTTCTGTTGTTCGAGATAAGGGTTTGCGGAACACCATAATGAAAAATTAGGTAATTTAGGATTAAACTTGGAAATATGTTTCCCCGTTATGTAAGTCATCGAAATGGCTTCAACCCACTTGGTAAAGTACTCAATGGATGTTATGATAAGCTTCTATCCATTAGATGAGGTTGGAGTGATCTTTCCTATGAGGTCAAGCCCCCACTGCGAGAAAGGCCAAGGTGTGACCATTGGTTTCAATTCCTGAGTTGGAGCATGAATCAAATCTCCATGTTGTTGACACTAGACACACTTTTGCACATACTGATGTGCTTCTCTTTCCATGCTTGGCCAATAGTACCCCATCCTCAATAGTTTCTTAGCTAAAGTAATAACACTAGAATGGGACCCACATCCGCCATCATGTAATTTTGTTAAAGGAGTCAATGCTTCCTCTTAGTTAAGACATTGTAGTAATATCCCTTTGATGCTTTGGCGGTATAGGGTATCACCTAGGATCATGAATCAAGATGCCTTTTTGACAAAGGTCTTTTTAAGGTTGGAGGTGATATCGGATGGGAGGATTTCATGACTAAGGTAAGTGAATATGTCATGATACCATAGGGATCTAAGACTGACAATACACACACGAATTTAGATTCAGGGATTTTGAAAGTTGGTACGAGAAGTTATTCTACCAAGAATTCACATTGGAGGATGTTATTCAACATGTCTAACAATGATCTAATTATTTCCATAGTGTCTACTGCTCGGTTGTTCATTTGAGGAACCTTCTCAAAAGTTATATCTATTAAAAGGTCTTTAAGACTCTACCATATTATTATAAGGAGTAAGCTTGTCGTCCTTAGTTTGATAGTCATCATTGACTTGGATGATAACCATTTGTGAGTCTCCATATACTTTTATCTCTTGTATCTACCATTGAACTACTATCCTTAGACCTATGATTAGGGCTTCATACTCAACAATGTTGTTAGTACATGAAAATGATAGCCTATATGAATTTTAGATGTAATCACATTGAGGGATGATGAAAAGAATACTCATTCTTTATCCATGTTGGTTGAATGATCCATCAAAGTACATCTTCCATTGATCTATTAGATTGATAAGCAACATTGATTCATCAGGAACTCAGATATCAATGGGTTCTCTACATAGATGGGTGCCTCTACCAGTTTGTTTGTGATCACTTGTCCTTTGATTTCCTTGCGCTCGACATACTCTATGTCAAATTTTTTCAAGATCATCACCCATTTATCCATTCACCCAGTGAGCATTGCTTTTGATAATAGGTATTTCAATGGATCAATCTTTGCAATAAGCTTGACTTGATGTGACAACATGTAATATTAGAACTTTTTTGAAGAAAAAACCATTACTAAATACGATTTCTCAATGGATGAATAGTTCATTTCATATCCTACCAAGGTCTTGTTGATGTAATAGATAGCTCTTTCCTTTCCATTTTCATCATTTTTTGCTAGAAGAGAACCTAGTGTTGCTAATTTTGCTGAGATATACAAGATCAATGGTTTGTTTGGTATCAACAGAATGGGCATTGGAGGTGTCAATACATAGTCCTTGATCTATTGGAAAGCATTGTCACACTTCTCATCCCACTTGTAAGTTATTTCTTTATGGAGAAGCTGTGAAAAAGGGTGGATTTTGTTTGATAATTATGCTATGAACCTTTTGATGGTCTGAAATATTCCTTGTAATCCTCCCATCTTTAGTTTTTGTGGTGGTTCCATGTCAAGGATAGATTTTACCTTTGTTGGATCAATTTCTATCCCTCTTTGCGAAACAATATAGCCAAGAATTCTCCCTGATGTTTCCCCAAAGATACACTTTTTTGGATTCATCTGTACCATGTACTCTTCAAGTCTATCAACGATGGGTCCTAAGACTTGTATATGTTCATTCCTCTCAAATATGGGTCTTGTGTATCATGTCATCAAAGATGAGGGTCGTTTCTCTCTAATAGGTAGCTCCTGTGTTCTCCAACCCAAATGACATCATGTTCCAGCAATAGGTTCCCCATGGAAAAGTGAGCACAATTTTGTGTTGAACCTCCTTGGCAACCATGATTTGATTGTAGCCTAAAAAACCATCCATGGATGATAGAATTTCATGCCCACTTGTTAAGTTCGTGATGAGGTCAATGTTAGGAAGAGGGAAATCATCATTCGGGCATGATTTGTTTAAGTCTCTTAAATCAGTTTTGATGCCCCCAATGGGTTTGGAGATTGGTACTAGGTTTGAAACCCACTCACGATAATCTATTGGTCAGATAAATCCAATGTCAAGAAGATTTTGTAACTCAAGTTTCACCAAGAGCACTATCTGAGGGTACATCTTTAACTTTTTCTTTACTAGCTTAGCTTCAGGATAAACTATTAAGTGATGCACAACTACTTTTCGAGCCCTAGAATATCTATGTATGACCATGTTGGTTGTTTTTACTGTAACCAGGTTTATCTCCTAATCTACCTATAGAATTTCCAATTCTAATCAAGGGAAGCTCGAAGGACCTAGACCAACTGACAAGGATTTTAACAAACAAACCTCCTACACTTTGGGCTCTGCAAGACCTGGGAGGGTGGTCCCCTTAATGTGTTTATAATCTCTACACCGAACTTATAAAAAATCATTAACAATAACATATATTATCATTTAATAGCTCAACAGAATAGGATAATACTGAATTGAACTGGCTTTTCATCAATAGTATCAACTACTTGGAGCATGAGATGACAACAATAATTCACAACTTAAGATAGTCATTTGATTTGTAATTTGTAGCAAGATCTAAGCAAAGATAAACAGACACAAAACCCTACAAACAAATATAATTTAGACTAGTGCCATATACCATTGGGGAGTCGAATTCACAAACATTTAGAAATCCATGACAGATTCAAACACATAGCATATAAGATCTTTGACAATATTACCTTACAATTCCATCAATCTATATCCTAACCCAATACTTCTTACCAAATCCCTTTATAAACACATCCACCTATAACTCCATTCAAGAATTTTAATTAATTCTTTGAATTAAAGCCAAAATGAGAATCATACACACCACAACAGTGAGATGAACGCAATAACCCTTGATTATATTATTCAAAATTGTGATATGCTTATATAAAGGAGAGACATGAGCTCAAAATGAATCATTCTAACTCAAATGCTAGTACTGTCATGAAACATCGAACCTTAATAGATTCAAAACCCTACTACAAAATGACACAAAACCTAAATTGCATTTACATTGAATCAACAGGCTTTACAAATTTCTCTACAACTATGCCTAGACTCGGGCTCAAAAATATCTAACTTGGTCACCCCTATTTCTTGCCTTGAAATCCTTCTTATAGAGAATGAAGGAGAAAACAAGCATCGGGCCAGAAAATACACATGTCTCTGATCAATTGGACCGCCTAAGAAATTTCACAAAAATGATTACAACCACCGAGTCCCCGGAGCATCTTCTTGTTAATCCCACTCATTAGAGAATAACCGCTGTATTGGCCAAACCTCAAAATTTGCACCAAAAACTGCCATGGAGACAAAACCACAATCAATTATAACCATAACCGCTGAGTTGTTAACTGCTAGTGGCAGGTATTTTCTTACTCCTCTTCAATTAAGTACTTTTCCACCCACCTCTGATACTCTTCATCTATTGGTCAATCAAACTTCACAACCTCATTCACCTTAGTATTGTAAGGTGTGTATTTCACTGCTACCTAATTGGCCTCTCTTTCAAAAGACTCTAAAAAGTGCTGGTGTTAATTATCTTATCCATGCTACTCACCAGCAAATCATAATCTGAATCATCACAAATCAATTTAATTTGTGCATTGATGACCTCATCTGCCCTATCCTGCCACTGCTACAGTAATTTTATATTTCCTTGTGCATAAATTATATCTGGAAAAAATGTATCACTCCAATCATCAAAGCTCTTTACCAGTTCCCTAATTCTCCTACTCAAATCATTAGGTAAGGCCTGGAAACCTTTCAGTGATTTCACAAAAAATTGAGTAGGCCTCAATGATTGGGGCTTGTTATCTACATCAAATCTAGAGGCCTTATACATAATATACAGATCATTGGCCCTAGGGATCCACTTCTCAGCCAAAGGCAAAAATATTTCCCAATCCCTATCAATATTTCTTATTTCATCCAAAAATAAAGAATATAAAGAATGTACTGATGATAATCTATCATCAACCTTCTCATTCAGGTGCCTCAAAACTGTATCAACAACCTCATTCACCTTAGTAACTGCTCCATCCTCACTTGCTTTTAAAGCAACCTATAACTCTGCAATCCTATTTAACATTTGCTTCTTAGTGTAATCCACAGAGTATTCAACCTTTTCCTCAACTGGCCCTAATGTAGGACTAAGAGCAAGTGTCTGGATGGTGGACCTGGAGTAGAAATAATTGGAGAAGTAGAGGGTACTGATTCTGATGTAGAAGGAAATTCCATGATACCAGGAGCACTAGAGGATTCTCCCACCTGCCTATATTTCAACCTATCTACCTCAGATTGCAGCTCCACATTCCTTTGCTACATCCTACTATATTCTCCATTTATGATGTTGTATTTCTCCATCAAACTTGTCTTTTCAGCCTCTTCCCTTTCAACTATCTTTTGGGTCAATTTGTCCACATTTACAATTAGGCTTGTAGCTTCTGTAGTTGAAGTTTCATAAGCTCTTTTGATGATTAACCCTCCCCTTAGGTTTGGGCTAATATCAGTCACATTTGGCTTTTTTCCCTGGGGTGCCAACATCCAAATTGCCAAGGTTTCATATTCTTCACTAAAGATAGAGTCCTACAGGGCTGCCTTAACCTCTTCCTCACTGTTTTGTATGGGATGCTTGGACTTCAGAATGGCATTAAATTCCACTACATCAGCAATGTCTCACTCAAGCAAAATTAGGACACCAACCTGAGTCACTAGTCTCCTTCCCTCCTCAGGAGTGATGCTTTTGAACTCTTCCATCAGTTCAACCTTCACCTCATCATCATTCTCCTAATCAGGCCTATAAGGCCTTGATTCTCTCCTCCTTTTGCATTTATCTTGGTATTCTTCCAGCTTCATCCTCCACACCAGTTTTAAGAATACAAGAGTCTTCACAAAGGCATCATCATCCAAGAATTCCTTGCAGGCCTCCATTTTGGCATCTTGTACACATTATCCTTTCACATCCATATCAGATAACACCAACTGTGTTGATCTTGGAGGGGAAGGAATACCAACCTGCATGTCTTGATCTATAACAATTATCTCATCCATTAGAGTCTCTTGTGCTTCCTCAACCCTCTGCCTCTTAGAGCATGGCTCTGATGGTAGTAATGCAGGATCACTCCTCTGTGGTGAATCTAAATCAATAATTCTTATCCCTCCAGGTGCCCTAATCTTGGATTTGGTTGTGATGATGTCTTCATTATCTATTTTCCTTTTTTATCCCCCTCCTCATCACTACTTCCATTCCTCTTTCTCTTGTAAAGAGGTCGCTTCAATGAGGGCTGATAAATTGGCCTTGTTTCTTCAGGCCTCACCTCTGGTCTTTGTACACCAAAATCTAATTCCAAACTAACCCTCTTGGTGATCAAGGTGCCCATGATCTCCTTGAAATTACCCATAAAGAAGTCAATTCTCTTGTGGAATGGAGTGAACTCCATTAATGGATCATATTTTGGATCCATTTTATGTACCACGACCAACAAATTCTCATATGCAATCCATTTTTCCTTATTCAATTCCTGCCTATTCAAATCAAATTCATTTTTGATTAGGTCTTCAGAAAAATTGAATTCATGTACAAACCTGCCACCTTTAATTCGTTGCCTAAACAAGGCAAAGAAACCCTTAGGGTCGTGTTGCCTCCTAGGACCACTCCTCAAATGAAAGTCATCAAAGAATCTTCCAAAGTGGACCCATCCTCCCTTAGAACAAGAAAAATCAGAAACAACGGTGTAGTCAGGGAACAAGGTCCCCTTTCCCCTCCCTGTCAGGTTATCCTCCTGAATACAACCTATTTGCCACATGACCTCAGCAAACCCCATTCTTTATGGTACATTAAATGGGAGGATATGCGGGGCACCCTAGAAACCATATACCCTTAGGATAGTACTTACGGGGTACAAGATGATTTCACCCTAATTGTGGCAGATTTTCAAGTCAGGCTTCCTCACCCTTGGTCTGAGGAAATCATGCAATTCTTCAGGGACTCTAGGCACAATTGCCACCAACCGAGCCCTGAGTTTGGAGGCAAAACAATTGTCAAATTGCACAAAACTGTCACCTCCCCTGTTGTAAGATAAATCAACACTCCAAACCTGTACTGGTAATCCTTCTCCATTCACATCTCGCCTCAACTCTATCTTCTCAGAGAAGAAGTAAACATTCTTATACAAGAACATGGGCTTTAATAGGGAATACCAAAAGAAAGGTGTGCCAGCATCACCCACCTACAACCTCAACAACCCCTCATGAATATTTTTTGCCAGAAAAGATGCAAAGTCATACACCACAGAGAAATTGGGGTGCTGAATTTGAGCCCCCATGAACATGTATGCGATTGGCATTATGGTATTAGGGTTGAATCCCAAAATCTGGCACAGTGAATAAAATGTAGCCAAAAAGTGATTGGCAAAGCAATTCAACCTAAAAGGCTCCTGGTCATTTGGGCTGATATGAATCGTTGAATTGCCTACCCTAGCTAGATGAGGAGGAAGCAACTTCAATTTTAAAAGAGGCTTTGATTTTGTGTATTCCTGCTTCATCTCCTCAAGATAAATTGGAACCAAAAATGAGCTAGAATCACTCAAATCAAACACCTGTCGAATCTCATTTGCACTTATATTTAGCAGAATGCCACCATCATTATCCCTTATTACTCTTGTAACAAGGTCATATCGTGTTGCCACGGATTTGAGTAGGTCCACATCTAGGAACACATTTGGCACTGCTAGCTTCCCCATGTCATACCTCTGGCCATTAGAAAAGGGGTGAGGTAAATTTCCCTACCACAACCTAAACATTTCCAAACCAGTCATAGGAACCCTAGCATCTGCAATATTATAATTCTTGCATACTAGTCCTTCACCCAAGGCTCTTCCATTCATCAAAACCAAACCCCTCTTCCTATCATTTGTTGATAACGGGAGTTGATCCAAAAAATCGTCATATAAATTACTCTGCAAATAATCAATATTGTTGGAGTGTTGCTTCAGTAGTGTCATCTCAAACGAAACTAGGGCCTTTCAAACAATTCAAATCCTTGAACAAACTAGGGCTACCCAGAAAATGAAACTACAAGAAGACCCTGCGTTTTACCTTAATTTTAAATAAACCAGTAACCCTACAACAATAATCAAAAACCCCTCTGAAAAGCACACTACAATCCTTCATGAAATCACAGTCAAATTAACCAAGCAATACAAAAAAAAACTCAAGGAATTTTGTGCCTTGTGGAAAACCAAACTCCTATTGTGATTGCTTGAAAACTTTGTCTCCGACTCTAAAACTGCTTTGCCAATGTGCTTGAATGCTTTGTGGTGAAATAAAATGAAGGTAGATACTTTATGTCGATCGAATAGAGCTAGTAAATGTCTCATCTTCCATTAAAGAACACTTGCATGTTGCGCTAATGGCTCCAATCACATTTGATGAAAATTTAAATTCTAACCGTCAATCCTTTGTCTTCGTCAGATCATCGAATGACCACCTTCAAAAGGCTAATGTAATTTCCATCTCAGCATCAAGGGCCCACCACAATATGCAATGTCAAAGGAGTACACATGGTGATTTCCTGTGATATCGCAATCACTAACCATCCTGCATCTTTGGATCATGCGATGGTGGGCAACCGTTGATCCCACCATCGATAATCATGTTCATTCACAGAAGTCACCAACATTGAGCATAACCGTCGGGCAACTTTTCATCAAGATTATAACACTATCGTCGATCTTTAGCACATGCATCTCGCAGTTGTTTTAGTAACCCACTATTTAATGTATTAAAACCCAACACAAAAATAAAGCACTTTACAAATTCCTTTCAACATTGATAGCTGAGACATGTGGCACCCACCCGCAATTTTGCAATTAGTTGAAACCTAGTGGCAAAGCCATCACAATATCACGGGGAACGGTCAAGATCAATTGTTGGATGATCAACGGTTACTAAAATATATTCCCTGCAAAATATAAAACCATTATCAAAAGGGGCAAGGGGACATCGCCTAGGCCAATGACAAATGATGGCTCAACGTCGTTCTTAAAATAGGGCACATGCCAACCTAGACTTAGGCAATAATAAAGTGTGGGAAAAATATTTAACACTGTTTATTAAAAAGGGGCCCGACATAGACGAGTCAATGGGACATAAGTCATTTTAAAAGTACACACAAAAGGTAACGATGGAATAGAACCTACCCAAGGTATTAGATAGAACATTAGGACTTATGAAGGCAAAAATAAAACCTCCAACCTTAGGTTTCTTCCAAATAGTAAGACAGACTATATAGAGGGAAAATAATAATGGAACCCAAAGAATAAAAACTGAATCTCCACCAGACCATGCAAAGTTGGTTCTTCGCTCTTTAAGGAATGCTGCTAGGTTCTTCTATTTTTCATCCAACAAGGATTCAACATAGAATGTGATCTTGGGTGCCTCTTTTGTTCCTACATTGATTGGAGTGGCCTTTTTCTGCTAAAACTGTTGACTTCTCTGGATGCATTGCACTGAGGGGGAGATTGAATCCCTCATCCTTGGGTGCCTCAGAGAGGTTTTGACCATCAGATACATCCTTTGCTATTACTATTTTAGGATTAGAAAGTGCCACAGTGTGGTTTTCACTTAAAGATATGCATGTTATTTTCATTTCATCAATTTTGTGACTGTAGGATTCAATTGTCTCCCCATAGTATGCCCTTGTGTCTAGAGCTATGCCAAAACCTACTTTGTGATCTACCCATGATAAGTTGTCATAGATTCCCATAAATTCTAAGATCGCTTCATCATTTTTGAATAAATATAGAATCGGTGGTCCTTGTTGGTCCAAGTCAATAAGTTGTGGGTATACTAGGAATATTTCAGTCGGTTGATTGCTTGGAGTAAAGGATGTTATGGATATCGTGAATAAGGAGTTATTCTCAAATAGGTCAGGAACATCAAGTGGGAAGTCATCTAAGGTCATATCACACAATGTAAGTAACCAAGAGGAAGGCTTAGCTTGTTTAGAAGAAGTACCTTTTTTTGATAAGGGTGACCTTGCTAGTAGTACAACCTAGGCCAAGATTCTTTAATCATTTTTCAAGAACTATAGGTTCTAGCAAACCATTGTCATTTTGTCCCAATTTATCATTCTTGTTGTATCCCATTCCCTTCATTATTGGAAGCCTTTGTTGTTAGCTTCCATGGGAAGAGTAGGGATAGGTTGTTCATCTTGATAGAGGAGTTTAGAGACATCCTCCTCATTGACATATGTTTGGTTCAAATCCCCCACTTGATGAAGGTAGTAGCTTCAATCTTGATTGTTTTAGGCTCCTTATTGCTAGATGTGGGTTTCCCATGTGATTGAGGAGAAAGAGGTAGCTCTCCTAAGACAAAGGTATTCTTCATTAGCTTATAGTTCCCACAACCATCATCCTGGATTACTACTTTGATGTCAGGAATGTTCTGTACAATAGGTATCTTCGTTTCTGAGGTAGATGTAAGGGATGATGGGTCAATAAATGAGGTAGATGGTGTAGGCCCTTCGTTATTCTTGGGTATTTGGGGGATATTATAGAACTTAGCTTCAAGGTTCTTGCAATAGTAAAAAGGCTTAGGATCTCCATGGATGGTATTTTCTCTGCCCTCAAAATGAAACTTCACACATTGATGATAGGTCGAGGCTACAAATTTTAGGGCATGGATCCATGGTCGGCCAAGTAGGATGTTATAGGAAATGCCAAGGTCTAACACTTGGCATGCAGTTTCTACAATGATGGGTCCCACTTGGATGGGTAATGCAATTATGCCTTGTGATACCCGCTCTTGGTCTTCATACACTATGATGATGGTACTCTTTTCTTTCTCAATGGTTTCCTCTGAATAGCCCACATATTTGATCAACTGGAGGGTATAAATGTTCAAACCAACACCTCCATATACTAAGACTCTTTTGACCTTGTTTTTATGAATGGAAACCTCAAGGTGTAAGGCACGGTTATGAGATGGTTGTGATGGTAGGTCTTGTTCCGAGAAGGTGAGAAGGTGATTAGTGATATGCCCTACCATAGCTTGAAACTGATTTTTACCAATATCATCAGGGATAGATGACTCTGACAAAGCTTTCTCCAAGATTTCCCTATGTGTGGGGGATACCCTTAACAGTTCTAAGATTGATATATGTGCGGGGGTCTTCTTAAGTTGATCTAAGAGATTATACTTGTTGGGATTGGATGTTGGCAAAGTAGGTTGTGCTCTAGATTAAGATGGGACTCCTTGGATGGTGACTTTACCATGTCGTGTGGTGACTCCACTCTCCGCTCTAGTCCCTTTGATGGTGACAATAGTATCACAGGAAGTAACCACATTAGAATAGGTATGTTGTACGTTTGTATAATCCTTAGCTTTTTTGTTGTTCCCTTTGCTATGATCTTGCATAGGGTTCTTGTATATCTTAAGATCATGATTCCTGGCTGGTACCTCAACAAATATGGTGAAATTTTCTATGAGCTCTTAATTGAAAAATATGGGCAAAGACTAAACACTAATAATAATATTTCTTCCTTTTTTATGTCTCTTCGTTGCATACATTTTTATAGGACTTTTAAGATCCTATTTTCTAGGAACAACCCAAACTAAATTCCTATTAATATTGAGTTGTTTTTAACAACTCAATACAGACCACTATTCTAATAACCCTTTAACAAACTATGAGACATGATAATATTAAGTTCTTTCTCAAGAACTCAATATTATTACACTTATTCATACTTGCATAATTAAAATACCCATACAAACTCTACCTATGTGAACACTAATTTCCAACACACCCCCTTAGTGTGAACATGGGGTGAAAGCACACCACAATACTTGATGACCACACACAATAGCTCACCAGAAGGTATGTGTAAGGACATACACATATACTCATGGAACCAAGGATAGGGACAAACACATCTATCGAAGGTCTTACAACAAGTTTGGATAGGGACAAACACATCTATCCAACATCAAGGTTATGAATAGGGACAAACACATATGCTCACAATAATTATGATTGGGGACACACACATCCAATCATAATCACCAACTCCTGTGACTGGGGACAAACACTTCCAATCACTTACAACATCTTGTGAATGGGGACAAACACATCCATTCACATACAACCAAGAGTTGTGATTGGGGACATACACATCCAACCACAAATACAAAGTTTGAGAAATCCAAGCCCTCATTGTCACATATGCAACCACCATTATAGACCATTTCCACTTTGATCACAAATGATATGAGACGGTTGTCGCTGCCACCTAGAAACCGATCTTGGATTTAGTCATTTTCGTACAAATAGTTTTATCACTAATACATATTGTGGCCTCGTTGTTAGTGACTGACAAGAGGTCATTGAGTATCCTTCAACCTCTGGTGCCTCCATCCTCCAATGAATTTCATTTAGAGAACAAATTCCTCCTCACTACCTTCGTGTGGAGGGTCTTTAGTAGCTACCCCATGAAGGAACTCTTCATCATCATCATTAGCTACAACTAAGACCTTATATGTGTTTAACTTGCCTTCAAGGAGATCCCTAGCACGTTGAGTGCAATTCATAACAATGTGTCCCTTCTTTTTGCAATAGTAGCATAAAATTCTATTCTTGAAGAAATGACTTCCCTTTGGTGTAGAAGAACTAGATTTGGAGGAATGGTTAGGCATGTTTTTTCCATACATTATTGTTTCCTCTATAATTGAGTTGTGTTTCTTAGCTCCATCAATTAAAGTGGATATTGAATCTTCTAAGCTGGCATTTACTTTTTTTAATGTGAAAATAATTTTTTCATAGCTAGAAGACATGTTGTTTAATAAAATAGCTTTTGCATCTTCATCATCTACTTTAGCATTTATCCCAACAAGTTGATTTAATAAGGAATGAAACTTACTTATATGTTGCACAATATTATCACCTTCCATCATCTTCACCCCGAATAATTTATGCTTTAATCCCATCTTTGCACTTGAAGCTTGTGATGCAAACAAAGCATTCAAATTATCCCATACTTGCTTTGAGGCCTTTGACAAATCAATATGGTGGAGGTATGCGTCTAATAATCCAAGACCAATCAAAGCTATTGCCCTTCATCCTTAGCAGTACACTTTGAAAGTTCACCAATATCAGTTGGCTTTGTTGTTGTTCCACTTACTATATCCCATATATCCATTTCAATAAGGATAAATTGCAACTTGATCTGCCAGGTATGAAACTCTGAACCTTGAAACTTTTCTATCAAAATACTATTTTTCTCCATACCAAAAATACTTGCGCCCCGCCCCCCCTCCTCCGCCCCACTTAACCAAACAATATCAAAGGTATAGGATTCCACTGATAATGCATCTTGACACTTTTAAGACCATAGACAATAATGAAAAACTATGACAATAAAACTATTAAAACTTAACTAAAGAAATACATTACTACTTTAAATGACTCATAATAATAATCAACTAAAACTCAACTCTACATATAATACCTTTTTACATGCTAACACATATAGACTTGATGTACATCATACAATCTTAAACTATGACATAACATATCTAAATGAAAACCAAATAACCCACAAACCCAAAAAGAATTCCAAAAATATTACAAAGAACCCACATCGCTACATTTAGAGGTAATAATCAACTTTCTATCATTCACATCAGGCATAGACGAAATGGAAAGCACACAACACTTAGCAGCTCTGCTAAAAATTAACATTCACCATAAGTCTCACGCCAAGATACAAATATTCATTCATTAAGAGCTTACTTAAATGCTAAGGTTCCACGATTTCAAGAATAATCTTCACGGGCTACTAGAATTGAGTAAATCTTAATATGGTTCTTTGATATGAAGCATACCAAGAATATAGTTAGTCCCATTGTCTACAACAAAGACTCTCTCCATTTCAGGGCCTGATACATTTCTTAAGTCATCACTGGTGGCTATTTCTTTGTAACATAAACTCCCACATATACAAATATGAGGATCGATTGTTAACTGCAGAGTGACAGATAAACTCAACAAAGGCACCAATAGTTGTCCATGGTTCCCGCTACAAGAAAGTGATGCCGCTATAGAAAAAAGTAACCAAACCTATAGAATACAATCCGCCTCATGATCCTTCAAACCAGGATGTAACGCACCATTCCCAATCGTTCCAACACTTATTCCAGATTTCAATCGGTCTTCAATATGCCACAACTCAATGGGAAGATATCCGCCAATACAAATATATCAAACAAACAAGAACTCTACCAATATTATCATGACACCTCTGCACATAACCATTATTTTGATTGTTGTACAAAACTTTTCAACACAACAAACTCTAAAACCCCAAATTGTCAACCATTTCACTATTCTCAAAATCACTTCACAGGCGCACACGTATTATTATTATTAACGCTCTGGTACCAAATTGGAAAATATGGGCAAAGACTAAGCACTAATAATAATATTTCTTCCATTTTTATGTCTCTTCATTGCATACATTTTTATAAGACTTTTAAGATCCTATTTTCTAGGAACAACCCAAACTACATTCCTATTAATATTGAGTTGTTTTTAACAACTCAATATGGACCACTATTCTAATAACCCATTAACAAACTATGAGACATGATAATATTAATTTGTTTCTCAACAACTTAATATTATTACACTTATTCATACTTGCATAATTAAAATACCCATACAAACTCTATCTATGTGAACACTAATTTCCAACAGTCTTGGATAATATTTTTGAGCCTCATGCAGTTTGTCATTTTGTGTCGGGCTTGATTTTGTGAAAGTCACAAAGATCGTTCTCATTGTAATAGGATGACTTCTCTTGTGGTTCTTGGTAGTTTCCAAAGTTGGGAAGTGTTATCAAGTTTGACTCGACCAATTTCTTTATGATGGTTTTGATAGGTTTAGACAACTGTGTGTACTTACATTTTGGATAGTTGTTTTTGTTAGGGGTTCACCTCTATTGCATTTTGGTGTTGTTGATTTGATTATTTTGAGGAGGTATTGTTTGTTGCAAAGTTGGTTGAATGTTAGAAACTTGATTTTTTTTGGCCTAGGTGCACTTAGGACTACCTTACCATCTACCACACCATCATTTGTTACGTTCTTCTTCTTAGCCCAAACATGAGGCTTGTCATTTGAACTAGTCGGTGGGCGATTGTAAGCTTGAGAATTTCCTTGTGATATTAGAGCTCTCTCAATGTTAAGGGCTCTAGGGAAAAGCTTGTCATAAGATGTGATGCACTGCATTTTCAAGTGGAAGGATAGATCCAAATCTAGATTTGTGATGATGTTCCCCACTTACTTTTACTAGCTCTTTGTCTCCACCGTTGTAAGAAATTAGTGAATGATTCTCCTTTGTTTTGTTTGAGAGTGTACAATTCTTCTAGACTTACGTCCATGTCAAGATTAAAGGAGAAGTGATCAATGAATTTATTGGTAATTTCTTGAAAAAATTTAATACCGGGAGGCAGTTGAGAAAATCAATTCATGACAAGCCCTATTAAACTTTGAGGGAAGAGGTGCATTAAATAATAATCATTGTAATCCACCTCCATACACATAACATTAAATTTTTTGACATGGTCCACATGACTTCCTCTCCCTTTGTATTTATCAAATTTATAGATTTCAAAGCCGTGAGGGAATGGTACCTTTGTGATGTTTCGATCAAACAGACGTGGACACAAGTTTTGTGTATGGGGCTTCTTTGTCTTACCCATCCAAAGATTCTGCATTTCTTGTGACAATGCCTTAAGTTGTGATGCTAGATCATCTTGTGGGTTTGGTGGAGGAACATATGTTGCGTATTGTGATATGACAAATGGATTGTATGTGGGATTTTGATAGGATAAGGTGTTATATGCTATGTAGGGTGGTGTGGGATTCTGTGAAGGTGATTGAGGTGTTGAGGTATATTTTCCTAATTCATTTGTATTGATAATGTTCTATTGAGGATTATAGTAAGAACCTTGGTGTTGTTGTTGTTGGGCATACTGCTGAGCTAGTAAGGCTTGTTGTTGTTGAGCCATAAGGGATGCTTTTTGGGCTTGTTGTTTTTGTTGCACCACTAAGGCTTATTGTACTGCTAAGGCTGCTTGATGGGTTTGATGTTGTTGTTGTGTTAAGGTTGTCTGTTGTGTTGCTAAGGCTTCTTGTTGTTGTCGTTATTGTTGTTGTGTTGTTAAGGAAGCTTGCTATTGTTGTTGTTGTTGTTGTGGTCCTAGCTAGGGTTGCTTGCTATTGTTGGTGATGTTGTTGTGCTGCTAGGGTTGCTTGTTGTTGTTGCTACCATATTTGTGCTTCTAGGGTTGCTTTTTGTTGTTACTACTGTTATTGGATGGCTTGTTGATAGGAATTTTGTGCTTGTTGTAAAGCTAAGACATGTTCTTGCAATGTAGGATTAATTGGATGTTGAGATATATGTGATGGATTTTGGGTGTTAATGTTTTGCATGGGTAGTAAATTGTTGATGAGAGGTTGGGGGTTCCCTTGGTTTACCATTCCTTGTAAGATGATGGATTGAGATGAAGGAATGCAAGTGCGAGTTCCCATTTGATTTTGCATGGTAAAAGGGACTGTGGGAAAAGATGAGGATGGTGTCATTAGATTTTGTGATGGTAATGACATACTAGGACATTGAGTCCAGTGATTGAAAAGGTTCCCTTGTCCAACACCTTGAGAATTTCCTTGCGCTAGGGATGTGGACAAGGTGTTACTTGGGTTGATGGGATTCATCACCAAGGGATTGCTTTAATTCGGGTTGATGATGGATGGGATGGATGTGATTTGTGAAACCAATGGTATCGATGAACCAGTTGGGGGATTGGATAAAGATGTTCCTATTTGTGTTAAGGGTTGATTTTGTATTATAGTGTTAATATGTGCTTGTGGATCGATTTGAGACACTTGATCCACACTTCCTTGTGTGATGTTGGGTAAACTTGTGGTACTTGTGTGGATATGGGTATCCTCGATATGTTGATGTCATCATGGATTCATGAAGTGTAAGTGGTTGATGTTGATGTTGGGGGTGTTCAAGAATGGTAGAAGTTCCAAATGTTGGTGTCCAAGTAGTGGATGGATTGGTGTTGAGGGTACCCACAGTATTGCTTTCAAATGGAAGAGTTAGAACAAAGTCCTTGGAAAGACTAGCTACAATACTAGGTGTTGATGTTTGATCAACCCTAGGGATGAAATCAAACCTTGGGTTAATGATTGTGCAACAAAATATGGATAATTAGGAATTATGTTTTCCAAGGCTTGATGTTCCATGATTTCCTCCCTAGTAAGTCCAAATGGATTTTTCATGATGTCTTCTATCTCATATGGCCTTGATGGAGATGATGGTTGTTTTGACGAGGTAAATTGACTTCTTGGATCAAATTCTAAATGATTTGGATCACTTGAGGTAAATGTGACTTTGGTTTTTTCCATAATTCTCTTGTGTTGTGATCTTGTCTTTACCATAAATTTTGGGTCACCTATGGGAGAGTTGTGTTGATATTTGTAATGTTTGAACTCTCTAATTGACTCAAATCTAGGTAGAAGGGTTTCTCTAAGTAATTTTGGAGCAATAATGATAATGGGAGATGAAAAGGTGGATGCTGTGAAGAGTGATCTTTGAAAACGTTTTGGGACAACACTTTTGACTTAAGATTTAGAGTTTTGAGGTTTGATAAAGGATGTTTATGAACTTGGAAATATTTAGGGTAGACTTGCGACCTTCAAGATAAAATAGTCCAAAGATGATAACTACCTCAACTAAGTGCATGGAAAAGGATACATTTCACATGCAAAATAACTAAGTTAGGGATGGGTTTGATAGATATTTAAGTCAAAAAGTTTTGGTGTATTACATTTTTTCACAAAGTTTGGTGAAGTGAAGGGAAAATTTTGATGAAAGGGTGAATGAAATATTTTGACCCAATGTTGACCTAAAGTGAACCTTTGTTTGACGAGACCAAGGTAGTGAAAAACATGCTAGACCTCTAAAGTTTTCAAATCCTAAAGACCCAATGTTTTAGATAGGTGCATTATCATGGAAAAGACCAAGATTTTGACCAAAATAGAACATATACAATTTTGGATTGTCCCTTGAAACAAATTTTTAGAAGTAGTATAACAACTTGGTTCTATTTTTGTGAAGTGTTGCAAGGTGTTTTTTGAGAGCTTTTGGAGTAAGATGCCTAATTTTGAAATGATGACTTGTAGACCTTCTCTTGGGAATTATGATTTTGTGTGAGATAATTTAGAGAAGTCTAAGTTAAGATCATGGAAAAAAGAAGATATTTATTGCCATGCGGGTGGTGGTAATATGGGCCTTCCAACAATAATATCAGTTTGTTCCTCTTATTTGTCTAAGATATTTGTTGTGTTTCTCCACTAAATGGGTGTTTCCTTTGTTTCAAAAGTGAAGCTTCTCAAACAACTAATTATATCAGATTGTTCTCCTTCAGTGAGTTCAAAGTTTGGTTGAATAATAGCAAGTGTAAGATCAAGTTGTTCAACGAGAGAAATCAGTCTCCAAATGGTCATGTGAGGTTCAATTTTTTCAACTTATCTTGCTTAAGTGAGTTTATTTTACCACAAACACTTGTCTTGATTAAGTTTTAAAACTAAATTTCTATGCCAAAAACATCATAAATTTCACAATGTCCATTATGTGAAAAGGGTGAAATTCAATCCATGGTTGCTTATGTTAACTTTGGAAATTACGGATTGAGATATAAACCAAAATACTTAGAAGTATCTAAGAATAAATTCTTAGGACAAGCAGTAGTATCAAGGTTTTGTCAAAGGGTATCCATACTTAGACTAAAGGGTTTAAAATTTTGAAAAGACTTTGTTAATGTTTGTTTGTAATATTTTGGATCCAAACAAAGTATTAAAATGACACAATCATTTACCATCTAGGTTGAAATGGCCATACTTGTTGAGTCCCCACTTGGATTTCTCCAAACACTAAGACAATGTGAACAATTAGAGATTTAGTGACACTGGCTCCCCTCCATGGCACACACTTCTCAAGATCACCAAATCTCAAAATCATAAAGATTCGAAGACCCAAAGGATTTTCTTGTTTCAACAATGAATGGTAAAAATGTGGGGTGGCTTTAGAATGACCATTCTTGCACCAACAAGCATTAAGGATTTTTGGTAACTAAACAATTTGGTTCTTAGTAACAAACTGAGAACACCCAACCATATACACACCCACTTTTCCACTTAAGGATCTTACTACCATTCTCATTCCACTTAAGGCATGATACTAGGTGCAATATGTTATACAATCTACGATAGAAGGTACTTTTTCACAATTTCCCAACCTTTAATATAGCCCGCCGATAAAATTTTTTGCAAGAACTTTCCTATGAGTTTCTTGTTACAGGGTGTGTCTCATAGTAAGTCCTCTCTTAAGGGTGACACTAAGAATAAAGGTTTACTTAAGTATCCCTCTTCACCCAAGATCACACTAAGTGCAAGGGGATTGGATATGTACTATAAGTGCACACAAACAACAAAGTACACTTGGAGTATTTCTCTTCACCCAAGATCACATGAAGCACAAAGGGATTGGATACACACTACAAGTGTGTCACAGAAAAGAAAGAACTCATTCATTATAACCTCTAAAGCTAAGATGAATTCATTTTATGCACCAAATAAAATGTTAAGTTTCCTTGTTCAATTTTAAATCCAAGATACAATGATGAAATGAGGGTTCAATTTTAGTCCTATTTGAGTGTTTCTTTTTAAAAACCAATCGAAAGCTAGTGTGGTCGTAATGCATAAAAATGAAAAAGCATGATAAAATGGGTTATAATTGCCCCAAAGTGTCACAACACTTGTTACAATTATAAGATTCAAAGATGACAATGCTCCTTCACTTTGAATTTGATCGTCCAACCTGCAAAACCCAATTAGCCTAAAAACTAGAACAAAAGGTCAGAGACATGTTAGAAGTTAGATAAAGCCAAGAAAAATAAAAAACATGTCAAAAAACTAGTTCAATCTTGTTTACCAATAAATCACGATGTTGAAATCAATTGCATCACTGAAATTTATCAAAAGCATCATTGTATTGGGTATGCATCGCCAAACTGAAAAATCAATCATGTCACTCTATATAAAATAGTGAGATCAAATGTGTCACCAAATAGATAGCATCACTAAACATAAATTTATTCTGGGTCAAAAAACTTAAATAAGCATCACTATATTCAAATGTGGTGATGAAATTAATTAAGTGTTTTTATTTTAGTTATGCAATGCCATAATGAAATCACATGTGTCATTGTATAGTGATGCGTAATCAAATGTGTCGGTTGATAATCAATAGCATCATTGTACCTGAAACACAAGGAAAATAGATATTTGACAAGAAAATCATTAGATTTGTTAGTTCATTCCCTCCTTCTAGTGCCAAAATTTGACCTGTTGTGCCTATTGCACACATGCCCCATTCGGAACGGGGACCCTTTCTTCCCTCTTTTGCTTGTCAAGTCCTTTTTGTCTCACCTTGTTTTGCATGCCTCTTTTTTTGCATCCTAAAAGGTCAACATATTCTTGAAGTCACATTCTAAGTTTGACCAAATGAGGCCCCCCTTGAAAATGTTAAATCTTAAGCCTTTTCGGGTTTCCCTTATCTGTCAGCCTTTCTGATGTTCGTGGCCCCTCTCAGGTCCGGACCCTCGGGTTTCCCCCTTCAGGTTTCTGCTCTGGCTTTGCCGTTGTTGATGTTCAACATCCTCCATCCTTCTAGACTCCAGACCTCAGATCCTAGAATTCCATCTCCGGGATTCCATTTGAATATCGCCGTTCTAACCAGCCGCTAGTTAACGTCCTCCCGGACCTCGAGCCCCAGGTTCTTGTCCGCGAATTGACTTAACATTTCGTAGATTCCAAAACAGCTATGGCTAGACATCTTTTTGGACCCCAGACTCCGGATCACCCGCCGTCGCTCTGAAAATTTGAATTCACCAACTCCACCTGCCACCATACAGGGCATTTAATCACAACATTAATTACATTTGGGGCTATATAAACATGTTTTCACCTATCATTTTCATATGACAGAGTGAAGCTTTGAAAGATCAACGTCACCCCAGTATTTTCCACCTCCACGCCTGAACCCCCGCTTTGCTATTTTTCGCAAATTCGGCATTGTCCTTCTCTGTGGATTGAAGGTAGGTTTTCCGTCGCCCCAACTTTCTGTGTTTTCAAAGAATTTAAACTTAAAGTCAAGTAAAGGGTAAAATGAATTTGAAAACTTGGTAGTGCAGTGTCCCTAGCTCAAAACCCACTAGTTAAAATTGATGAACGCCACATAGAATCACCAAAATTTACCTCTGGAACTTGACCTTTCTGTTGATGTTCTTCAAAATAGGCGACCGCCTTCCTCGGGCTCAAACTTGTCCGTGGCTGTTACCTAAAATTCAAACTTAGGGGTAAATTGATAGTGACCAAACTTGCCCCGGGTCTCGGCCGCCAGACTTCCCCTCTTGGGTTTCCATTGTGCCTTCGCTATTTCGAACGGCCTTCCTTGAGCGTCCTTCCGGACCTCGGACCCCGGGCACGTGAATTCCATTCAAATGTGCAGAGAAAAATCGACCGCCCAAACTCACCTCGTACTTCGGTGTTCGGATTTCCTTCTTCAGATTGCCATTATCAGCGGCTATCCCAAGACGTCTTTCCGGGACCCAAACCTCGACTTTGCGAATTCCATCGCAGACCTGCAAAGAGAAACAAAATTTCCAAAGTATTGTTGAACCCCGACCTCCGAAATTCCTTGTCTGAGATTCTGTGTCGCTTTCGCCATCTTGAACGACTATCTCGGGACCTCTTTCCGAGACCCGGACCCTGGTCCTCCTTTTTTCGAGCATAAAGTCTAAAACGCTATCATAAAGTCCAAACACTGTCTAGACTCCAAATTTCAGAATTTCGTCTCTAGGAATCCGTTTCGGTTTCGCCATTCCAAACGGCTAAACCTGATCGTCTTTCCGACCTCCAGAACCTGACCTTCATTTTGCTGTCAGGCTTTCCTAACTCATAAATTTATCTCAAGGGATTACCCTCCGGACTTCCATCCCCGGATTTCCGCCTACATTTCACTATTTTACACGTCGGTCCCTTGACAACTTCCCAACTTCGGCAACCCAAACTCTGGAGCTCGGCATCTAGAGTTTCACCTTCCCTACGCCATTTCAAACGACTTTCCTATTGCTGAAACCCAAACGCCTAAATGAAGGACCAATTGGACTCGAAATCAAAAATGGACTTCGACCCACTTACTAAAATTTGGTCCTCTTTCACATCAACCCTTCATTGATCAAATCCAATACCGGAAAAATCATTGGGAGTGTCTTGCCTATTTTCCCTTCCAAACGACATCCTACCGAGGGAATTTCGGCCCTAGGAACCTAGATTGCTTGTTTTGCTTCCTTCTAGTGTTTTATCAAGTGTTAGGAGTTTATCAAACATGAATGACTATTGTGGATCTAACGTTGATGTGCAAGGATCTGTTTGAGGCTGCTTTTCCATGTTTAATGTTACTGATTCATGTCTCTTTGTGCAGGATTTATGGAATCCAATGTAGAAACCTCTGGTGCCGCTAAGGAGAAGGGAAAGGGAACTGCCAAGGCACCTTGAGGCAAGGAGGATAAGGATCAGATGAATTTTAAATTCCAGGGGGTGCCACTACACTCTAGAATCACCACTCTTTGGAGAGACATCACAGATACCAATATCGGGCATGTCGATATTGATGAATTTACATGGAGGGTCAGGGTGGATCTGAAAATAGAAAATGCAAGATTAATGAGAAGTAGTGGACATGCTAAGGCTGCAAGCTTCCAGCCAACTTTGGTGGGTCCCGAGATGGTAATGGCGTGTCGAGAAGCATATCAACCTCAGACTAGAACCATAGTGGACAAAGATGGAAACATCCTTGCAAACATGCCCTCTCTTGGGATAACTACAACCTTCCATGTACCCGCCTTTGAAAGTATGGAGACCCCGACTATGGAAGAATGCAAGGCATTATGGGATCAAGATCCTGTAAGATGTAAGAAACTGATTAATCAATACTAGTTGAAAGATAAGCGGGCCAGTGCCGGTAAAGTCCCGTAGGAGCTCTTTCGCAGCGATTTCTTTCGAGGATTACCATGACCTCGTGACCTTACTAAGCAGAGTAATGGGCCTTCCTACTGTGGCCTTCTTCTAGGAATGGATGTTTTACTTTGTGGAGCAAATTCTCCATGGTGACGTTGTTTTTGATTGGGGAGAAATAATCAACAATTGCTTTCACGAGCAATTTATTAGTGTGAAGAAGACATCAAAGTTTTACATGACGTCCTACCTGGTTTATTCACTTGCCAATCGGCGACACTATCATGGATTGAACATGATGCCCAATGCAGTGCTAGGTAGGGAGCTCAAGCCTTATGATAGATACCCTTAGCTTCAATACAAGAACTTCAAGAGGGACTACTGCAGGGTGAATGATGCCTTCATCGCCTACATCATTCGGCTGCTTGGAGGAGATTTTCAAAGGAGAGTATCCCACAGTGCTAGAGCCCTCCTCGGGAATTACTCCTTCTTATACATACAGTTCACTAAGTTCACTTACATTCGTGCCCAAGGATTCACGGAAAGGCCAAACAAGCTACCCCGATACCCCAATGACCGGATCATACTATTGGAGCTGACTTGGTAGCTGCGACACATTCATAATATCCTGAGCACCAAAAATTTGGTAGGGACACCTTATCCTATTGGCCTCGGTCAGGGATTGTACAAGATTCATACCTCCCAATGTGCAAGAAATTCAGAGAAGGAGCTAGTCGAGTACCACTTCCAGCAGTATACGGCTCGGCCAGAAATGGACCCATATGGTCATATCAGGAAGGCACTGGGACCAGAGTATGCACACCTCCACAATGTTGAGGATTTTTCGGCCAACTGCAAGGATGATCTTGAGGTGCGGTTATGACACTACATGCGCATGACCACCCTCTACGTGTGAAGAGTCAACTTGTGTCCGATTTCGGATCAGCTTGAAGAGGATGAGAGCACGGTGATCGATCCGAGATACAGTTTTGTCACCAATATGTCACTGCCTATGATTGATTGCGATGAGTAGGAGGTTGATGACCTCGATGTACTCACTAAGCCCATGGAGATTCAGATGAAGGCATGGATGAGCTAGCAAGTGGCACGACTGAAACAACAAGGAGTTGCCTTAACATTCAAGGGACTCGAAAGTTAGCCAAGCATCTCTGATGGTGGGGTGACTACTACTACAATTGGGGAAACTTTTAAATCCCCACCATCTGTCAAAACCAAAAAGAGAAAGGAAGCTAGTGAGTAGGTGCCAAACCCAAAGGTTTATGCTCAAAAGGCTTTGGAGGGTGAGCCTTCCAAAAAACAAAAAAAAGTAGTCGGGGTTGTGGAGATGCCTATAATACCTAAAGATCCACTCCTCAAGGGTAGAGAGGAAGATCTGACCTGCCAAGGTCTCCATTTGCTATAGTTGTTGCTTCCATTACCACCATTCCACCTACGTCGCTTGCAATATCTACTTCCTCTCCACCTGCGGTGGACATCTTTGTCCATCTTGCCTCCACTTCTCTGATTATGCAGGTCATATTGGTGGATTCGTCCTCTGCCACGACCTCACCGGTCTCTTCATCTTCTATGTCTCCTTCCCTTCCATTCGCTTCTATTGCTACAATTCCTATCCTGAGTCTCCCGGAGTCCTTCGTAAAGTACATGCAAAATGTGCCCTTCGAGCTTTTAGGGATGCTTAAAAGTCCAATAGTGCAAGCTGCGATAGCCCAGGCTATGGCCAACACTCCAGCTCTCCCTCCCCCTACCAAACCACCAAGAATGGAGGCAATAATGCAAATATCTGATGAGCTTGAGTGATAGCAACTAGAGGCTGCAAAGAGACCCGAAGATGAGGAATTTGAATACCATGAGCACCCGATGTTCAAGCGTAGGGAGATCGATGAGGTAGCCTACAAATCCTCCAGTGAGAGAAGCAAGGAGTTGGACACAGAATTCATCCAAGAAACAAATGATCCGGAGCTCGACGCAAAATGGAGCAAGCAGCTTAGGGAGATCGAGGACCAAGAGGCTACATGGCAGCCTATGATTGAAGGATATGCTACTCCGAAGATTGAGACTGGTAGGTTTTCAATTGAAAGACGTGATCAAACCTCAGAGCATGACGAGGAAGCACCCCTCTGTGAAGATAAATAGGAAGATAAGCCCGAGGAACATGAGTATGATCAGGACAAAGAGGAAAAAGATGTTGAAAGGGAGGATCCCTCCAAAAAATAGTTGCTCACCAAGTCTCCCACTAAACATGTGATGCTCAAAAAAGACTCCGACGAGGAGAAGGAGGATGTAGGGGTTGAGAAAGGGGCCCTTGTTGTTAAAACCATTGAACTTGAGATGGAGAGCAACAAGGATCAACATGAATCACCCAAGGAGGGGCCCCAAATGCCTGATTGGCTAGGGAATCAGCTTAGGCAAAAGACTCCCGCCCTAAAAGATCCTAATGCAAGGCTATAAGCCATACTGGCCAGAGCACATATAAGCGCCAAGAAAGAGAAAAGGTCGAAAATTAGATCAAAAGTAACCATGGATGGCTCCAGATCTAGGGCAGTACAAATAGCAATGCCAATGGTTGGAGAACAAGGAATAACTTATAACGTCTCCACCATCAATTTGGGAATGGCCACAAGGGAGCAGAAGGTCGACCACCTTCACGAATCGGTCGCCATGGTAGTGCATTTTATCTAGCAGGATAAGGTTTCAAAAGAGGAACTTAAAGCACAAGTGGCCAATCTGATGACCTATATTTAGCAATGGTCATCTCTCGATGGGTAGCCCACCATGTCGTCGGCCCCACCTCAATTGTTGTCACAAGAGCAGATCAATAAGCTCGAAAAGAGAAGGAACTTGGATAAGACTACAAAAAATTGGTTCTGACAGGTCTTAGACATGGGAAACACGGGCATCAAATTGGTTGTCTGAACAACAAATAACTTCTTGGAAGTGCAAAGAACTCTTGAGGGCACGAGGCAAGTCTTTGAGGAGTTCCCGAAAAAATACAGAGCTGCCTACCCAAAGATAGAGGCCATACTCGCGTTTCCAAGTGAGGTTTGGGAGAAAGACCTTGCCCTCAAGGATGATGACCACTGGTTAGTGGATGTATGGAAATGGGATTTTGACCATCGAAATGGAATGCTGGAGAAGATTCTGGAATGATTAATTCCGGATATCGAATGGGCCAAAGAGGCCAGAGGAGATTGTGCTCGGTACCTCCAGCTAATGACGAGGTATGAGTTGCCTATCGTTGAAATTAATCCAGAGAGCATAAAGCTTCACTTCTTGAAGAACATGGAAGATGGGATGTTGGCTGAAGTTACCATGGATTTCATGAGTTTTGCTGCTTGAGCCTTCGCCCAATCTGAGCTATTTAGAGGCAGTGCGGCCAAGTATGACGACGATTGGAAGAAGCTCGTTAACAACTCCCAAGAATGGAGTTACCAGGTGCTATGATCAGACATCATGGAGGTGGATAAGCTTCGACCATTGATCCTGAGCTTCATGGGGTATGCAGCTTTGAGGAAGCAAGAGGGCAACCCTGTCATTGATGATGAATTTCTAAAGGATTAGTTGCAGCAAAGGGCAAATGACAAAAGGACAAAACTGCTACAGTGCCGCCACTAGCTAACAAAATAGGGAAAAGATGAAAGATGTTTTAAAAATTTAATATATTTGGGGGTAGGTGAAACCCTAGTGTAAAGTGAATCTTGGCCACACAATAGAATTGAATCTTGGCCACTTATTTTTCTTTTTGAAAACTATAAATAGGGCTCTCCTCCTCTCATTTTAAGAGAGTTGAGTTGTTGTAAAGGCATGCTGCAGAAATTGCAATAGAAAATACAGTCATTTCTTGGTGTTTTTTGGATTTCTCCACATGCTTCATGATTCTTCTCCCATTAGTTAAAACTTTACTTTAAGTTATTTTTTTGTCCTATGAATTTGGTAGATTTAGTATATTGTCTTTGGTTATGAAGTTTTTAGCTGTGTGTATGCTTTCCTTGTCCACACTTTTGGTCATTTGTTGTTGGTAGGTGACTATGTAAAGTTTGTCTGGACTGTAATTCCATAGCTTCTCTTTAAAATTTTTCTTTGTTCACATTTACATGGTGAATGAATGATGAATATCTACAGTCCTTAGAAGATAGCATAGATTTCACGATACTGTGAGAATTTTGGTTAAGTGAAATCATATTTTAGGAAACTGTCTGTAGCAGGAACCTCCATGATCATTGTTCATCAGTAGTTGCAGGTCTAGGAACGCTCCTTCTTCCCTGCCTCTTTTCCTTTTTTTTTAAGAAACAATATGTGCTAAGGTTCATTGCACATTGTAAAGCCAAATCTAACAAAATAATGGAGTTCAGGACTATTGTTTGAACCTGTAGCAAAGTGCAGTGATTTCCTACCTGAAGAACTCCGTTCATAGAGCCAATTCTCCTACAACTTTAAATTTTGTAAGGCCGCCTTGTGATTCCAAAAAATCACATCAAACAACTGATATATTCCAAGCATCGTCATGACCTGACATTCGAGAGACCTTAGGATAGTGTTTTGCAATTTGATTGTGGAAGATTGCCTTTCAAGAGAGGTAGTGCACCTACACATTACCTATGTTGTGAAGTGCATAAAACACCATCAACATGACCGCCATATTAGTATGGGCCGACTACACTTGATCCATAAGGATATGAAGTATAGTTATTCCACTAAACGTTAATCCAATAAAGATCATTCAATTTAAAACAAAGACAAGAAGCCATTGAAACTAACATAATAAAATACAAAATCTTGATAAACCTCTAATATAATCCATTGAAACTTACCCTATTAGGGGAGTGGTGTCACATTGATGTGAAATGATGACCCTTTCCCAATCTCGTGGATAAATGAGCTTGCCCTAATTAGTTTTATTGAAGAAAACTAATGGAACATTTGTGACATGTGTATGAAAACATTATTTTAATCTAAATGAGAATGATGGAAGCTAGTTTAATATGATGCTATACTCAAAATTGTCTAGATATGAAAAAGCTAAGCTAATAGGAGTGGATTCTAAGCTAAAAGATTCAAACCCTAATTAATAAACAAGTTAAATGGATACATTAGGTGATCATGGAAGCCATTAATGGAAGCTCAAAACTAACTAATGTAATTTAAAATGAACTAAAAGATGCTAAATGTGTGCTAAATATGAGTGTGAGTATGAGTGATTTCAACAGCATAAGTTTTTTTTTGAAAGATGGATCCATTTGTCTTCAAATAGTGATCTATTTATAGGAGAGCAAATGAGAAATAGAGGGTTGAGATCAAAAAGGCTAATCAGCGGTCAAGGATGGAGAAAATTGGAGACATGGATCATGTATTCACATCAACAGGTGAGAATGCAAGATGATATTTAATCAAGGGTTCACATTACCTCAAACAAACATACTTTTGACCTGTACAAGAGGTCAAAAGTTAACTTGCACAAGAAGTCACAAGGTAACTTGCACATGAAGCTAAGTAAGTTTGTTGAGAAAAAAGAATATTCCCTTTTTTCAAATGAGTGAGGAGAGAGAATATTCTTTGGAATATTCTCATGGGCGAGGAAAAATGATATTTAGTTAATTAAAACTAAATTAAATTGTGCAAAGGAATATTCCATGGGAATATTTCCTTTTTGGAGGAATGTGTAAAGGAGGAATATTCCATTGCAAGTGGGAGGAAAGTAGATTTTTTAGATAATTGATAATTAAATAGTATTAAATGATATTCATTAAATATTGGGATTTAATGAATGGGGAAAAGGTGGAATGATACTTAATTAAGTAACTTAGGGTTATTTAATTAAATAAGAATATTTAGGGATTTAAATTAAATAGTTTGATTTATTTAATTTAATGAGATGAAATGTTAGCACGGAATGGGGTGAACTAACTTGATTAAATCGATTAGGTTAATGGATGAAGGTGATGCAATTAATTAAATAGCTAGGCAATTTAATCAATTAAGAAAAAAGAGGATGGGTTTAAGGTGTAAATGATGTTAGTATTCCTAATTTGATTCCATAATATCATTCAGGACATTTTTTAGTGTCTACAAAAACATGAGCCATTTGTCCATGCAACTTGTGAGTGTAGTCTTGGAAATTAGATATTTGAGTGGGTCAATCTTGGAGATGAGCATGGTCTTATGGCTAAGAATAGTGTCATATATTTTGGGAGAAAAAAAGATAGCTATGCATGCATATTGTATAGGAATTTGATTGAGGTCATGCCCCACTAAAGTTATAAGTATATAATAAATGGTTCATTAATGGCCCTCTAAATTGTATTGTGTTACTAATGCCCTTGAGACAACTAATATATTTACGATATAGAGAAATAAGTGCTTACCTAGAATTGGTTGCATGAGGATTGACGAAGTTGTGAGGTATTCATTGATCTTGTGAAATTCCTACTCACATGATTCATCCTAATGAAAAATTTTATTGCTTTGTAGAAGATGTGAGAAGGGTTGACAATTTTTAGATAGTTGAGGAATGAATCTTATGATGGCTTAAATTTTTCCTTGAAGACTACGTAATTTTTTGAGAGTCTTGAGTGGTGGCATATCCATAATAGTAGTGTCTCTGGTTGGGTCAAATTTGATGCCTCATTTGGAGATAATGAAGCCAAGGATTTTACCCAATGTAACACCAACTATGCAATTTTTTGGATTAAGTTGAAGTTTGTATTCTCTCAACTTTTGAAGAACATGAAAAGGACTTGTATATAGTGTTCCCTTATTGATTCTTCTAATATATTATCTACATTACTCTCCATGATTGTGTAGATACGTATGAAAGACAACCAACATGGCTCATTGATAGGGGGGTGCTATGTTTTTTAGTCCAAATGGTGTAACCTAATAGAAAAATTTCCCCAAAGTGTAGTAAATTCTATTTTATGTTGGTATTCAAGGGTGATCCTATTATGATTACAGCTAGAGAATCCATTTGTAAGTGAGAGCATCTCGTGTACAACTGAAATATTGATAATCATATTTATGTTAGGTAGAGGAAAGTTATCTTTGCAATAATTTTTATTGAGATCCCTACGTTTGTACAAATATTGATTCCTAATAGAAATTTTCTAATAGATTCAAATTTGGAGCCCTTTTCAAGCTAGTCAATAGGAAAAATGAAGCCAACTTTAAAGAGTTTCTATAGTTCTTCCTTGACTAGTACTTGAATAATAAAGTGATTTGAGAGTGCATTTTGGGAAGATTTTATTTGATTGTCTTAGAATTAGGATGCACCATTATGTTATCTATAACAAGTCATGAATCTAAGCCTTGTATATCTATGTATGACCAATAAAATATCTAGTGAAAATTGAAAAGGAGGTTGTATGGAAGATCAATTTCAAGTATGTGGATCATTGTCCCAAGCATTACAAGTCCAACTTGTATGAGGAGATAAATGATACCTTTATATTCTCTTTATATATCATCATATAATTTCATATATATGAATTTGTGAGGTTATGTAGTGCATCCTCTAAATATCCCAATTGTTTGACCAATTTGTATGTACAAATATTTAAAGTAGATTTTCCATCAATAAAGACTCATTTGATTTTATTTCTATTGATGAAAGATTCAAAATAGAGGGATGTAGTATGGGAAGGATCAATAGATGGCATGCCATTTTGGTGAATTCAAGGTGGTATATTGTGTATAGATGACCTCACATAGTGGTGGCACTATCAAATTTTGCAAATTTGAAGTGCCCATGTTGAAAATTTTGTCTTTGCACACTCAAAAGTGCACTTGAAAAATTTGCCCAATTGACCTATTTTGGAAGGTCATAACTCAGATCCAGTTAATATTCATGCTAATCCTTTTGGTGAGAATATTTAGTTGACATATGTGAACATGCATGTCAGTTTTCAGCTTCCCATGATAAGTTTTGACAGGGTTTTTAAAAGAAAAGTTGGAGGGTTTTGGAACTATTTTGCTGATTATGAACTCTCAATTCTGCAAAGTGGCCTCCCATTCAAGTGGATATTTCACAGCTTGATGATTTTCATGAAGAATGGATTATTTCCCTCCATTCCCCTTACATTCATATGCTCCTTGGTCTAGTTTTAGAGCCTCATGGTGATTTGATATTTTTTGAGATAGTGACCTAGTGAGCCCTAATTGGTTTTGAATAGGTGTAGTTGCAAAAAAGTCTGACTGAGAAAATTTGACATTGAATATCTTACACCTATATATCTCTTTTTTTGAACCGTTTGTTGCACTGTATTCTTCAGTCAAATGTCTGCATGCTTGTGCATTTTCATAGCTTTAGGAGGTAGTTTGACTGGTTTTCTAGGGTGATTCCAAAGGCTACTGGGCTAGTTTTGATCACTGTACAAATATGCTAGAAAGCATATTTTAAGGACAACCCAGCTCATTTTTTCACCTTAGATAAATCAAAGGCAACCTCAAATCAATTTGGGCTAAAAATTGTTTCAAAACAAAAAACTAGTCGAGCCCACAAGGGGACTCGACATATGTCACACAATTTGAGGAATGTGCCAACTAATTGGATCATGAGAGGTGTAAAAGGGAGTAATAATAGAGAAATTATTTGGTCTTGTCACATTTTCAAAGCTCTATTATTGCTCATGGGGAAGAAGCACATGGTCATATTGATGATATGGTACTCTACATATGCAACTTAACAACAAATGTCAATAAAGGAAAGTTATTTGCATAGATTCAGGAATGTGGTGGATAGATACCTATGAATATTTCATAATTTGTAATTCATGTTATTGTAGCAACACCAAGAGGTCTTCATTACAAAGTGTAAAAGGCTTTGATTTTTCTATCATTTACTCATGGCTTGTTTCGTTGTTGGATTCCAAGGGGTTTTTATTAATCCTCCCAAGACAGTATATTTATTTGAGTAATGAGATAGCAAAGACAATCAATGAATTAGTGGATGAATTTGGAGATCCATAGTTTTCACTTTTTAAAGGAGAAGATTTGATTTCAAATCTTTCAAAATATGAATAGTTGATGTTCCTCAAATGCAACCGTAAAAGGGTATCACTCAACCTTGGAATGGCATGGCTCTCTAGTATGTTTCATAGTTGTTGCATATACTTTCATAAGCCTATCCATTCTAGAAATCTAGAATCACAATCGATGGCTATGGTATCATTGAGGGGATTCTCATACATCTTTTTGAGGCAAAGAACCTCCTTGGTCCATTTTAGCATCATCTAGGTTTCTATTTGATGTTGAACAATATACTTCAAGGAGGTCTCTAAAGGCATCAAAAAATAATAACTCGACAAACTTGAAAGTTTTTGGATGCAAAACTGTGTATCAATTGACGATGATAATTGGGAGGCATGATTGGGTGTAGTTTTACCAAGTTTATTGGTTGTAATTAATGTTAGAGGAAATGGAATCAAGTGTAGAAGGGATCCCAAGAAGCATGCATTCAAAATATGGAGGTCAAGAAAGGGCATTTGAGATGCTTGATGGAATATGGGGGTTATCTCATGGAAGCAACATTGTGGCATATACACAAAATTGATTTGTTGAAAAGGTTTCAAGAAATTTTTAGGCAAATGCAATTGGAGGGATCCAAGAATGAGTCAACATGTCTTAAGAAGTCTGAGAGACATATTGAAAGTGTTGGCACCGAGCCCATGTGATGCTTTTGTTGTAAATAAGCTGCCATTGGGCAAGCTAAAAGGGGTTCACTCACATTCTAGAGAGAGGAGTTGGAAAGTAAATCAAAAGAGTAGGTTTGGCCTCTGAAGAAGAAGAGACAAGAGTCTCTTGTAGGGAGCGACCAAGTACACATAAATATGTAGAAGTTAGTTGTGAATAGAGGTGTGGAGTGGAGAAAACCAGGAGGAGTGTTTGTTGTGACAAGCAAGGGTTTGGTCACCTCAAAGGAGGAAAGATCATTATTTAATTGTAGAGGTTTCTAACTTCAACACTTCAAATGCATGGATGTGCTGTGAAGGAGCTCAACAAGTAGCAACTAAATGCACATGCCAAGTTCAAAATGGAGTTGTATAGGGATGAGCTAGGGAAACCTCAATCAGACGATGGGAAAATGAGCGACATGGCCAAATCATAGCCACACCCTGCACGCCCCACACAATTAAAATATTAGGTTGTGGGGTGTGTGGGGAAGCCTTCGTGGGACTAGGTAGAGTTATAAAAAGAATTCTTTAAAGTTTGGCAGAGAATTAAAAGGCTTTCCCGATGATGAGATTGTTTAAATTCCTTCATTTATATTTAAGAGAAAACTTTATTAAATATAAAATGTGAAGTGAGGGGTAAAAGTTTTTAATGTTTCTAGAAAGACGTATAAAGGGTGTAAGTAATTTTTTTCTCGAGGCAAATGTGAAATGATTTTAATATTAAAAGGCAAGTATTTTGAGTAAAATCTTGTAAATATTGTTGAGGCAAAAGTGAATGAAGTATTCAATGTAGAAAATAATATTTTTGCTGGGAAGTGAAAATATGAGGTGCAACAAAACAAAGGAGAATAAAAAGGGCTTTCACGAGAAGGCAAAGAGTAAATTTTCAGCTTCAGGGAAAAACAAGATGAGTGAAGTTTTTCACAAAGAGGGGTATTTTTCACCACAGGGTAAATTGGAGGTGCAAGTTGTTCACGAGGGGGTTTTTCTGTTGTTGATTTATTTTCCAAAAAAAAATGGGTTAGATGAAAGGAGAGAAAACAAATGAAGATTCCAGATTCTCGATTGAAGAAGTAAGTTGTTAGGTGTCGTCATCAGATTCATTTTTCGGCTCTCTCCTTCTGTATCTCTTCATTCTTTCTCATTTTGAAAAATCTTATTTTTTGAGTCTCGTCATAGTCTAGGTAGAAGCTAAGCTCATAAAGGAGTATACTATAAAAAATATCAAATGAATTGAACAGTAAACTATCTTGGTTATGGGTCATGTATGTAAGAATCTTAAATTGGTTTTATGGAATCCACAAAGATGAAAGAAAATGCTAGTTCTCAAACATATACGCTCTTATATTATTCTCTTGTAGATTACAAATGAAAATGACCAATGATATTTTTGTTCATCTTCAATTGGTTTAATTGAATGTCTGAGTTCGTCTTTGCTTCAATTCAAAGAATTGACTAAATTGCTTAAATGAAGTCACAGGTCTATGAGTGAAGAGTATAGGATTTGGTAAGAATTAATGTTTTAAATGAAATGAGTTGAATACTACAAGGTAGTATGACAATAGTCCATCAATTTCTAAATTAAATGGCTTATATAATACTAGTTGTTGCATATTTGACTCCATTATCCCAATTGATGAAGCATTGGTCAATTCATTAGGCAATCCCAAAGATAAATGAGCTAGTAATATACCTGACTAGAGATTTAAGAGGAAAATGACAATTATTAAAAACTTTCAATCACAAGGAATGGATCTAAAGTACCACCTAATTCCTAGCAATATATGACAATTTGTTTAAAGATCAGCCAAACCTTTAATGAAATGTGTCAATTTGCACTCAGTAGGAAATGATATGTGCATGGAAGTGTTCTCAAATAATTATTATCACATGAACACAATAAGGAATACCCTCCTAGGTCTCACAAAACTTGAAGAATAGGAGTGAAGGTCTCAAAATCCTTTACTTGTTTGTTGGACACTAGCTTTGAAGATTCTTGAGCATAAGGGTTGGCTACCCTTTAGAGAATTTCAAGGTTGTGCTAGAAAAAACACCAACACATAGCTTGGAATTTATTAGATTGGATATTTTTGGGGACTTATGATTCCTATAAAACATATCCCAAAATTTCCTTGTGAACAGGTGATGTTTTGAGTTAAGCTCTAGTATGGAAATTTGAGCTAAAGCCATCCCAACATATTTAAGGAGATTGTATTGAATATCTAATTGGGGGAACTAGAAGGACCCTTGGATAATAAATTACCCCCATCTAGTAGTTACAACATATTTGTAACCTTTGATGGTAATGGTGGTGAACACAATTAAGATTGTTTGATACAACTAGCTATGAAGTCATAAGAGTAGCGGTTTTATGGATGGTGTTACTATAATTATTTTAAGATGTATCCTTATTTGAAATGGAGGGATTATTTTTATTTTGATTGAAATATTATTCTGATACATGCCTAAGTTGGCATTAGGTTAGGATGTTGTGTAACCTTCAACTTCAATCTAACCATAGTTTATGAGGTCTTGAATATAATTTGATGCATTTGATGCATTTGATGTGGTGTGTGCTTTGATATAATGATATTCATAATATTCATTGCTATTGTACCATGAAGGTTTGGATTGATTTCCATCAAATGGTTAGGTAATTGGGAATTTTATCATGTTATCTTAGACAAATATTTTAAATATTACTTCCATGGGCTCCCTAAATGGAGTGTACTTACATTTTGTATTAGTAAGTGCTTTAGATTATTTTTTTGGGATTATGTTTTTTTTTGTTTTAAAACGCTTGTACATTGGGTTCTTGGATGTGTGGTGTTTATGTATTTTGAACATGTTTAGTGTTAATCACCCTATCACCAATTGTGTTCTTATTTTTGGTCCAAAAGTGAAGCTTTTCATTGGTTTGGTTGTTGTTATTATATTTTGACAAAGAATTTAGCCACAAACAATTTCTCAAAAGTAACTCCTTTTTTGATAATTTTGTTAAAGGTGGAGTCACATTGGACTTGCAAATGGAAGCCCAATTTGTGATAAAGGTTTTGGATGAAAATTATAATGAGTTTTTTTTAGGAATAGGATAAGGAAGTATACTAGCAATATTATTCCACTGTTGTAGGAAAGTAGCAAATATTTCTCCATTTTATTCTTTTCTATTACAAAGATCTAGCATTGCAAGTTCATTTTCAACATTGTATGAGAAGTGGGTTACAAAATTCTCAAGTAAGTCACTAAATTATCTAATGGATCCTTGGAGGAGTTGTAAAAACTATTCCAAGGATTTTCCTCCCAAGTTATGGGAGAAGATTATCATTAGATATAGGTCACTATAGGTGGTTTCTTGGAATGCAATATAAAAATATTTGATGTTTTCTCATGGGTCACCCTTTCCTTTATAATTTTCAAATTTGGGAGTTTTGAAAACCATTATGATGGATTCATCAAAGGGGTAAGGATAGAGGTATTCAAATTTATGTGGTTTCTTCTTATTGAATGTCCCATATTGTAACCCCTTGAGTGATTCTTTCATTTCCTACCACTCTTGGGTGAACAGATTCTTAGAAGGGGAGTTTTGGGGTAGATATGTGGTTGATGTGGAAGGTGATTGGTGGTAAATAGAATGATTTGGATTGTATTGTTGGATGTATTATTGTTGGTAATGTGGTGGAGGTTCGGTATACATATAGGATATTGTAGGAGGATAAGATGAAGTGGAGTAGCGTGATATGTGGGGACAAGTTAGAGGTGGATAAGAAGTAGAAAGTGTTGGTGATGATTGAGGATAATAAGGTGGATATGAGGTTATGAGGTTTGAGGTGGATAGGGTGAGTAATAAGTAGAATTGGGTTTTTAAATTTAAGGTGGAGATGGTAGATAGTGATTTGGAAGAGGTTATGGGATAGTGGATAAGATGGGTAATGATTTGTAGGGGTTGTGAGGTTTTTTGTAGATAAGGTGTATAATTAGTTGTAGGGGATTGTGAGGGTGTAAAAGAAAGGTGTATATCACATTATCACTAGTTGTTTTCGTGGTTATGTGATATTGTGGTGTGCCTTGTTAGATAAGCTCATGGAATTTGGAAATATCATAGTGATATGGTATCTGAGTACCTTCTCAAATTAATTATTAAAAAAATTGGTCTCTATTTATATTATGAGACAATCTATCATATCTTGTGTATATTTTTATTGTGTACATTTTTGGAGCCTTGGGGAATATTTAAGTTATGAAATACAAGTTTTTTGTTCATCTCTTGTTTCCTAAAGGCTTTTTGATTTGGCTCATTCTAGACATATTAGCTAGAAACACTAGAAACTAGTTATCTTGGACTTAATACAAGATTGAATTTAGGATTTATAACTAAGAACTTTAGTCATTCCAAACTATTATGGAGTTATTTCATCCTAAAATTTTGCACAACATTAAAAATATATGCACAAAACCCTAGTGGAAGAATTGAAAATGGTATCTAGATACTTGTTTCCACAACAAAAAGTATTTCAAAGGTTATGTATGGATTTATCCACATCTTCCTATGATTCACATGATAAAAAATAGATGGGGTTTACCATTTAGGCCACTTTAAGGTAGAAAATATTTTATATAGTTTGTTCAACCATTTTGGGGTGCAATATTGCTCATTCTCTCTTGGCATGTTTTAGGTTAGGGTCTTCCTATTGGATATAATTTGATCAATTTGGGTGTTTCTAATCCTCATTTTCCTCTATGTGGTCATATGAGTTTACTCAAACACTTATTTTAGTTCCACCCATGGGATTAAGTGGTGATATTTTCTTGAAATTTGTATAGGTTATTGACCAATGACACTAGCCAAATACATATAATTCTAAAATTATGATTTTTAAATTTTTTTTCCATGAATTGAAGTACAAACTAACAAATTTTCTTTATAATTTTCTCACCTATATGATCTTATTTATAATTGGGCTAACACTTCTTATACTATCACTCACATGTCACTTTCACTTTTTTTCTAGTAGGGTCCTTCCCCTCCTTGAGGGTGCAAATTTGATCACAATTGTAGTGATAAATCTTAAAAATAATTCTTATTGTTAATATTTCTCACATGGATTTGATCATCATAGAGGGTTTGGTTATTCTTAACTAGCATGTGGCTAGTTTGTTTCTTCTCAATCTTATAATAGAAAGGTTTTAGGTGACTTGATAGCAAAAAAATACTTTAATTGAATCTTTTCATCTCTCTTGTTATAAATGATCCCAAAGAAAAGGATGAAGTCCCCATCACAAGGTGAGATACAATTATTGAAAGTCATGATCTCCTAGATTGAGTGGGGAAACACTAAAATCATGACCAAGGTCACCTGCTACTAAAATAACTCTAATATAGTAGAGATTTGACTATTGTTTTTGTTGTTTATGTATAAAACTCCACATCTAACTATTTGATATGTAGCTTCAATCTACTCTTTTTTTATGAATTAGTGAATATTATTTTTATAAATAAATATAAATAAGCACTTATTAATAAAATAAAAATTGGTATGTAGATTGCTAAACCCACTCTACTTGTAACTAGGAATAACCTTTTAGGGATAAAAAAATAAATGTTCCAAATTTACCAAAAAAAATATTAGACTTGTAAAAAATATACCAATAACAAAATAAGCTCTTTCACAACAATGAATTGAATGTAACCATGCTTTGTCACAAATAATTTGTGCCACAATTACTTCTATCAAATACCAAACCAACATATATTTTCTATAGTTATGTCTATCGCATTGTGCAACTTCTTGATTGTGATCTACTCTCAATTCACTTGTCACATGCCAAAGCATTATGAAATTATAAAATAAATGAAAACACCCAAGACAAAATGTCTCTATCTGACATAATATTTACATCACTACTATGTCACATCACCTTTTTGTAGATAAATAATATAAAAATCCTTAGATAAAATTCAAGTTGGTTGTAACACTAATCCATGGTTAGTTACATATTTTATTGAGTCTATTATTTGAATCTAATATCAATTTATATCATTTAATTGTAATCATACTCCGCTTGAGAAAGTCCATAAAGAAATAATACCTTTGCACATCATGATGTGGTGTGGTAAAAAAAATGATCAAATTATTTTTAGTTGATAATGGATCTATCCTTAGCATATGAATATACAAAGGAGACATGTATGTGTGAAATTAATCTTAAAATTAAATCCACTAACAAGTCACCACCTCCTCATAACCCATTATTCACATAAATTCATATCCTTAGATATAATTTCCTAAGAAAACTAGGGTATAAAGGAACAAGACTAAATAAGAATGAAGAAGGATGAAATTATTTTTTGTGGCACAATAGGATAGAAAATATAAAAGAGTAGGTTATAAGCCCAAATAAATGATTAAATAGTTAAAGGAATAGAAATAAATAGGAAAAGATATTGAGATTCAAACTAGTGTAGATCATAATGAGGCTTCTTATTCATTTATTATTGGTGATCTTACTTATGGAATTTCATTTGAATCATTAATTGACCCATATTATTATGATTCTATTACATTATTAGGGTTTGTTAGGTTTTTAAATCACCGCTTCACTTCCTATAACAAGATTTTACTCACAAAGCTAGGGTTTTCAATATGTGGTGAAAATAATTCATCAATATAACTATGGAGTACTCTTAGCTAACTCAACAACAATGGATTTTATCTTTTACACTTTGATCTTAGATTAAACTTTAGAGGGTATTTTATGGGGCATAGCTTAAAAAGTATGAAAATAACTTATGATAAACAACAAAAGATAAATGATAGCTAAACCCAAATTGCTTACTTAGTCCCTAAAACTATCACTAGACTAAGCAAACTAGCTATCTTTGACCCTTATATAGATGGTATAACACCTTGGAAAATAATGCATTTTGGGGTGAGTTCCATGATTCACACATAATGGTTTTCTTTACTCAAATGATATTATAAACTCACATACTATAATTGAAAATAAGCAATTTTAAGAAAAAAATTGTGAGTGATTGGAATACATACAAGAGATCAATTCCTATGCTAGGTAAATAGAGTCATGATTATCAAGGACGAATGGAAAAGATAAATAAAAATTAAATATGATATACTTAAAGCATCAAAAATATCATTTAAATTTTTATCTACTTAGTTATCCATCATTGAATTATCCAAACTCATATGAAACCATAGAAAAAATCTATCACAATTCATTTAATAGAATTAGAATCATGTCAAATTCCTATAATAATGATTTTTATTCACAAAAATAAATGTGCTAAAGAAAAAATTCCAAAATGGTACATCCTGTGAGTTTGCACACACAAAAATAGAGATGTAAAATTGGAAGATAACATTACAACATTTCAATAATAGTATGTCTTCCTAAGTTTCCTTCCTATAATTGTCTCTACAACATATTTTATGTAAGTTAGACGCTCTTTTGAATATTCCTCTTCTCTCTTGTACCATCCAAAAATGAAAATGATAGACAAAGGTCAATAAAACCATATGACAGAGGAAACCCCTAAAATGAAACATTGTATTTTCCACTAAATCAATTCTTGGGGGAGATTCCCCTAAAATGAATGCCCAAACTGATGGAGATCCTCTACAATAACTCTTGGTAGATAGAAGAAGTGGCACCATAAGTGTATGTAGGTAGAAAAAAAGGATCAACATGAAATAATAGCGCATACAAGTCATAACTCACTTTGGGGAGCTATCAATAGGTTATCTAGCATATGAAACCATTTGAAAGTAATCATGGTAGTTGAAATTTCAATATGTTCCTTAAATTCCTTGGCACTAAAACACCATCTTGAAATTGCCTAGTAAATCCATGGTTTGTGAAATATGCTCTAATGACATTTTGGTTCAATTAGAAAGGAAAGGAGAAATAATCACAAAGTACAACCATGAAAGTTTAGATGCTCAGACACTTTTGGAGCCTTTGACAACATGAAATGGAAATTTGTAGGCCTTAGGGGGGCAACTGGAACAAAAGTGGAACATCCATTGTCATTCATAAATTTAACGATTCACTAACTTATTCCCATAAGGTCCATACGAGATATCGACCTTAAATAGGCATTGATGAGAAATAGACACCCATTGGGTCCTCTGTGGAAGATCAGCCTCCAACAAGTTCATCATGGAAAAGTATCTGAACCTCCAACTTCATACTTCTTAAAATAACCTAGTTCGGATGGAAAGTTTTGTTGATGAGGTCAAAAAAGGTGATGTCAACATGATGTCATAATGAATTGGGGAGCTTCAAATGAGGTGATATCATGATGAAATAATCTAGGTGGGATGATGTCAGCATGACACCATTAGTGTACAAATGCAAGAAAATGGGATTGAAAGGTTTGTGGATGGAAGCATCTGAATTGGATAGAGAACTTTGGAAATGAAAGTTCAAATGGATGGGAAAATTTTGCAAAAGGAAATATGTGGGGAAAACATGAGAAAGTGGAAAATGTGAAAAATCCATCCACATCTAGAAGAAAATCGATTTTCATAGAAATTCCCTTCAAACCTAGATAAGCATAATTTTCCCACAAAGTTAATAAATTAAAGGAATTGACTGAAAATAAACATATATGGTTTAACACAAAAGTTTCATAGGACCAATAGCCAACCAAGTACCTACAAGTGGGTAAAAGCAAGCCAACGACCCAAAAAGCTAAAGGATGTAAAAAAACCTAACTGAATTGGATAAAATCAAGTCAAATGACAATTTCAAATGATACTATTAAATTACACATATAAATTCACATTGTACATGAGGTATAACATGCCTAGTCCATTGTTTTCATCGCATAATCAATTTTAGGACTTTTCATTATTATAATATTGCATTCTAAATTAATATTTTATTTTAAAATAAATCACAATGTTTAAATAATTAACAAATATACATCACATCCCAAACATATACACATGATATTTCAATATAAGAATGAGATACCCATAAAACTACTAGTTTTGTATGCTTTAACAAAAATTTAGTAAAATCCATATATATTACAACTTACAAGATTTCAACTTTACCAAATATGACAAGATGACATAATAAGAAGCCACTAAGAGCTACAAGATCCTCATGAAAACTCCATAAAAATCCATGATGATTCCAACCAAAAATATTAATGGTTTTAAACACCACCCAAACATGCATATCCCTCTAAATTAAGATATGAACTCCATTTTTATTGTACACATAAACACAATATACAAGATTGACCACATACATAAACACTTCAATCCATATTTTCTTGTACACATGATGAGCTATAAAAATCCAAAAAATAAGGAAGATGAGGCAAATTTAAGACAAGGAGTAGTGTCCCTTGTCTCTCCAAAACAAAGCTAGGAACAATTAGACCCATGGTCTCAAAAGGAAGCATCCTTCTTAGCAATATTTGTTAATCTTAGAATCTATCCTTTTAAGCATCCTTTCGACATATTACAAAATTAATAATTGTAAACCATCCATTCAACCATTTTTTTTGTATATTGCACGATTCCTAATTGCAACCTATCCTTTTAAACATCCTTTCAACATGTTATTTTTTTATCCACTCCTAGCCCTCATCTCCTAGTCATTCCTATCATACACTCTAAGCCCACCATTTTGAGTAGCTAGACCTTATAATGGATAAAATTTCATTTAAACACATGACATGTATTTCAAGGAAAGAATACATGAAATCTATGAAAAACTCATATTTTTACAAAATAATTTAAATGTTAAGGTTTTAATTTAGTTTTTTTTAATAACAAGAGATTTCTTGATTTCATTAGTATCTAGGTTCTAATTTTGTTGAATCTTTAAGAATTTGACTATACATAAAAAATATCTCAAATCAATTATTAATAAAGTGGTTAAAAAGGGGTAAAACAAGAAGGGCCTCAAGAAAAAATTAGCACAATAAATTTTGAGTCCCAATAGTGGCTTTGGTTGGGGATGTGTGTCTCTTGCAGGCATAGCGAGAATCTAGATATTTGGTTAGACCACAAAATTTGGGCAAAAAAAACAAAACACCATCTTGACCAATTTGTAATGAATAGTACTTGGAAAAAGGTCAAAGTATGAAAGATATATCATTCAACTCACCTGTCAAAATATGAATAATTTAACCTGAAGCACATAGAATTATCATAAATAATTTTGTTTGGAACTCTAAACCTATTTATGATATTGCTGATCAAAAAATCAATTACCACCTTAGATATTGCATTGTGGATTAAGAAAAACTCAACCCACTTAGTAAATTAGATCATGGTTACTAGAATCCACTTATATCTATTAATAGACTTTTCTTGTATCTCTCCAATAAAGCATCACATTTTCTGATCATCTCCGTAAACTCCTTGAACAATGAAGGCCATAAAAACCTACTCTCAAGATTTTATGCACAGTGCTCTTGGACTTGTAATGTGTCCCGCATACACCATGTTGAAATTCATTCATCACTTCATTAGCCTATGAGATATCCAAGTGTTTGAGAAAAACTCCATGATTTTTTCATGTCAACTCCCCTTGAATTATCCCATATGTTTGTGTTGTAACTTGAGGGTTCTCCTTCGATTCTCATCCATGGAAGATGACAAATTCATGTTGACCAAATAAAAAATAATATCCTTGTAACATGGATCATCAAACAAAACACATGCAATAGGAGTGTCAGTGTCTACTTCATTTATTTATGCCACCTCCAAGTTGGATTTATCCATTAACATGGTTGATCCTTGACCTCCGACAAGCTTAGTGGTTTGAATATCCATTTCATACTCCTAGATCTTATTTATCCAGTGACACTTTTTTCTTGAAACTTTTAGCTACATGAAAATATCCTTTATATTTGGATCTAACACATCAAATTATTTTTGCATCCACAAGATATAACCTAAAATTCTTCATGGTTCTAACAAAAGCATAAGCATGTTTTTCCATGGTTGAATACTTCAATTTTGTTTCTTGTAGTTTTTTTCTTAGACTTTGGACTGTTGTTTTGGACATACAACTAGGTAAGTGCATGAAGATGGCTAGCAATTTCGTGGACACTTTTTTAATTTTTTTTGAAAACTCATAACACGAGCATGTTATAATGTGCTCATGTTATGGATTGGTGTGCCAAGCCTAAGGCTCAGCCACCACAATCCTATAATGTGAGCATGTTATAATGCATTCACATTATGAGTTGTTAAAATTTAAAAAAAAAAGAATCAAAATTCATTTGTAATTGTGATTGGTTTTTTTGTTTCCCACGGCCAAAAACCTTAGAATTTCGCGCTCGCATTCTACGAGGTAGTTTTGTGCAAAAATATTCATCACAGGTTGTTGATTCATCACCAGGATTCTGCCATGTCGATGACGAAGTGAAAGAGGTAAGGATTGTTTGTTTTTTTTTTTTAATTTGTTAGTTTTAAGTTGTATTTGATATTTATTTTTTCAAATTGTAGGACATGTTAATCAACCTAGAAACCCTCCTTAAAATCCATAGCAAGAACAAAATCCTCAACAAGAAAATCCTGAGCAACAAAATCCTCAACCACAACAACAACCTCCTCCACCAATCCCTCAATACCCTCCTGGCACTCAACAAAATTTAATGGGTAAAATTGAGAAACATAGAAAACAAATTGAGGATTTAATCAGGAGGTTGAACAATCCAAACGGTTCAACTTTAGAAAGATTGACCCTGGAAACTTCATTGCATGATATGTTAAAAATGTAGATTCAATCAACAAACAATTATCTAGTTGGCAGGATAGGAGGCAGGCGGCTAGGGCTTTTTACTAAGATAAATTATCATATAAAGATGTAAAAGATTTAAAAATTACAAAATTAGAGTTGTGTGCATTATTCACTGACCCATGGTCAAATGGAAATATCTCCCTCAATGCAAAGAGGTTTCCTATTCATTGGTGCAACCACCAAGAGATTACGAAATATTTTTGGGATAGGTGGTACATGGTTATGACCCATCATGCAACAATTGTGAAGTCTCGCAGTATTTCCTCAGGAAACTATACGCTGAGTTCATCTTGAACAAAATAACAAATTATTTTGATATGAGGGACTTCTAGGGGAGAGGTGGGGGGTCGACACAAGATAGACCTGGTGCAAAGTTGGATCCTAGGCAGCAAGTGAGATGACCTCTCGCTAGGCCACCTCATGAGCACATCGTAATCCATTCCATTGTGAAGGAGAGTGTCAACATAGAGACTCTACAAGCCATCAACTCTTTGATGCAAAGTGTCATCCAACATGTTAGCCCTGTTTTATAATGCCATCCAAGGGAGTCTTTGACATGTGGGCTTCAATCCCATGTGTTTCAATATTATGGGGTGACTTGTTCATATGACCCCACCGACACTCAAGAGGCTGGTGTGCAGGATCCATCTGCAGCTATGGAGATGGAGAGGTTAGCTGACATTTTGCATGACGCATATGACATTTATAGTCAGGTAAAATTTAGCATTCTCATTGAATTTAATTTATTAAATTTTGATTTTGAAATACAAGATTAACTAATTTAGTTTTACGATTTTAATAAACTTGCAAGGTCATAGTGTTGATACTAGATACACCAGCCCTACACCTACTTATTTCTGCAGTACACCTATCGGTAGGGTATGTAACGAGTAAACAATTATAAATTTATTATATGTTAATAGCATTGTTTTACGAATGGTATTTTAATATGTGATTTTGGATGTTGAATAGGCTAATATTGGAGGTTTCATGGGAACACCTCCTGGTTCCAATGGATTTAGTCAAACCTTCACATAGGTAATAGAACAAAGAGTTTAACTAATGAATTATACTTAATAGATTTGTGTAGTTTATATTCATATCATTGATTACGTTGTATTGCATATCATTCAAACTCAAAGCATTACTTCAAATTCCATAACTAATAACTAGATGTTCATAGATGCCAAAATTTCAACTACAATATAGTTGTTTAGAAAGTCAACATAAGTAGTGATGCAATTACTTCACATAGCATAAGTAATAAGTCTAGGAGAAGCTTCCAATTGCATTTGCTTGTCATGGTATTCCATGAGACCACATTTTACTGAGGCATATTTTCAAATAGTTCACTTTCTTTTCTATGCTCCAAACTAGGTACCCATTATGGCCTACTCTCATAGATTTGAAACTCACTTGCAACTCTTTTGGAGCAACTATACCAAATCTAGCTTTTAACGCTAAATTAGGCCATAATTAGGCCTCTTTTCAAAGATACACCTCTCCAAACACACAACCAACACTTGAAACCTCAAAATAGTCAAAAGACAACTAAGAAAATCTCATATTATTCAACTTTCGGGTCTCCTCTCACTCATTTAGACCCCTTTTCATAAAACCCTCACTTTCCTTGCAATCAATTAGGGCTTATTGAAAATATTATTCCCTAACCTCTCACAAGCTTATAATCAATTCAATCAGGCTTATTTATTCCTATGCATTCTCATTCCATCCTCAAATATTTCTGCCCCAAAGATCTACATACACTTCCTTCACAAAATCACTCTTTTTCACTAGTTTTCACCCTCTTTCACCTAGGGTTTGTCACTTATTCACTTCTCTGACCACTTAAAACCTATCAGATCTTCTAAACACCCTCCAATTCACCTTCTCTCATATTTTTCAGGGTATTTTGTCCACTTTTGAACCCCTATCCTATTTTCACTCACTCTAGCCTTGTTTAAAAGGCACCAAAACTGGTTTTTCACTAGTTCAGTGAGGAGAACTCACACAAAAACTTCACCAAACCAATTCCTTACCTTCTACACCTACTCCTACTTCAGACCAATCCATTCCACCAAGAAATAGTTGCTACAAAAAGGTGGAATGGAATTTTTAGTTCATTTGGGCAATCAAACCCTTAGCCCCTGTTTTCTAACCGCCTAGAGAATTCAAGCCACCAAAATCTTTAAACTCAATATCAAATGCTCAAATTAGTTTTAAATTGATTCCAACACCTAACTCATTCAATTCACACACATTATAGATGCACTACCACCTACATAGAACCGTACACTGGCAGATGATGGAGGAAAACACAAAAAATAGCAATATAACAATGATATTTTATTAGTTTTCTCCTTCAAAATGCTTCAACAATAGCTAAAAACAATGAATCACATCTTTTAAACACTTTCCCAAAAATTTCAACTTCCTAAGTGCCTAATATTTCCTCTACAACTACCTTGACTCTTCATATTCCTCCACTTGGCACCTTTTGCATTTTTGCAACATTGATTGACAACTTTTGTTAAGATTCTGCAACTTTACAATTTATGCCTAAAATGACTACCAAAGACCATTACAAACTTTAAAATGGCTATTTAAGAATTATTACATCATGAAAATACCAATACAACCTCAAAATCCTAAATTTTCCTCATGGAGGCATGCTCTTGTAAAGGTGCACCCGCACCACTTTTTGAAACAACTCGCCGCCTTTTCTATGCAACCACATTTTCCATACATGTCTACCAAATAATTTTTTCAAACAAATCATTTCCTCACTGCTATGGCTAAAAGCTTAAAAAAGGTTCTTTCCAACAAACTATGGATGCTTGTAAAAAATCCATCAAAGCATAATAGTAAGCAATATCATAGACAAGGCAGTTAGTAGGTTGAAAAAATGTCTCAAAGAAATGCGGTCTCATGGTGATGGAATGCCATTCCATCACCATGAGACCACATTTCTTAGAGGCATTTCTTCAAATAGCTCACCACCTTTTCTATGATACCACATTTTCCATACATGTGTACCAAATTATTTTATCAAACTACTCACTTTCTTGCTACAATGGCTAAAAGCCTAAAATAGGTGCTTTCCAACAAACTATGGATGCTTAGAAAAATCTCTATCAAAGCATAATAGTAAGCAATAATCATAGAGAAGGCAATGAACTTCCTAAAAAAATGTTTGAAAGAAATGTTGTCTTATGGTGATGGAATGCCATGACGTGCATTTTTTTGTAATGACATTCCATCACAACGAGACCCCATTTCTTTGAGGCATTTTTTCAAACAATTCACTACCTTCTCTATTCCACCACAGCTATCGTACACATTTCTACAAAAGCATTTTATCAAATGGTTCACCAACTTGCTAGTATGGGTAAAATCCTAAAAACATGTGCTTTCGAACAAGATATGGATAGGGAAAATAGTAAGCATGATAGTTAGAAATATATAGTTTAATAAGTACTCTAAATTTTATTTATTATCTCATGCGTTATAAGTCATGACGTGGATCGCTATTGTAGTTTTTGTGATTGAATAATTTTTTATTTTATTTTCAGATGTTGCAAGCAGAGACACCTCCAAATGTGATGAGGGCAATGGAGATCAGTGTTTCATTTGCTATAGAATCCTCGATGGCTCTAATAGGGGAGGTATGAGGTAAAATACTAAATTTCAATTTACATTTGTTGTTATAGATGTTAGTTATAGTGAAAAAGAAAACCATTATTGATTCCTGGTTTAATTTCTATTTGGATGGTTTATACAAGGCTTCAGCACACCTTAGCCTGGGCATGCAAATATTTCCCTCAAGGAGAGTAGTCATCAGATGGCGGTAAGTGATTATTTTATTAAATATATCATATTTTATAATGTAATTTCTATATATTAATGTATTTACTTCTTATTGTAACAGTTAAAACTTCACGAAGAACTAAACACTAGGAGGAGCACTAGGAGCACTCCTCGACCGCAACATAAATGAGTGACAAACATATCTCCATCCAATCAACAAGCAAAGGGAAAGAGTTTATTTCAAGGGGACGGAGAGCAATGACTTTTGATTCCAAAGCCCTTTGTTGTATGCCTACATGACATTTTTGTACATATTTTGTATTGGATATATTTGACATTGTATGCCTATATGGCATTCTTGTAAGCCTATATGACTATTTTGTACCTATATTTCATACTTATATCGACATATATTGATGTATGCCTACATGGATATTTGGTTAATACAAATCTTTTTTATTGATGGTGTCCATATTTTCATTTTGAATTCATGGTTCAATAGATATGAGTTACATGTATTCAAGTGTATATTTTACAACTTACGTGTATACTTTGTGACTTACATGTGTTCCAATGTATACTTTGTGACTTACTTGTTTTCATGCGTATACATTGTATTCATGCATATACTTTGTATTAATTTGTGTATACTATGTATTTGTGTGTATACTTCAAGGCTTACGTGTTTTTGAGTACTTGTGCTTCCCTTATTCACATGTACATGTTTGAATTATTCACGTGTATACTTATTAATTAGTTAGCCCTAGCATTGATCATTATTTTCCTTCATGGTTTGTCTTAAATATTAATTGATTGATGCTAAACAACTTTATGTAAAAGAAAAAAACATGTTTTCAATTGGTATTGCATGAAATGATTCATAAAAAGATTTTAAAAAGTATCCTTGATATTACAAAAATATATGTATTTATACACTTCAATTGTGCAGTCACCCTTTGAGTCTAATGTAATGCAACCACCAAACTCCACCATACACAAGGGTGCTTCAGACCCCAAACACAACTAAGAAGTTCCATTAGGCCTATCAAGCCAAAATTTACTCAACTTTCAACATAAACGCTTCTTGTCACAAGACACCAAGACTCACCAAAAACTCCAAATGTTTATCCAATATTTTTAAGGCATCTAACAAGATTAAGATTCTTGAATAATCACAAATTCACCACCAAATATATCAGTAGCAACTATAAAGACAATTTCACTATTTCACTTGATAGCAAGAATGATACCCAACACACCAAATCACCAAATTAGCTTCTTAAAGACACATCAGGCCCAAAACCATTTTCAACATCCATAATATGACTGTATCAAAGTAAGAACAATGCTAGGCAACTCAAAGTCAATCAATTTATTCAATCTACACATTCAAGGCATCAAATGCTAGTAATAGTCCTTTAGGACAAAAACGGGTGTATCTCTTGTCTCGTCTTCAATATCCACACACTCCACACATTTTAAGAAACCCATTTATCCATATATTAATATACTTCAAAATAAGATAGACTTGTTTTGGAGAATATGAGAGAAACAATAACTTGTTCACAACCTAGGTGCACCAATTAGGTCAGATTTTCAAAGAAACCACCATTGAATCAACATGAAATCATCAAAGAACCCTAGGAAACATTGAGTTAGGTCACAAAACTACTGAATCAACCACTTTTAGGGACTAATCAACCCTACCAAGTACCAAAATACCAAACCCTTGATTCTAGGCTTTAACAAGCTTGATTAGAGGAGGGTTTATTGGAAAAGTATACTCCAAACATTCTAGGGCTTTGCCATTGCTTCAATCACATTGAGGAATATCTTCACAAGCTTTAGGAACTCTGCCCCTGCCTTCTTGAATGTATTTTCTACCGTTTTCAATTTGGAGCCACCAACTTACAATGGAAAACCCATAAAATTATGAGAAAAACAGTCACCAAGGTTGATTCCTACCTTCCCTTGTTCTGCCAACACATAAAAAAACTTACTGCATCCTAAACACAATCTATACTAATCTACTCAACTGATCTATAATAACTATATCAGTGGAGTAGCCATTCTTTTTCTACTTAGACTCTCAAACCCTATTAAGAGGGTTCACTGATCGATAGACAAAGAACTGACTCAAACAGAAAATTTACTTATTTAAATGCCCTCAAAATTATTTGAAACAAGACTACTTCCTTACTCTACCAAGGCCAATGAAGATCTAAGTCTGATATTACTTTACAAGACTAATAATTAGTAAACAACATAATGAAAAACACTGATTTCCAGAAACAGGGTACTCTCTTTATTAGATCTTCTTCAAGATTACAACCAATGACCCCTTTGCTCGCCTTCCTCGAGTCTTAAATAGACATTTACATCATTTAGAATGCCTTCCCCTTCACCTTCAACTTCTTAACTACCTTTTATAATGAAATGACTCTCCACATTCCTTTGTATTTTGTCTTTTTGCACACTTTTACACTCTTGCATATTTTGCATTTTGACAACTCAACAACATTTTTTTACAAATTTAATTTCACCAACCCCCTAGTGACCTATTGATGACCTTAAATACATTATTCTATGTCCACATGTTTGAGTGTGAAAGAGGACCATGTATAACATAAACGTACCCTTTCAAATGCATTGGAATAGTCTGTTTGGTCACATGAGCTGCAAAACAAAAGTTGCACCACTTTGCAACTTTCAACTATTTGCATTTAACAACTTTTTTTCCAAGTGAAAATTTTTCACCACGGGAAAATGCCTCTGAGATAGAAAAAATTGAAAGAGGTTATTGTACAAGGTTCCAACGCCATCCCATAAGATCAGACAAGAAGTTTCTAAGCATCATAGTATTTGATTAATAACATGTTGAAATTTGCAGCCATTTTGCAGTTTGGATCCTTAAGGGATCGATATGGTTGAACATAGCTCAAAGCTATTCCACGTGTTTGGGTGTAAAAGAGGACCATTCCTAGCATAAAAATACCTATTCAGATGCGTTGGAACAGCCTATTTGGTCACATGAGCTGCAAAACGATAGTTGCACCACTTTGAAACTTTCAACTAGTTGCATTTGACAACTTTTTCTCCAAGTGAAAACTCATCACCACGAGAAAATGCCTCCAAGATAGAAAAAACTGAGAGGTTATTGTAGAGGGGCCCAAAATGATCCCATAGGATTAGATGAGAAGTTTCTAAGCATCATGGTATCCGAGTAATGACAAGCTGAAGTTTACAACCATTTTGCACTTTGGACCCTTAAGGGATCAATTCAGTTGAATGTAGCTCAGAGCGATTCCACATGTTTCGGTGTGAAAGAAGACCATGTATAGTGTAAATGTACCCATTTGGATGCATTGGAATAATTTTTTGGGTCACACGAGTTGCAAAATAAAAGTTGCACCACTTTGCAACTTTCAACTACTTGAATTTGACAACTTTTTCTCCAAGTGAAAATTCGCCACCACAGGAAAATGCCTCCGAGATAGAAAAAACTGAGAGAGGTTATTTTATAGGGGTCCAATGTGATCTCATAGGATTAGACAAGAATTTTCTAAGCATCACGGTATCTGAGTAACAACATGCTGAAGTTTACAACCATTTTGCACTTTGGAACCTTAAGGGATCGATCAGGTTGAACATAGCTCAGAGTGATTCCATGTGTTTGGGTGTGAAAGAGGAACATTCCTAACATAAAAATACCCATTCAAATGTGTTGGAACAGTCTGTTTGGTCACATGAGTTGCAGAACAAAAGTTGCACCACTTTGCAACTTTCAACTACTTGAATTTGATAAATTTTTCCCCAAGTGAAAATTCACCACCACAGCAAAATGCCTCTGAGATAGAAAAAACCAAGAGAGGTTATTGTAGAGGGGCATAACATGATCCCATAAGATCAGACAAAAAATTTCTAAGCATCACAGTATCCGAGTTACAATATGTTGAATTTTACAGCCATTTTGCACTTTGAACCCTTAAGGGATCAATCCAGTTGAATGTAGCTCAGAGCGATTCCATGTGTTTGGGTACAAAATAGGACCACGTATAGCATAAATGTACCCATTCAAACACGTTGGAACAGTCTATTTGGTTACATGAGTTGCAGAATAAAAGTTGCACCACTTTGCAACTTTCAACTACTTAAATTTGACAACCTTTTCTCCAAGTGAAAATTCACCACCATGGGAAAATTCCTCCGAGATAGAAAAAACCAAGAGATTTTATTGTAGATGGGCCCAACACAATCCCATAGGATTAGATGAAAAGTTTCTAAGCATCACGATATCCGAGTAACAACATGTTGAAGTTTACAACCATTTTGCACTTGGGACCCTTAAGGGATTGATCTGGTTGAATGTAGCTCAGAGTGATTTTGCATGTTTGGGTGTGAAAGAGGACCATATATAGTGTAAACGTACCCATTCAAATGTTTTTGAACAGTCTGTTTGGTCACACAAGTTGCAGAACAAAAGTTGCACCACTTTGCAACTTTCAACTATTTGAATTTGACAACTTTTTTCTCAAGTGAAAATTTGCCACCATGGGAAAATGCCTCCGAGATAGAAAAAACCGAGAGAGGTTATTGTAGAGGGATCCAACGTGATCCCATATGATTAGATGATATGTTTCTAAGCATCACGGTATCTGAGTAACAACATGTTGAAGTTTATAGCCATTTTGCACTTTGGACCCTTAAGGGATTGATCCAGTTGAATGTAGCTCAGAGCGATTTTGCATGTTTGGGTGCGAAAGAGGACCATTCCTAGCATAAACATGCCCATTCGGATGTGTTGGAATAGTCTGTTTGGTCACACGAGTTGCAGAAGAAAAGTTGCACCACTTTGAAACTTTCAATTGCTTGAATTTGATAACTTTTTGCCCAAGTGAAAATTTGCCACCATGGGAAAATGCCTTCGAGATAGCAAAAACTGAGAGAAATTATTGTAGAGGGTCCCAATGTGATGACATAGAATCAAATGAGAAGTTTCTAAGCATCACGGTATCCAAGTAACAATATGTTGAAGTTTACAACCATTTTGCACTTTGAACCCTTAAGGGATCAATCCGGTTGAACATAGCTCGAAGCGATTCTGCGTGTTTGGGTGTGAAAGAGAACCATGCCTAGCATAAACATACCCATTCAGATGTTTTGGGACAATTCATTTGGTCACATGAGTTGCAGAATGAAAGTTGTGCCACTTTGCAACTTTCAATTACTTGCATTTGACAACTTTTTTCCCAAGTGAAAATTCACCACCAGGGGAAAATTCCTTCGAGATAGAAAAAACCGAGAGAGGTTATTGTAGAGGGGACTAACACAATCTCATACGATCATACAATAAGTTTCTAAGTATCATGACATCTAAGTAATAACATATTGAATTTTGCAGCCATTTTGCACTTTGGACCCTTAAGGGATCAATCTGGTTGAACGTAGCTCGTAGTGATTCCGCGTGTTTGGGTATGAAAAAGGACCATTCCTAGTGTAATAATCTCTATTCAGATATTTTTGAATAGTCTATTTGGTCACACAAGCTTTAGAACGAAAGTTGCACCACTTTGCACTGCTTGCATTTGACACTTTTTCCATCTAGTGAAAACTAGACACCATAGGAAAACCACTTTGAGATAAAAAAATATGAGAGAGGTTATTGTAGAGGGGCCCAATGTGATCTCATAGGTTCAGATGGAGATTTCATAAGCTCCACAATTTCTGAGTAATACTCCGTCAAATATTTTTTCCCTTTTGCACTTTGGACCCTTAAGGGATCGATTTCGTTGAATGTAGCTAGGAGAAATTTCACGTGTTCGAGTGCCAAAGAGGAATATTCCTAGTGTAAGCATACCTATTCAGATGCATTGGAATAGTTTGTTTGGTCACACAAGCTACAGAATGAAAGTTGCACGACTTTGCAACTTTGTACTGCTTGCATTTGACACTTTTTCCATCAAGTGAAAACTGGGAACCACGGGAAGACCACTTCGAGATAACAAAAACCGAGAGAGGTTATTATAGAGGGCCCAACATGGTCTCATAATTTTAGACAGAGATTTCGTAAGCACCACAGTTTTCGAGTAATACCCCATCAAAGATTGTTTCCCTTTTGCACTTTAGACCCTAAAGGTATCGATCCGGTTGAACGTAGCTCAGAGCGATTTTGTGTGTTCAGCTGTGAAAGAGGACCATGTCTAGTGTAAAAATAACTATTCAGATGCGTTTGAACAGTCTGTTTGGTCACACAAGTTGCAGAATAAAAGTTGTACCACTTTGCAACTTTGCACTACTTGCATTTGACACTTTTCCATCAAGTGAAAACTAGACACCACAAGAAAACCACTCTGAGATAACAAAAACTAAGAGAGGTTATTATAGAGGGGCCCAATGTGATCTCATAGGTTCAGACGGAAATTTTGTAAGCACCGTGATTTCTGAGTAATACCCCGTCAAAGATTGCTACCCTTTTGCACTTTGGACCCTTAAGGGATCGAGCCAATTGAATGTAGCTCAAAGCGATTATGGTCCCTTTTCAATGGAATTAGGTGGGCAGCAAACTTAACTCTATTCTATTTTTGGTTTGCTTGGATTTCAAGTGATTTTGTGAATTTTAGAAGCCAATTACTAAGGGTCTATCGGTATACCATGTTTTAAGAGAATCTTTTAGGTACTTTGTTTTACTGAGGTGTCTTAAGAGGGTCGGCCCATATGCCAATAAACCCTTGCCTAACTTGTGAATGAAGAGTTTTTTTGGGTTTGTTATGTTATAGGGATTATCACACCCTAAAAGTGGAGGAATTGGTGGTTGGCAGATTGGTTAATGATGCCCATTGGTGGATTGTGTGTGATAAGAAGAATTAAGGGGGGTTTCTTGTTTTGTGAAAGTTAATCCAAAAGATTCTTATGAGGGTTTGATGTATTTTGAAGAAGTCTTAAAAGGGTTCCTAAAATGGTGGTTTATTGCAGAGGTTGTTAAGGAATTCTGAGAGTTAAGGTGGTAAAAATAGGTTTGTAGACCTACAAGAGTGACTAGGTGCAAAGTTGAAAATAAGCCAAGATTGAGTTTTGAGGGAAGGAAGGAGGTTGGAATCCTTTTCTATTGTGGAAGTGAGCTGATTTCCTCCCTGTATTTCTATCATAATCACTTCAAGTTTACATTTTTTTGCACTTTTTTCACATTGATAACTTTTCAATTTTTTCAATTTTACATCATTTTGACAAATATACAATGTGAAATCCAAAATGACCCCAAAACCAACTAACATGACTAATTAAATTATAAATTGGTCTAATACAACCTTATTCAATTAAAAAATCTCAAAACACAAAACTAACTTAAGACTTCCATAAACCAAATTTGCTCAATAAATTTAAGGGTTTCAGTAAATCTCATTACAATGCCTTAAGTAGTCTGTTCTCATGGATGTTTTATAATTTCACTCATACATTCGAGATTCTCTTATAATTTATACATCATAGGTGCTCATTATGAGGTTAACTTCAAATGAATAACTTGAGATTCCCTCACAAAGCTTCACTCGCTCTTTTATAATGGCTTCAAATCAGAATTGAGATTTTCAAGATCATCAAAATAAGGATGTTTCATTTCTTTTTTGGATGAGATTCTCTTCAATGTCTCACAAATCAACATCTTCTACAAGAAGAGACCAATAAATTTTTAGTAGTTTACTTATAGATACACAAAGTAAAAGAAGAAAAAGAAAGAACATCCAAAATGGAAATGAAATGAAAATAGATGGAAGGCACTTAAAAATAAGCATGGAAGTCTCTCAACTTGGTCACTCTTGGTCTTACATCTTCACTGGGAGTTCCAAGGTACCTATTTCACACAACACCTCTCATGAATAGAATATCTTGAAATTCAAGATGCTCTTTTAATGTCTACATCATAAGTGCCCATGATAAGGTTAACTTCAAATGAATAACTTGAAATTCCCTCACCAAGTTTCGAACGCACTTTTTAATGGCTTAAATTCATAATTGAGATTTTTCAAGATCAAAATAAGGATGTTGCATTGCTTTTTTGGCTGAGATTCTCTTGGATGGCTCATAAATCTGAATTTTCTGCAAGGGGGCACCAAACAATGTGTAGCAGGTTACAAGTACAAATAAGCAAAGTAAAAGAAGATGATAACATTGGAATCAAACAAATTAATGTGCATAAAAGTATAAAATTAATAAGAACCAATGTGCATATACTTAAAAATTAATCCAATGAACCATTTGGGTCTGCTCTACTCTTTATTGTGTCAAGTATTGCCTCATGGTTAGACTCACAGACCTTCCATAAGGTCTTGTTCAAAGGTCTATCCCCATATTTGGTCAAACGAACATTAGATGCTATGACAAGGTTTGAGTGATGAAGAATCTTACGATGCGTGTGAAAGTCTTGAAACAACCAATGTTTAACACCCTTATGTGGGTACCTTCTAAGCCACGTTCCAGTAACCACAACTGAGCTTGTAGGGTATTTGATTTTTTCTCCATCTATAATTGTGGCCTCCAATTTCTTTTTGGCCTCAACACAATGACACAAGTAATAGTTTGTTCCCTCTTCGTTCTCTTCATCTGCAATAATTGCACAAACATGCCTTGCATTGATATGTGCAACAAATCTCTTGAAATTAGTCAACATTACGAATACACTACAAAGTAATATAACAATATGGAATTTCAACAACTAAGCAAGTAGATATAATACCTGGTTGAACTAGATTTGATACGTGGTCAAAGTCGACCGATGATTCCATTTTTGTTAGTTCCAATGTTGTCAGAGGGCGATATGTGTGAAGTGGGCTAAGATAACTTGTTAATCATTTTTCAATCCACTCCCCTGACTCACAATCATTCCAATCTTGCATTGTACATGAAGAAAAAAGCATGCCATATTTCGTATATCGATACTCCATGAACCTGCATTTGAGCTAAGGAAAGAGTGTAGCTCACTCGATCTTGTTAGTGTACAATAGTCCTCATATGGTGCAATGTTAGTATCATCCATCAACCAAAAAAAATTATGAACTAAAGATGTACCTTCATTACTTGGACCCATCGAAGCATTACACCACTCGACGATTGATCTTGCATCTGTCAACTTTGCATTGTCTTTATACTTTAACTCTTCTCATGCTAATGCTCTTTTCACGTATGCTCCTATACCATCATGCTCCCCCTTTCCATGCCTGGCCTCACAAAAGTTCCACATATTTTGAACACCTATAATGACATGTAGTTTGCACAACCAATAGAATATGCAGGATTTCTTGAACTATGTTGCATAGTTATCCGACCATATGTTATGCCCCTTTGAGCCAAACCATTGTAGAACATTTAGAAGCAACCTTGCATGAACTTTGGAGAATGTGTGCAATCATCACTAATGTAAAAATGGTACTCCCTCAATACCTTCCTTTGGTCCTCTGTACTATCAGATGCATGAATGAATATTATGTGCACAAATATTGAAACCTGTGTGGAGTTGTAATACTGTGACTACACCTAATGATGTGGTTGTAGAATGTAGTTCTCTGCAAAGCCAATCACTGATACTATGTTGCCAACTAGAAAGGTGTCCTTGCATAGCTTGAATTGTGTGTCCAACCATTGGGCTCTATGGGTATGCATTGCATCCTCGGATAGTATATTATCATGAAACATCGACATAAACTGATACAAAATCTTCTCAATAACCAAATCATACCTTTTTTCTTGAGACCCATATTTTGTAGCATATTCTATTATTTTATACTTCTCAAACTCTACTAGTTTTTGTCCCACCTCATATGTGTTTTCCATATGTTGACATACTGGCATACGTTGGAAGCCACCGCAATGCTTGCATGAACCATCCAAGCATGTTGTCCTATAGAATATATGGCCATCCTCTATTTCACATAATATTTTTGATAAGAAATATCTTGAAGATTTTGGTGGGGCTTCTATGCCACAATCCTGCAAAACATCGTTAGTATGCAAATCTAAACATATAGAATGATAAACATCATAATGGTTAGAGAATTCAATATGTAGTCTACAACAACAAGTAGTGTGTGTGTGATTTATCTTGACATAAAAATGTTTAAGCATTTCAAAAAATCGGTGACAAATACTAATTTGAGGAATCATTTTGAAATTTACAAAAAAATTGGGTTTAAGTCATATCCAAAAAATGCTTTGGATGTGGCTCATGGTTTCAATTACTGATTCTCCTTCTTACAAAATCCCTTTGATTCAGAGATATCCTTGTGTTATTCTTCCAGTACTCTTCAATTAGTGTTCTCAAGGCTTCAACAAGTTCTTTATCTTTTTGTGGCAGTCTCCTCGAAAATGTCCATAATTCATTTGACTCGATGCCCTCAATTCTTTATCGCCTTTGAATGACTCTTGATAAAAAAATTCTACTAATTCTCATTTGTTCACTTGTCTTTTGAATGATACGAGCTCTCTTTGTTTGATAGCTTACCAAAGTCAATGTAATGACACGTTGGGTGACATTACTATCCTTTGAGTGTGAGGTCCTACCCACACTCTCATAAGCATCAACTAGATTCTTCACAATAGTGTTTTCACTTGATGCATTCGATGTTCTAAACCCAAGAGTCTTCATGATGTTTCTATACTTTACACCCCACACCATTTCAACAAATAGTTGACATCTTGTGGTCTCATTTTGCCTTTCAAAGAATAAATTCCAAATCTTATCAGCATGTCTTTTACAAGTGCGTGTTGAAATCTTACCTTCCATGTGCTGCAAAATATCATCATCAATATTAATCAAATACTTTGGCTTTCTACGCAAAATTCTAAGTGGTGTTCTCCTAGGTACATACATCTCAACATTAGGAATTTCATCAATATTTAATAGAGGTGGGATTGATTGCATACCTTCAATCGAGGGTGGAGTAGAAGACATACCTTGAGGTTCACATGGGGATGATGGCATACCTTCTTCATCAAATCCGATTGATGATGCACTCTGAACTTGAGATGCGTTGGATGGTGTCCAACAATATTCACTTGTGATAGATGGTATCCCTCCATATTCACTTGTAGTAGATGGTGTCCCTCCATATTCACTTGCAGTAGATGGTGTCCCTCCATATTCACTTGTGCTTAATGGTGTCCCTTCATATTCACTTGTCATAGAGGGTGTGTCTCCAACTACAATATCTGAATCTATCTTACCACAATGCTTTCGCATTTGTGCATTTTGTGCTACCAATTCCTTTTTTCTTTTTGACAGTTGAGGTTCCTCTTCAATTGGCTTGTTTTCGTCAATCGTTTTCAATTTCTTCTTTTCATGATATGTCGCCACCCAAACTCTCTCCCTTTATTTGAAGGTTTCATTCTCTTCGTCTATTAGTTTCTTCTTTTTTCATTTCTTCGGCATGGAAGATAATTTTACCTATAGCATGGTAATGAGATGAATATTATTTCCTCAAAAATGTATCTATTCAAGCAAATCAAAATATATGGCATTCAAGGCTTCATAAAGAATACTTACAATCATCATGTACAAGAGTATTTCTAGCATAGACAAAGGTCACATGATTTTTTTCAATGGGATTCCTAAAATAAATGTGGTAATGTGGCATGCCATGATTTCAAGATAGGATTAAAATGGAAGCATGGACAAGCATAAATTTTTTTAACTTATGTCATATATATATATACAAAATGTGGAAGCATACATGGTGCAGGAGCACCATTGAATGAAAATTGTCAATTGGAGAAGTTGTTGTCTAGGCTTTAGGATTTTTGAATTTTTGCATTAAATAAGGTCAATAAGACCATTTTCCATTGTAATGAGTCATTTTTTATGTTTCCTAGGTGTTTAGAAGGTTTAGATTTCAAAATTGCAAAAAACATTGGTAAGTTGCTAATTGTGCAAAAGGGCAAAATTGTAAAGTTGTAAAAAGAAAATTTTGAGGAAGGCAAACGGTCATACCATTTTAAATGTTATTTGGAGGCGTTAGGACAGTTAGTTTTTTAGGCAAAATAATATGTATGCTAGAGAACATCAATGCAAAGATTGATTTAGAAGATTTGAAGGAAGATTGAATTGAAAAATCACTATTTTTTCAGATTTTATGTATTTCTTTATCTTTTGCAGCCTTGGTTCGGACCGTACAGAGATTTTTTGAATATAAATCTTCTTGAATAACTTTGGGGCATGTTTTAATAGTATTTTTCATTTGATTTGAGACTATAACTCCAATTCTAGTGGTAGTTTGGACTGAATCTCTTGTTGCAAGTCTATGTGCCCTGATTAAAGGGTTTTGATGGTCTCAATTATGTAAATTGGCCCATTCCACTCATTGTGATTAATGTAATTGGTGAAATGGGTTTGCATCATCAATAAAGAGGTGAGGGGAATGTTGTTTGTGTTGGGCATGAAGCCCTAGAGTTAAATTTTGAGTTTTCCATGATATTTTGAGTGGGTTTGATATGCTAAAGTGTGTTTTGTGTTGGGGAAGAATGGTTTCTTGTTGAGTTTAGTTTTTGTGGTACATTTTATACCTATTTGAAGTATTCATAAGATTGTGTGAGGGTTGGGTGAGTGTTTTTCAATAAACCCCTAGTTTCTTGGGTAAAAAGGAGGGTTTCGTGATTTGACACTTTGGTGAGCGATTTTCTTAAAAAAAATGGTGGAATCCTTGGTTTGATAACATATAGAGTACTGCCCAATGTATTTTGGTGTTTTGTAAAAGGATTTAAGATAAATTCCTTTGTAAAAGAGGCCTAATTTGAGGCCTAGTTGGTGTAGAAATCCAATTTTGATGAAGTTGTAACAAAGAAACCTATTGGGGCTTGTTGATTTATCATTGTGTTCCCTGTTGGGACTTTGAGAAGGGTCAAGTCTTCATCTGAGAATACCTTCTCTAAAAGGTATACTTGGTTGAGTGAGTTAGCTATGCTACAAGGATGACTATTGAATTGGTGAAAGTGAAGAATTTTATGAATTGTTAATTGTGAATTGTTGTTGTCGGTTGATTTTGTGAATCATGAAGGAATTGAATGGTTCTGAGTTTCTAATTAGGTTTATTCTATGTTACAATCAATTTTATGATGGTTAATTTGTTTTTGAGTCTGACAAAGAATTGAAGCCAAGTTCTAATGTTTTGTGGAAATATAAAATCAAGTGAAATTGAAGGATTTTGATGAAAAGATGACTTAGTTTGTTGGTTGATCTTCTCCAATTTAAGTTAGGGTCATAAGTACCCTTGATTATTTATGGATCCTGGTAGATGCTTTGCATCAGGTTTAAAAATGTAATTGGCAAGTGTATATTGTTGTGTAATTTAAAATGTGCATTGACAACCTAAGGTTATAATGACAAACAAACAATGATCAACATGGAATATGCAAAATAAAAAAGTGAAAGCAAGTCATAATAGACTAAAATAAAATGTGTAAATACTTTGCATACCTAAAAAATGAGAGCTTCAAATGGAGGAGTTCAACCCAATTATGTAGCCTTTGATTCAAGTCTTTCTTCAAAGTCCTCAACAATTTGACTTTTTCAAAAGCTTGTTCCCCACCAAACTTCAATTGTATATCACTTTTGAATGGAATTTAGACTTGAATTGATATTATATGCCTTTCAATGTGAAAAATCTTCTATTCCATGCAAAGGTGGTGGAAAGATCATGAAAAAGGTGGTGGAATGTGAAAAACATGCATGCACACTTCACAGCATCATCACAAAGCTTCTTTTTGTCATTGCACATGCAAAACTAGGATAATATGCAGAATGTGGGCCTTGAGATCATAGTTATATTGAGGATTTTTACCACTTTTAGTGCAAGACAAAATGCGCTCATGTTATTTCTTGCTAAAATGACCATATCTATACTTCAAAACGCGCTTGCATTATGTGAAACATTTTTTTAATAGATTTATTTTCTCTCTCTTTGTCTATACCCTCTACTCTAACTTTATATCTCTCCCTATACCCTTATAGTAGAAGAGATAGAGGTGAGTGTGTGTGAGAGAGAGAGAGAGGGGTAGAGGGAGGGAGAGGAGAGATATATAGTAGAGAGGGAAGGGGGGTTGAGGGTTTAAGGGCTTAGGGTTAAGGGTTTACAGTTTAAGGATAGAGGGTGTAGGGCTGAGAGATAGAGAGAGGGAGAGAGTTGGAGAGAGGGAGAGAGGGAGAGAAAGTGTGGGAGAGATGGAGATAGAGAGTGATGGAGAGAGGGGGAGAGTGGGAGAAAGAGAGAGAGGGAGAGGAGGGAGTGGGAGAGTGGGAGAGAGCGAGAGAGGGGGAAAAAGAGGGAGAGAGGAGGGATAAGGATAGTGGGAGAAAGAGAGTGGGAGTGATTGAACAATGAGAGAGAGACCTAAGAGAGGGAGAAAGGATAGGAGGGAGAGATTTGAGAGAAAGAGAGGGAGTGGGAGAGAGATAGAGGGTGTAGGGTTAAGGTTTTACAGTTTAAGGGTAGAGGGTATAGGGTTGAGAGAGAGTGGGAGAAAGAGAGAGTGGGATAGAGGTAGAGAGAGAGAGTGAGAGAGATGGAGATAGAGAGGGAGGGATAGAGGGGGAGAGTGGGATAAAGAGAGAGTGGGAGAGAGGGAGAGTGGGAGGGAGAGGGAGAGTGGGAGAGAGCGAGAGAGGGGAGAAAGAGGGAGAGAAGGGTTAAGAGTTAAGGGTTTAAGGGTTAAGGGTTTAAAGGGTTAAGAGTAAAGGATAGAGGGTAGATAGATAAGAGTGAGTGAGAGAGAGAGAGAGACCTAAGAGAGAAAGATGGGTTAGGATGGAGAGTCTCAACCCTTAATCCCTCAACCCTTAAACCCTAATCCCTCAACCCCTATACCCTCTTAATCCCTCGACCCTCAACCTTTAAACCCTAATCCCTCAACCCCTATACCCTCTTAATCCCTCAACCCACAACCCTCAACCCTTAAACCCTAATCCCTCAACCCCTGTACCCTCTTAATCCCTCAACCCTCAACCCTCAACCCTCAACCCATATACCCTAATAATCCCTCAACGCTCAACCCTTAAACCCTAATCCCTCATCCCCTATACCCTCTTAATCCCTCAACCCTCAATGCTCAACCCTTAAACCCTAATCCCTCAACCCCTATACCCTCTTAATCCCTCAACCCTCAATACTTAAACCTTAATCCCTCAACCCCTATACCCTATTAATCCCTAGACCCTCAACACTTAAACCCTAATACCTCAACCTCTGTACCCTCTTAATCCATCAACCCTCGACCCTCAACCCTTAAACACTAATCCCTCAACCCCTTTACCCTCTTAATCCCTCAACCCTCAACCCTTAAACCCTAAACCTTTGTCCTTAACCTAGGCATAGAGCTCTAATCCCTCAACCCCTGTACCCTCTTAATCCCTCAACCCTTAAACCCTAATCCCTCAACCCCTGTAACCTCTTAATCCCTCAACCCTCAACCCTTAAATCCTAATCCCTCAACCCCTATACCCTCTTAATCCCTCAACCCTCAACCCGTAAACCCTAATCCCTCAACTCTTAAACCCTAATCCCTCAACCCCTGTACCCTCTTAATCCATCAACCCTCAACCCTTAAACCCTAATCCCTCAACCCATGTACCCTCTTAATCCCTCAACCCTCAACCCTTAAACCTTGATCCATCAACCCATGTACCCTCTTAATCCCTTAACCCTCAACCCTTAAACCCTAATCCCTCAACCCTTGTACCCTCTTAATCCCTCAACCCTCAACCCTCAACCCTTAAACCCTAATCCTCAAACCCTATACCTTCTTAATCCCTCAACCCTCAACCCTTAAACCCTAATCCCTCAACCCCCTATACCCTCTTCATCCCTCAACCCTCAATCCTCAACCCTTAAACCCTAATCCCTCAACCCCTATACCCTAAATAATCCCTCAACCCTCAAACCCTAATCCCTCAACCCTATAATTTTAATCCCTCTCAACCTCAACTCAACCCTTTAACCCTAATCCCTCAAACTTCTATACCCTATTAATCCTCAACCTCTCAACCCTTAAACCCTAATCCCTCAACCCCTATACCCTCTTAATCCCTCAACCCTCAACCCTTAAACCCTAATCCCTCAACCCCTATACCCTCTTAATCCCTCAACCTTTAACCCTCTACCCTTAAAACCTAATCCCTCAACCCATATACCCTCTTAATCCCTCAACCCTTAACCCTCAACACTTAAGCCCTAATCCCTCAACCCTTATACCCTCTTAAACCCTCAACCCTCAACCCTTAAATCCTAATTCCTCAACCCCTATACCCTCTAAATCCTTCAACCCTCAACCCTTAAACCCTAAACCCGTAAACCCTCTACCTTCAATCCTCTACCCTCAACCCTCAACCCTAATCCCCCAACCCTATACCCTCAATCCTCTACCCTCAAGCCTAAACCATCAACCCTTAAACCCTCAACTCTCTACCATCTACCCTATAAACCCTTAAACACTCAACCCTAAACCCTAAACCCTCAACCCTTAAACCCTCTACCATCTACCCTCAATCGTCTACCCTCTACCCTCAACCCTAATCCCTCAACCCTTAAACCCACTTAGTAAACTCTCTACCCTAATCCCTCAACCCCTATACCCTCTCCATATACATTGGACCCTCAACCCTAATCCCCCCAACCCTATACCCTCAACCTTAAACTCTCTACCCTCTACCCACTACCCTATACATTAAACACCCAACCCTAAATTCTCAACCCTTAACCTTTAATCCCTCAATACTCAACCCTCAAACCCTAAACCCTCAACCTTATACATTGGACTCTTAACCCCAATCATTCAACCATATGTACCCTCAACTGTAATCCCTCAACCTTATACCCTCAACCCAATACCCTAATCCCTCAACCCTACAGGTCGTCAACCCTATACCCTCTATTCTCAACCCTCTACCCTATACATTAGATCCTCAACCCTCATATATATATGTCCCTCCCTCCTCTTCTCTCCTCTCTATCCATCCATCCCTCCCTCTCCACCCTAATCCATCAACCCTAAACCCTAAACCCTTAAACCCTTAAACACTCAACCCTAAACCCTAAACCCTCAACCCTTAAACCGTAAACGCTTAAACCCTCTACCCTCTACCCTCTACCCTCAACCCTCAACCCTTTTACCCTTAAATCCAAGAAAGCTCTCTACCCTAATCCCTAAACCCTCAACCCTTAATCCCTCAACCCTTAAACCCTAATCCCTCAACCCCTATAACCTCTACCCTATACATTGGACCCTCAACCCTAACCCCTCAACCCTATACCCTATACCCTCGATCCTCTACCCTCAACCTTAAACCCTCAACCTTCAACCCTTCAACCCTAAACCCTTAAACCCTCTACCCTATACCCTATACATTAAACACTCAACCCTCAATTCTCAACCCTCAACCCTCAATCCTTAAACCCTAAACCCTCAACCCCTATACCATCTACCTTTTACATTAGATACTCAACCTAATCCTTCAACCATATACCCTCAAACCTATACCCTAAACCCTCTACCCTCAACCCTAAACCCTTAACCCTAAACCCTTCAACCCTAAATCCTTAAACCTTCTACCTTATACCTTCAACCCAATACCCTCTACCATCGACCATAATCCCTCAACCATAATCCCTCAACCCTCAACCCTTAAACCCTAATACTCTAGAAACCATCAACCCTATAGGTCCTCCACTCTAATCCCTCAACCCTATACCCCCAACCCCTATCACTTTCTCTCTATCTATACATCTTACCTCTCCCTCCCTCCCTCTCTAATTGTTTCTATCTACCCTCTCCCTCTTTCTACGTACCTCTCATTCAATTAATCCCTACCACCCTCTCTCGCCCCCTCTATCCATCTCTCTCTATGTCCCTCCCACTCTCTCCCACTCCCTCTCGCTCCCTCTCTCTCATGTCTCTCCCTTCCACCCCCTCTCTCTCTTAGGTCTCTCCCTTTGACAACCTACCTAGGTAACTCTCTCTCTCTCTCTCCCCCCTCTCTCTATCTATCCCTTCCACCCTACCTAGATAAGTCCCTCTCACTCCACCCTCTTTCTCTACCTCTATCAAGTCACTCCCTCCCACACCCTGTCCCTCTCTCAGGTCTCTCACTCACACTCCCTCTCTCTCTCACTTCCTCTCTCTTGCACCCCCTCTCATTACCTATCTCTCAAGTCTCTCCCTTGCACCCCCTCACACTCTCAAGTCTCTCCCTTTGGCACCCTACCTACATAACTCTATTTCTCTCTGTCTCTCTCCCCCCTCACACTCTCAAGTCTCTCTCTTTTGGCACCCTACCTACATAACTCTCTCTCTATCTTTGTCTCTCTCTCCCCCTCTTTGTCTCTCCCTCTCTCTCAATTCTCTCTCTCCCACTCCCCCCCTTCTCTCTCTCTCCCTCCCTCTATCCCTCCCACCCTACCTAGCTAAGTCCCTCTCACTCCAACCCCTTCTTTACCACTCCCTCTCTCTTAAGCTCTCACTTCCACCCCCTCTACCTCTCTCCAGAATCTCTCTCTCTCTCTCTCTCTCTCTCTCTCTCTTAAAATTCTCCCTCCCTCTACAGACATACATAAATACATACATACAAGCATAATACATATGTAATACAATCCTACATCCATACAAGCATACATACATACATGTGTCGATACAATCTTACATACACATAGGCATACATACAATACACATGCATTGATACATATAGGCATACATACATACATGCAAGCATGCATACATACATGATATACAAGAATACATGTACATACAAACATACAAATATATCAGTATACATTCAATAGAGTGGCATTTAACATAAAGGAAGACATAGCGTGAGTGTGTTATAATGCGCTCACATTATGTCTTGGTTAATATGTTTCCCACAAAAGCAAAAGCGCTTGTGTTATATCTTGCTTTGGGAATCGCGAAGCCTTAGGATTGGTATTTGTCTTGGAATACCAATCCAAAGGCTTGGAGAGAATTCCCAACGACCAGAGAGACGTTTTTACAAATTCTACAATATTTCACATAATTAAGTTTGTGCTCACCGTCAGGATTATATGTGGTTCAATATCAAACAAATCAAACATCTGGGTAATGTTACGTTCTCTCTTAGCTATCCAACGATGTAATTTTTTTCACTTTCTAACAATGTTAAGCCTTTCATCCATAATTTTTTTTTTTTTGTATATCTCTTTTTTGCCAAAAAACAGTGTTTGGTGTTTTTTTCATTATAAATTAACTGCTCATCGAAATTTCAAATAAATTACATTTTTTAGAAACTACACTCCATTCTAGAAATTTTTTTTTTTTAAAAAAATCAATTATTTTCCAAAATTAGTAGGGATAGCATAGCCAAAATTCTATTTTTCAGAAAGTGTCCACTTCGAAAATTAGTAAAAAATCAAATATTCATTAAAAAATTATCAGAAAAATCATGCATCAACTACATACTGTTAGCTAACTTCTGACTGTAGCGATTTTAAAAATACTTAAAAAAGGTACACCGTGCTAGGGTCGTACAAGAGTTGCTATGTTATGTTTTTCTGACAAAAACAACACCAATTTGTGTACATCTCTCGTTTGAACCCTTTAATCTCAACCATTTTAAAAATAAATTAGTAGTTTAAAAAGTAGACTCGGAGCACTTCAATCCTTGTTTTTATTCCATCTCAAAATTTTGAGTGTAACTATCCTCAATTTCATGTCCAAAGTCAGTATTTCTTGATTTCAGCAAAAAAGTGTCCACTTAAATCCTCTTTTTGTGAACCATCTTGGTGCACTTACCCAACTAATCAATTTTTTAGTTGTTTGTGCACAACATAAGGTTTGACATATCTGTACATAAGTATTTTAATGAAAGGTCTGCAGTTCAGAAGGAAGGAAGTGTGTTCATCTTCACATTTAAAATCTGCTTAAACTATGACACAAACAATAACCTACATAAACATATCATTTCTGTTTGAAAATGATGTACACATAAAACTTATAGAAATAACATCAATTACCTCACACACACAACCATAACAGAATATTTGAAGGCCAAAATGCTTGCTTTATTGATCGAAGATGCATTTACAACAATACATAGTCTGAAATTTGTATTCTCTTGGAAGATTGCTTTGAAATAAAGTGTTACAAAGTTTTGTTTGGAGTCTCAAGACTGAAAAAACTGAGTTACAATATCAAATAGACCAGAAAGAAACTTGAGACAAGTTTTCAATTCTCTGTCAAAATGAAAAGAACTCTTTATAAATGAAGGAAATCCTTCCTTTCGACTACCCTACGATGGAGAAAAGATAGGACAACACTCAATAATAATTAAATGACCACTTCTCCCTCTTTGTTGACTGATTCCCTTCATCTGGGCGCTTCAAACTGTGCTTATCTCATGGTTTGAATGCTTAAAAGCTCCTTGGTGGCGTTGGTAGCAAGAAAGTTGACCCTTTCAACTATTTTTGTCTCATATTTGTGCCAACAAGACTCCTATATCTGCTCCCAAATGCTTGCATATGTCAACTTTCTGCTCAAACTGCCACTATAAATGATCCCAACTGCTCATTAAGATTGCCTTAACTGGCCTCCAAGTCACCAAACTGCTCTTAGAAAAGTTCCAACTGCTATCCCTTAGCAATATCTGTTATAGCAGCCTTAAGAATTTGTTGACTGCTAACACCAGAGAGAGCTACTAAGATGCATTTTTGTTCATCAAAAGAAGAAAACCTCTCTATGTCCATGCTCGAGTCCAAAGAAAATATGGACTGTATGCTTGCCTTTTGTATCACTGTTCTTTGCCTCTTTGATCCTTGCAATGCCTTGTACATTGCTGCACTCTAGCCTCATATGCCATGACTTGCTAGCATCCCTAAAGGTAATCTTCTAAAGATCCCAAAAGTTTGTCATCTTATGAACATTGGCAAGGTCATTTGTCAATTCTTAGCGAACTGATCCTTGATGATATCATACAGCCTATCATCATGCTCTTAAAATGACCATCATCTCAATACAATCTAAGACTTGACTATCCTTGTTATGGTTGTAAACAACTTGCTATCTGCACTAATGACCATGATTGTTTCTTGGAAAATTGCTTGACCTATCATGAGACTTATTTCCCTCTTCCTACAGGATTGTTTTGGATTGATGGCTACTATCCTTTAACTGCATATACTGCTCCTTTTGACTGAATCTCGTACTTTTCCAAACTCTTACCAAATGCGTATCTTCATAACTTTGTGACTGTCTTTAGATCTACAACACCTGCTATTATTCTCTGCCATGAGGTCACAGTTTTGTGGTAACTTTGCGTATGGAGAATTTGAATTTCCTTGACGATGAATTAGTGGATATGTGGACTATCAAATTCCTTGTTGTCCCTTTGGCCGAATCTCATAAAGACTAGAATTCTGGAGCAGCAAGGCAGTAATGGGATCCTTTAGCTGTCCTATTGCTACATAAACTATAACTTTTATTAAATTCTGCCATACATTCTTTGACTGAAACTCTGCCATTTCTGAACAAACTCGTAATGCCCAAGTTTGTCGTTAGCAAGATAAGATCTAGAAACTTCATATCTTAGCCATGGATTGTCAACTTCTTGTCATCATGTCTTTGCTCTCAACATGCCCTTAATCACCAAAATCACTACATGGGTTGCCAACCTTCTTGAACCCAACTATGATGGCCCCTTTGTAGAGTGTCATTGAACAGATATGAAGCTTGAAGATTGACCTTTCTAACTGTTGCGCATGAACTCTGCCCATTAATGCTGCCCTCATTGTGCATTTGGTCTGCTCCTTATTGCCCTTCTCGAAGGTCAATTCCCACTTATGACTTCATGACTTGTTTTTTCTATAAGGCTGTCATTTGCCTACATATGACTTTTGCTAGCAACAACATGTCATCTTGCACTGTCACATATAAATTCTGATTTTCAAACAAGTTTCCTTAACCCAGCATGCACTGTTGGATTAGAATGTGCTTTAGGATTGTATAATCTCTTCTTGTAGGTAGTCCTGCAACCCGGGTCCCCAACATTATGTTCACTATCATAAGATAGCTATGCATGTTAAGATTGTCTTATGACTACCTTGAATCAAGATCCTTAGAAGATTTTTTGCAAGTTGGGTTGTCCTTTTGTCTCTGTCATTCTTCTTAGCCATGTATAGTGGTCTGCCTTGCCTATGACTGTCATTAGATCTGCAAGTTGTCACCTAAGCACACACCTTTGTGAAAAATACCTTCGGCTGTCCCTTTTATACTTATCCACTGTTAGAATTCCTTGCTATGTGGGATAGGAAGCAAACATACTTATCCACTGTTAGAATTCCTTGCTATGTGGGATAGGAAACAAACATGTTTGCTTGCTGTCATTAGATTCTACTATCCTCTGTGTATATTTCTTCCATTTGATATTTTTATATTCACTTAAAGACCCATGTGGGACTCGGACCCAGATAAGAAAAGGGAAGACATAACTTTGATAAAGTGTGATAGGATTACTCAATGAAGCTCACCATATTCTTATGAGTACCATATAATCTCAACAAAACCCTAGAAAACACACTAATAGGCATCGAGCACATTACTAGCTTCACATTAATGGCAGTAAACTCTTTTGGGCTATAACTTGTCTAGGCTTAGTTTTAACTCTCTCTCAAACAACGTGCCATTGCCCTTTACGTACACGTTGAGGAAAAAAGAAAAATAAGTTTAACAAAGCTTTCACATAGCAAAGCATCATGTGACAGATGCACTTACAAGTGTAAGGCGTATGAAACACTTTAAAAATTAGCATTTTTTTTATAAAATTCTTTTAAAACTTAAAATTGTTAACCGTAGCAATTTACTAAAGAAATATACTAGCACTTGCATCCAATGGGGGTTCAAGGGAGACGTCGATAGGAAAATAAAGAAGGAGCATCAATGAATTGTTTTAATACAAAGGTGGTGGTGGTAGTAAAATATATCTGTATAGAGGTATGCACTGTACAGTAGAAGAGTGTACAATCTTTTGTTGGGTTTGTTCTCTATAAACAATGAAATCCCTTTGAAAAATTTGTGGCAAGTTAGCACAAGTCAAATTTACATAAGAGCATCTATTTGTCTTCTTTAAAGACATGCAATGTCTAAGAAGTGAAAGAAAAAGTTTATTAGATTTCCTTGAACAAGCGTTGACATCTTTGCTGCGAGCACGTGTAGAAGATTCTCCAGTAGCGATTGGCCACCTGCAGAAGCCAAAATTTGTAATTGATTAGTTTTAGTATTGATACTCTATTCAAAAGGGGGACAATAAGAAATGTATAACTTTGAGAGAGCGTGTAATTAATTGTACATACCTAAGCATGTTGTTCTAAGAGAAAGTGCAAACGAGCTTCTTCTTTCTTCCTGATAATGTTGTATGGATTTTTTTTCATTTTGGAGTAGCGATCAAAAGAGAATGTAGGCTCTATGCAAAGGCCATTTATGGATTTGACTCTAGAAATTGATGTAAACATAAAGCCTTGTCTTTCATTTGTACCAATATTGATTTTAGCTTTATGTAGTGTAAGGCCTTGTGATTTGTGTATAGTGATAGCCCATGCCATGGCTAGTGGTATTTATCTACGGTTGCTCCGTGTTATTGGATGTATTGGTATAGTTTTTGGGTTTGTTGGATCCCATGGTGGACCACTGTAGTTATCGAATGTGACCATAACATATGTAGGCAATGCAGGGGGTTTTGCTCTAGCAGGATATACAATATCTCTTACTTGACCAAGCAATCCATTTACTAGTCCAGCTTGGGTCCATAGGTTTGTTGTAAGCATGACACATTGACATTTGCTTAGTAATACCTCTTGGGGAAGTTGCTCGTCACTATGATCCACACCTAGTTTAGATTGTGTATTTTCCACACAACTTAGTGCAATGGGCACATTTAGTAGTTTCAACATTTTCTTGTTGTGTAATGTTACCAGGTCATTTGTAGCAAATAAGTGTATCGATTGGTCAAAATCTTCTTGTTCAGTCTTTGTTAGTTGCTTGTTGGTGCAAGTCATTAATAAGTCCCAATCATATTTTGTCGGTTCTGCGTTGCGAATGTCTTGTCATGTTTGACAAAATTGTATTTGAATTGGATCATCACCTTCTTGTCTAAACATTGTTTGTAATGTAACAATTGTATTAAATTTGTGCCATAGGTTTCTTACAGTTGTGTGTGATGCATAGATAGTTTTATCCATAACAGGTGGGAGTTGTGCAAGGTCTCCTACAAGAATTATAGACATGCCGCCAAAAAAAGTATGTTGTTGATGGGGGAATGCTTCACATAACCTACTATCAATTTTCAATAGAAGTTTTGGCCCAATAAAGCTCATCTCATCAATGAGAATGAATTGTATATTTTTCATGTCTTCCTGAAATGTTGTCAATGCTTGTCTTTGCAATGGTTTCATTTCTCTTATTGGAATCTTGAGGGTTGCATGCATAGTTGAGGCATGTATATTAAATGTTACAATTCCTATTGGAGCAAGAACAAGGAGGGGGTTTACTCTTGCCGGTATGCAAGTTTGCAGTGCATTTCTTATGCAATGAATTAGATAGGATTTTCTAGTGCTAGCAATTCCTTGTATGACCATATGTAACAGTTGGTTAGAGCATTTCTCCATTGAGTGGTTTGTTATTATAGTCAATACTATTTGTTGTTGGGGTGATAATGTATAGTTTTGGTGGTTCATATTGAAGGGGAATGCAAATCTTGTTGGGACATCTTGCTTGTGTGCAGAAATTGAACGACAACATCATGTAGATTTGTAGGGACATTATGATTTTCCCATTTGTGATTGTTATCAAAATCATGTCGACCCAGCATATCAAATTCATTCAAATTTAGATTATTAGTGAGGCCCAATTGAGATAATAACTCCCATTCATTCATTTTTATAGTTTCTTGTTGATTCATATTATCGTCAGAACAACTTTCGTCTTCAAGAACATCTTCAGGCTATTCAGTGCAATTAACATGCCATGGATTGTATTTTTGGGTATTTATTTGCTTCTAATGTTTGATGATTTCTTCTTTGGTAAGGCCTATATCTTCATTACAAAACATCTATAATTTTTAGATGGAAAAGAAAATTTGACATCTATACTATTAAATAATATTTCTTTGACTACAACCAAATTGCTATCAAATAGATAATTTTTTTAATATACTGAAAAATAATGAATCTCAAATTAGATTTCTTAAAGCTTATCTAACATTTAATTAATTCCACTAACATTCAAGAATGAGTGCAAATAAATAAGCCATTATATAACTATAAATATTAACATTTAAAAAATACAAGCTGAATTTCAATGGCACTTAAGAAACCCTTCTACATAGAATAAACATGATCACTTACAATAACCTTTTTCAAGATAATAGTTACATATTTTTTATAAAGTTAAAATATTGATAACAACATTATAAAAGTTTAAAAAGTGTGAATAAAAATGACAACTAAATATACACAATCAAATGGTATAGAATATATAAACACCCAACAAAAAAATCACAATACAAATTTAATAAAAGAGGTCTTTGTTCCCTTCAGTCAAAATTTCTTATGTTTTCTTTGATTTTTCCTTGGTTTATTCTTTGTTACAAAAATCAGAAGTTCTTTACAATTGAGATGACTCCAATTTTCCCAATTATGTCTACGAAAAGTCCCCCAAATGTACCTTATTGGGGTTTTCAAAAAATTGTTAGATGTCTTCTATGTTTCGAAGTGCTGACTTTTCTTATTTCAACTTTTAATTTGTCCTTTATTGCAACTTTTGGACTTCTAAGATACCTGCTCATTGTATTGTCTTCCAACCTCCGATTTCCCAACTTTACCTTGTATGTGATAAACTTCAGTGCCCTTTATCAGAATTTTCGGACTTCTGAGACATTCCCTCTTATCTGAATCATTGTCTTCCATAATTTCCAATGTTTCTTTGTATGTCATAAACTTCAATGCTCTTTATGAATGCTTCCAGACTTTCATTACAAGCTCACTTAAACATTAAAGAAAGATGCAGATAAGGTTAAGCCAATTAACTTGACTAAAGATGATAGGTCCTATTCTTCCACTGATGACTCACCACTTAAGATTGCCATTTCATAAAGTGGGATCAACATACTGGATTTATTTTATTGGCATCACTGTGTAATATGTTTCCAAAATGACTTAAAAAGAAGGTGTCGTTTATGTAACAACTTTTGAAAGGAATGACTTGAAGAGTTCTAAAAAAAAATGTGAAAGGATTTTTACTGACCATATTCATTTTATATTTCCTTCTTTTGTATGGTTCTATGAAGTCTGAGTTTATTTAGAATTTTAGATAAACATGCAAATTTTCTTAATCTTTTTATTTCCATTTTGATGCAACCCAAAACTAAATTTTGAATTGTTAACTTGTAATATTATTATTATTATTTTGATGTGCAATAAAGAGAAGCTCTCCTTAGAATAGATGAGGGACTTAATCTGACTTGTTGTTGTGAATACATTTTGACCTAAAAACAACTAATTTACCAAGAAAATCAAATTTATACTTTCTCAACAACTTCATTTTATGAAATCAATTAATTCAGTTTTGCATTTACTGCTTGCCTTCTATTTTGCTGTCATTGTTTAAGGACTAGACAAGTAAGCGCGAATCAGCATACAAATACTGAAATGATTCTGATTGGTTGCACAGTAAATGGTTAAGTATGCACAACTTTATTTAATCTAGTTGTCACAAAATTATTCTGAGATCTAACATGCCCGATGCAAATGTCTTCACTATCATATGTGTTGGTATGTTATATATGCCCCATACCCAATTTTGTGCATTTGTCAATAATAATCTCCATTTCAAATTTGGCACAATTCATTGCATGAATTTTCCTGTACTTTAAAAGCAATATCTACACCATCATTTTTGTGAGAACTAGGAAAATAAAAGTCTTATGGAATTTGCAATTTTTGTGAGCACTAGGAAAATAAAAGTCTTATAGAATTTGCAATTTTTTGCCTCTCCACTCTGTTTAATCTAGGACATATTTTTTCTAGCAAGCATAGCATATTTGAGCTATTAAAATCCAAAAAAAAAAAATCAACCTCCAAAACAAAATATAGATTGGGTCTTGGTAATAGAACCGAATGACAATAATTGTGAGGGTTAGTCTCACTAGGAGTGCACATGGATTTAAGATTCATTAGGTTTCCTACCATGGAGATTTAATGCAATTGCTACCTATGTGCAATATATTAATTGAATACATGAATACACAAGCTTCTTATTATTATCAGAATTAATAGATTACATATACATGGTTTACCTTACCTAAAGGACAAGGGGATAGCTGAAACACTTTTCTTGCCTTTCTAATTCTGCTTATAGAATATGGATTCAACTCTTAAGTTTAATCTTCATATACCCTTTTTATGCAAAGGAAGCAAGATATGTGTGAACAAAGAAAGAGGAAGAGTGGGTGATGGAGAATAAAACAATGAATGGGCTGCATTCAAGCATAAAAACGGGGGTGTAGAATAGTCAATTCATTTGAATTTTTATTTTTTGTCATTTTTTCAAACTTAGAATTTATAAATTGGTTACAGATTTGATCATGGTTGCAATTGTAACATGTGCCACACCCACCATAACCCACCTCACTAGATTGCAATGAGGGAAACACCCAAATTTTCTGCCAGACCACAATCCAATAACTAAAAATATATAACCAGAAAAGATGCTGGGAGATACATCTCCACTCAAATTGAATGATACAATTCATATTTTGTACCACTAACTATTTCGTGCATTGTTGTCTTCATAATGTGGTTGTGGTTAAGTGCCCCACACCCACAATGAAGATAATACTATGTAAAAGGTTAGAAGATTCAAACCCCTTATCACTCAAAGACAATTAAATTGTTGTTATACCCTAATCCTCATGTTGTTCAAAGCTCTCTATCTCCAATTTAAGCCTCAACAGATTGTAATAGGAGCCACATTTCCTGCTGTTGATTTCTCAATTTTAATTTTTCCTCCAATCGATGTCTTTGTCAGTAATTTTGGATGACACCAACTATACTTCAAGATAAAAGTATATATCCAGTTATAGTGGACTAGTCTGTGTATTGTGCCAATCCTCCTAATTTGTGCATGAAAGTGATTTTTTTTTAATTTCTATGCACTTGTTTAAAAATTTAATTCAAATTTTAGGTTAGTACCATAGGATAATTACAACTCTTCTCAGGTTTATGAAACAAACAAGAAGTTACTTACAAGTAAAATCATGTTATTTATGAAAAGTTAGGTAATGTTAGTGAGAAAGGTCTTCATATATTGAAATCAAAGCTATAGTTGAAGGCCTTGAAGATTATTTTCTTGAGTTTAATTTTTGTCAACATTATATTTATGGCATGTAAAATATTGTAAATTGGTCTTCTAATTATTCACAAATTGATGAGATTTTAAATTTGGTGTATAGTGATGTGTTTGGTCATGTAACTGTGCTCTCTTTGAAAATGTATGTAATATGCTTCTTTCATTGATGATAAAAAAATTCTCATTCTTTACATTCATTTATCTACTTTCTTCCAAAAGTAAATATTTGGAAAATAAAATAAATTAATGTCTTCCATCTAAAATTGTTGTTTCATGATAAGCATAAAGAAACTCTCAAAATAGGGAAAAAATAAAGAAGAAAAGAAGAAAAGAGTAAGAGAATGGCATATGAGATGGTACAATTATATGATTAAGGCAAGGAACCAAAAGAACAAACTTGTGTGGAGGTGGATCCCAACGATGCAAAAGTGATCTTTAATAAAGAATTCATGGCAAAAGTGATTACATCCCGCAGAACCCAAAGGTAGAGATGTGAATAAGGGTTATGGGCATAACCTGATCAAATTCTCATATTTTCAAGAGTGTTAGATTTTTTTCTTAAGAATCTGTTCCATTTTTGAAATAAACTGTACTTCTATATAGCTGTATTAAATCCAACAGACCAACAGTTTGATATGTAAATGCTGATTTCCACTGAATCTCAATCTCAAAAATACCATCACATCATGAAAGCAAACAAAACTCCATTTTATAATAGAAACCTAATAGTTTAAAAAAAAAATGAAAACAAGACACTTTCTATGATTTGTCTATTACCACCAAATCCAACCATAGAATTTTTTTAAATTACAACAGAATATAGGTTCATCCATTACATCATGAAAACAAGCAGACGCCAAATTCACAAATAGCATTCAGTTGGCTGCCTCCAAGCAATATCAAAAAAAAAAAACATTCCATGTAGCTAGACAAATTTAAACTTCCAACAAATAATAATCATTCTCATAACGCAATCAATAAATAAACAATGATATTTGCTACTCCCCTATTTTTCAGAGTGAGGGAGAGTTTGATTTAAGAGCTAGTGCTGTTAGCAATGATGATTATCTTTGCTATGATGCCACTGGTGTTATCATTTGTGCAGTTGGATCCAGATATAACAGTTATTGCTCAAATGTGGCAAGGACTTATTTGGTAGATGCCAAAAGATGTCCAGGGTAAGGCCTGCAAGGTTTTGTTGAATGCACCGGAAACGGCAATAAGTGCACTCAAGCTAGGAGACCCTCTAGTGTTTCCTATAAGGCAACATTAGATGTTGTTCAAAGAGAGATTAATCAATCTAACTGAGGTTTTCAAAGAGTCTGGTGTTGCTATGAAATGCAATAACAAAAAAATACAATGATTATCTCTTTCACTGCAGTAATATTTCAAACTGACTTTGGTTCTAAGAAGACCATGCACATATAAAAGAAAGCCACCAAACAAATCAGCATATTTTATGAGAAAGACACCCTCAAAATTAAAAAAGTTAAATAACAGGGTGCCTAATTTCCGAGCAATCTCTAAAACAACAAACTGGAAGCCATCAAAAACACATTGTGCAATAGACTACAGGCTGTATTACATGTCCATATGGGCAAGTGCAAACTAATCTAAGCTACCATAAGTTCTCGATTGCATTTGACAGATACATCGTTCAGAGTCAGTAAACAACGAAGAATGTTCCACACAACCTATCAAACACAACATTGATTATCCACAGAACTATTCATTATATTTTGGCATCTTGTATTAACATGTCAGAAATTAACATAATCTAGTCAATTTTGTTCTGTTTGATTTGTATTTTTTGTAGCAATTACCCTTCCCTGAAGCTATTGATTGTTGTCGCCTTCATATCCTTGTATGTTCTTTCTAACATCTGCATCTACATTATGTCTACCCTAGGGGAGATGGGGTTACGAAAGAAATAAAATCCTAAACCCTTATAATATTTTGAGTGGGTTGATTGTTCTTTTGTTATCTAATATTTACAGATTTATACCTGCTCGTTAGCAATGCTACATATAGACACTTTTTACAAACTGAAAGGAACATCAAATACAAACTGAGAGAGCAAAGAAGGAAACTCAAAGAAGACTGTGAAACATGGGATCTGAAGCATATCCATGACCGGAACAGAGCATGAAGGAGAGCTTTATAGGAAAAATAAAACTAACTAAAACCATGGCAAGTAACTTACCTCAAGCATAAATTGGACACCAAATCTTCCTAGGTGGTGGCGGTGGTGGACATCAGAAATGAGGCTGAAACCAAATTTTACCTTGTGAACTGATGGATAGAACAATCTAGTTATAGGTGGAGGGCGAGTGATCTTCTAACAAAGAAGATATCTGCTTGATTTAGTCTTAATGAGATTAGACTGAAGAAATGATATGCACGATGGAGTGTTCGAAAGTTTGCATTCAATGAGGGCACTTCCTTGGCTCCACGTCCTCCTTCATCATCTTCACAAGTAACCTTAGACCATTAAAGATAATCATTATCTCCTTGTTCTGTGCATAGCCCGCAACCCTGGCTGAGATGACAACTACACTAGTTAATGACGAGAGTGGTTTACCAGTCCATGAAGTTGTTTGCAGGTAATGTGAGATAGGATTGTCAATGGGCTGTGGACTGGCAAGTCCACAATAAAAGCCTATCGGCCAATTAGTTGCTCATATACATCTTCATTCTTTTGCAATAATATGTAGCAACAATAGTTTAAAATAAAGTTAAAAAATAACTAGAGTGGCTTAGAATAATCCATACTTATCAATACACAGGCCTCAAAGATTGCTTGCTTAAGTTATTCCTAAGTGTTTCAGCTAGTTTTTCACTCCATTCAATTGACTATCCCTTTTTGGGCATCTTTGATATGGATTTATTTTTCTCAAAAAAGTTAGGGACAAATCTCTTGAAAAAATTGATCTACCCAAAGAAGGACATAATTCCTTTGATGGACTTAGGTTGAGGGATAAGGATAATATCTTTAACACATTTAGGGTCTATTCTTACTCCATATTTTGACACAATGTGTCCAAAATGTTTACCTTCGTCAACAAAAAATTTACACCTTTTGTGGTTTAAATTATATCATACCCTACAAATATTTTAAAGATTAATTTGAGGTGCTTACAATGCACACCTCTCTCCTTTGAAAATGCAATCAGGTCATGTTGGTACACCATCATGATCCAGTCAATAAGAGTAGCAAAATCTATGGCCATTTCTCTCTGAAAATTTGAACTTGTATTCTTTGAAATTAATTTCATTCTCACATACACATATGTGCCCCACAAAGTAGTGAATTCCATCTTATGTTATTTGAATCTTTTACACCCACTTAGTTATAGCCTAAAACCCATCCATCATGGACATCAATTCTGATCATGTAACTTGTTGCAATAAATGGTCCATGCTTGGAAGAGGGAATTTTACTTAAAATATTTAAGGTTGAGGTTTATGAAGCTAACATGTACCTTATTTCCCCATTCTTCTTTCTCATTGGGACAATATTAGATAACCACTTAGAATGCCTAATAGCTTTGATTATTCTAGCTTCTTTCATTTTTATCAACATCTTTTGTATTTGTGGAGCCAAGGTAGGACTAGAAAGCCTTTTTTTTCTTCATAAATGGTTTAGCATCAAGCTGAAGAGGAATGGTATGCTGAAATAGATACTCCCAATAAGCCTTTAGCTCATCATATGACCACAAAAAACATTTTTTGAGCTTATGTAGCAAATAAATGAACATTTGTTTCTCACGAGACTTTAGCCTCTCCCCATTATAAATAATATTAAGGTTTTCATTCATCCCTAAATTTACTCTCTCAACATGATCTTCATGAGTTGGTTTTCTTTTGTTCCTAATATCTTTTCTAAGCAAACCAATCCTTTGGGAATAGTATTATTTTAAGTTGTACTATCTTATTCCCAAATAATGTTTCTTTTTCATCCTCTATCTCAACCATTGTTTTCTATTCAATGACCTATTTCCATACCATTTAGGAACCTGCAGATTTGTTGACTATCTTCAAATATCCGCCAGTTGCATATGTTATTTGGTATGATAGGCTCACTAAAACTTCAACACTATGTTGCAACAAAGTAAGATATGTATTCAAATTATACCTTGACACTACAACAATAAGAGAATCATCCTCCACGTTCTCACTTCTATCTATCCATTCAATACTAATGGAATCAAACATCTCCATGTTGTTCCAAGAAACATTCCTTCACATTTTTTTTGCCCTCTTTGGCTGCATATGTGCCTTTCACTTGCTGCATTACTAACTTAGAATCTCCATGACTATTCATGGATCTAATTTCATGTTTGTGATCAATATTCAACCCTAGCAATAGGGCCTCATATTACACAATATTATTCATGCATTAAAAAAATTTAATAAAATAAAATTTGTGATTCTCACCATTTAAAGATATGAACACAATACTAGTACTATTACCCTCCCTTGAGAAATATTTATCAAAAAACATGGTACAAAGACCATATTTTATCTATTTCTCAACATCAAATGGGGTAGGAATAACTCACTCATCACAAAACCAAATCATATGATCAATGCTAGTGTCAAACAAGTTCACATGTTTAGGAGACTTGTACATATCCTCAATGTTATCTTGGAATCTTTGTTCCCTATCTAATCTCACATTCTCACTATGCAAACGAATGGTGGCATCTGAAAAATTCATATGTATGCTTCCACCAATAGAAGTTTCCCACTTTCGTGGTAACGACATTCCCCATTTAGGAGGACAGACTACCAAAATGGTATCCATCAAGAAAACTTTATTTGGGTAGGTAGCTAGTCAATCTTCTACTTTGAATTCACTAACCCCATGACATCCACTTTTTTATAATCCATATAAAAAATGTATAATAGGATTTTGATAATTTCAAGTGAAGGTCATTCATTACCTCAAGTGGCATGACATTACTAGATTTTCTTGAATCAAGCATGCAATTATGAAGAAGCCAACCATTTATAATTAATGTGGCATAGAAAGGATCCATAATTTTTTGGTTGTGCACAACTGTACCACCAAGATATACCTCTATATCATCCTCCAATTTCTCTTGTTCTTCATTTGGAGTACTGGCTTATAATTCTTATACAACCTCTAAAAAAAGACATAGCCCGAGATCTATGTTGAAGGAATCTAAGAGCCTTAGAAAATGGCATGGAGGCTCTTACCTAAATCAAAATATTCCCATATCAATTGGAACATATTGTGGAAGAGGTGTACTTGGGGCTATGATCACCATATTAGCATTTAGTATGCATGAAACCACTTGAGTGCAAGAATTTTCTAGTGGTAAATCTTCACCAATTGGCGAATAGTACACAATCAACCAAGTCAAAATTGGTAAATAAATCACAACCTATAGGGTGGCCAAATCGCTCAGATTTTATGAATGATTAGTCTAATGCATTTCCATTTGCCATTGATTTATTTTATGAGGCATATGTAAGTAATATTTTTGCCATAGAAAACTAAACATTTCAAACAAATTGATTAATATTTTCACCTGGAATCTTGAAAACATGTATTAAATTAGTTACATATTCGCCAATACTATCAAAACAACATTGTGTATCAGGACACATTTCACCAACATCATTAAATGTTGATTGTGCATGAGAACCCATTTTGCCAATTAAAATTTATAAATAATTTCTTATGAGGACCCATTTCACCAATAACATTAAAAAATAATTATTTTTGAGGACACATTTCGTCAATTACCATGACACCTCCATGCTAATCATAGGGCCATAATCACCTTGAAAATTACAACATATGTGTTCCATCAAGGTTTGATTCACCCAACACTTAAATGTATCATTGTATAATCACATGGGATTTGCCAAATTTTTACTATACCATTTAAAAATCCCACATAATTTACCAAATATGGATTGATATAAATACAATCGAAACTCTAAAAATTATTCTTACACATTTTTTTTTTCAGTTTTGAACTTGTGAGCTCTCAATTTAGAAGTTGGACATGGAACCTTGACCGTAGGCAAGTTGCAAACTTACAACACATGCATTCTTGCATTAATGAATATAAAGTTTGTGAAAACCTAAATGTAATTGATCATTTCTTAATAGTGTTATAAAAAAAATATTTTATTTTCCATTCTTGCTTCAATCTTAAAGATGATATTCAGTGGGGAATGGGATCTATATTCTATGTCCTTAAACAAGAAGACATTTTTTTAGCTTTTATTCGAAGTGAGAGATCAAGATGTCGAGCAACGAGTGCAACAAGGGTAAGACTCCTCAAGATGGTGAAGGGACCGGGAGGCCATAAAAACACCCAAAATGTAGAGTTACCATAAAGTCTTACTTTGGAATTGGCAATGTTTCTGATCAATCAGATCAACATGGAGCTACATCATCAACTCTTGCACCAAATATTGATGAAGAAGACATTCACAATACCTCATTGGAAGGTGGGATTGAGTTAATTGAGTCAAATGAGGATGGAAATGTTGTAGAAGATGTTCCAAGGGATACCTTGGTTAGCTAGAATGAGATAATTGACTTGGATGAAAATTCTCATGCTATAGATGATGTTGGTAGCAAGAAAAGAAAAACCAAATCCAAAAAGGGGCGCGAGTGGGAAATGAAAAGGAATTTTCAGATTGATTAGGTGTCAAAGTACCCATTAATTGAACCGGTGGAGAATGCAAATAAAGATGAACCTCCAATAAAATACAAGTGTAAGATTTGTAGTTGGAAATATAAAAGAGACAAGAAGTTTATATGATAATTTTTTGCATAAAATTGTCTAAACTCTTGTCTCTTCTCAGACCAACTAGTTATGTGCTTGCTAATTGAATCTACATGAGATATTATGGATTCAAGTGATTAAGAAAGTGTGGTTCTATGTGACGTGCCTGTAGGATCTCCCAGCCTTGCAATTAACTCAATTTATTTTTTGTTATTTTCATTTTTCCCCATTAAACTTTCTTGAGTTCCTAGAACATGATGAGGAATTATTGGAGGTGTTTGTTGAGGTTGTTCTTTAATAGGGATTTCAGCATGAGGTGAATTAGGATTTTGAAGAGGAATTTGAGGAGGATTTGGAGGTGCAGTAACATTTCCTAAAAATTAAATAAATTTACATCAAAAAACATATTAAATCTACCTATTTAATACAAAATTCACACAAAAAATATAAATAACTTATTCCTTCGACCTCCTTGACATCGTGGTGACATTTGCATGAATATTCAATGAAGAAATCGAGTGGGTTTGAGCTTCCTAGAATGTGAGTGTGTTATGCAAGGTTTACAAACTACATAGGAGGTTTTTAGTAGATGATAGGAAATAATGAAATGAGGTTTTTCTTTTTTTTTGTTTAAATAGGAAAAAATGCTAGCACATTATAGCTTTTTCCAAATTTGAAAGTGGGTTGGCCACTTTTTGTCCCCCCATCTTTTTGCACCCGCCCATGTACCTACTTAGGTGTTTTGTTCATTAAAGGCCATGTAACAATTTTTTTCCTATGCTAGGGGAATTATTATTACTTGATAATATTCTTAGCTCACATTCTTACCATAGTTATGATTAGACATATTTCACTTTCTAGAAACATAATGCATTTATTATAGTTATCACATTACACAATTTGTACACTTATATAGTTAGCTTACATTTAAATTTCATGTACTATTTCCCCTCTCCTATAATTCCTCACATCTAATGTATTCAACTCATTAAATGGGACATATTTTGTCTCTCACAATCTCATGCTAAGGTCACAAGATAATTATATTAGAATCACATGACCAAATATATTAGTATCACATGACTTATGAGCATCTCATACACCTAGTCATCCTATGGTTGTCAAGCTAAGTGAATCATTAAAAAAAATTATATAGGAAGAATTTCTCTAACCCTCTCTCTCCTTTCTTCTTCAATCAATGATGATAATATTTAGCTCATAGTTATTTTCATTTTTTACTTGTTTTACAAAAGCTACCCATGACTTAGTTTTCTTGTATTTTTTAGGTTTTCATGGAGCACACGTGATGATGGATGGACTTATATGGTGGTATTTGATAAGATTCATTACTTTATATTGACTTAGGGTATCTTTTTATGACTTAAATATTTACTTTAAATGCATTTATGTGAGTGTTTATACTTTGAGATACATGATCATTCTAGGATTCACATGCATCTTAAAGTGGGGGTAAAGTTATAATGGTAAAATTTACATATCTATATCGATTCCTATTTAGATTTGTTCCTATTTTGAGAGAATATCTTCATACATTTACGTATAGACAAATGACACAATCTTGTACAAATTCGAGCCCATTCACCAATGCCTTTACTCATCCAATTATACACATTCCAACACGTTTATCTCCCTCATCTTTATACACATGCATTCTAATATTTTAACCCAAATTATTTATTTACAATGTATATGCATGCATCCATCCCTTACATTGATTATATAACTTGATTTTATCATTCCCATGCCCCAAGTCATTTTCATGGGTGTGAGGCTAGCCCTATGGTAATGGAAAATGATATTTTTTAAAAAAAAATTAAGTTAAATTTTTAGATAAAAGTCACATCCATTTCTTTCTTTCTTAGAGCCAACTAAACACACATTTGTACAAGTTATTGGCATGTCTTATTGAAAGGCATTCAGTTATATTCATTTGACATATGCTCATCTTTTAATAATCATGAGAAATTATTCACATATCATTATAGGAACACTTTAATTGGATAACTTAACAAGAATTAAAATCTACAAATCATCCTTAGATATCTACATGCTTGAAAAGTTTTAATGTTTCAATTCTTTTATATTTATTTTCCACAACTTTGTTATCTAAATTGTTTCCTATATTTATTGCTTACATTAATTGATTAGTGTAAATAACACATTTAGTTTTTAAAAAGATTATTTTCTTTTATAATAATAATAATAATATCTCATAAACTTTTTTTCAAATTTGTATATAAGAACATTTTACTTAAAAACAAACATTATGCTTGCTACATAAAAATATGTCATATCATAACTTCAATATAGTCTGAAAAATAATCCTTATCACAATATGTTGACTCCCTAACGCTTCTCCCTACATTCCTAACTATGATGTTCCTAACATTCTTTTCACCATTGAAAGAAAACTTCAATAAGCAATCACATTGTATTTGAGATGCAAGAGTAATTAATATGGGATCAAAATATTCATAATCATTATGCTGAGAGTATCAAATGGACATTACAAGCTTGGAGTTATCCCCAAAAACTTACAAGTTAAAGGTGACAATGATAACATTGATTGCTTTTAATTTTGTTCATACTCATAAATAAATATAGAGAGAGGTTGATAGTTGGGTGAGGTCCTATTATTAGTTCTTGCCAACAATTAGACTACTACAATGCCACTTGCATTCAATTTTTTTCATGAGTTCAACCAATCATTACACATAACTAAACATTTTGTGCAAAAACTTCTATCATTCTTTTTCTTCTATTAATCCATGTAAAAAATCAAATTATTATTATTTATTTATATTCACGTGAGTTCAACCAATAATACAATTTATATAGTTTATAATTAATATTACTTGGATGAATCTGTGTCATCCAAGTACAAAGTTATCTTATCATACAGTTAATATAAGCTGCAAAAATCTTGTCTTGAACTACAAAAAGCATGCTGATGTGATCCTAAAATCTTAGTTACAAGCAGAAGACTTGCCAAATAAACTGCTGTAAAAAATTGAGAGTGATTTGAAATTTCCTCGAAATTTTTTGAGAAATACCAAATTAAGATGCTCAACTCTGAATCCTCTCCTTCCAACACCTTTTAATTTGCTTCACATTTCTTTGATTTTGAGTGACCTTCGGCAGGTAGCATGACATGACATAATTAAGATCACATGAAATCCCTTGACGTTGTTATATGAGAGGACCTGTCAAAGAAGTAGAAACCACACCACCACTACCACATTCATGTGCAAAAAACTCCACAGTGGCGAGACAGTGCGCTTGGCCCTAAACCTCTTTGTAATGCCTGCAGTGTGTGGTTCAAATCCAGAAGACTCCTTCCAGAGAATAAGCTGGCCTAAGTCTCACTTTTCTCAGTGATGTTTATTCCAATCCTCTTGAAAGTACTAGAACTCTGACAACAAAAGAAATTTTTACCACTGTGGAACAAAAAAACAGGAGGAACCTAAAAAAAAAGTCTTTTTAGTCTAGCAAAACCTATTTTAATGGCGGCGGTGTACTTTAACATGCAAGAGAACGAAAAACGCAGCACATAAGAGCAGAGGAAGAAAAAAGGGACAAAATGAAATTGCCTTCGATTGCCTCTCCCGTAATTCCTCTTCGTGAACAACTACTTGCTCCTCCTCGTGAACAAGAACAGACCAAAACCCAAATCAAAATTTATTGAAACCCAACAGAAAATTCAAAAGAATCAGCTGGTTATTGAATGCACCTCTAGATGCACTCCAAGCATCAAAAAAACGAAGCATGAGGATAGTTCTTTTGCCCAACTGACTAATCATGAAGAAAATTCCAAAGGAGGGAGATATTACGGAGCCAAGAAGAGAAGGAAGACTTGGAAGAGCGAGCTCATAAAATCTGGTAAGACAATTTTTGAATCTATTCTAGAAGAAAATGACGACGTAAGTAAAATTTTGAATTTGGGGTTTTGAAAAATTAGTTGATGCGATTATAAGAGGGATAGAATATGTTAGTGATTCTACATACAAAATCCATAGCATCATCGAGCACATTTGGGTAAAATATTGCAAACACATAGCATTGGAGAATTATAGCCAAACCAGAAATTGGGTTATATGCATGATTTGGGTAAACCTGTTGCATAATTTGGGTAAAATGCTCTTGAAATCCTACAGCTGGCTGGCTTCTTGTAACACCTAAATGTACTGATATCAATAGACACTAAGCATTTTACAACATGCACCAGATATAGAAAATAGCTATGACATCAAACAGTAGTGAGGTTCAAAGAGCTGCATGGAGGTGAAAACAAAGTTTTACATTGCAAATTTCTTTTCACAAGTAGTATTAAGCAGAGAAAAGGAAGAATTGGTGTATATTCTAGAAGGTTGGCTGAGGATGAGTAAAAGTAATATGCTTGTTTGACTGCCTAGTCTCATGCTTTTGATGTGTTCAAATTCTTTGATTGCCATTTGTAGCCTCCAATCAGAAGGGGTTTTCTATGGTGGATGAAATCCCATTTGATTGACCAAGAAACATGCAACAATCTGACTCTTGTTTAGCTGAATTACATTAGTCACTTATCTCCTTTGTTTTTTCGTTATCAGGGTTTCTTTTATTGGTTTTGATTTGCTTTGATGACTAACAAACTTTTTGCTCAACAGATTAAGGCACTCATATTGGCAACTCAAGCAATCCCAAAGGATTTGTTAGTTGTGTTTCTGATCTTAAATGTAGAACACCAAAATATCAATCATTTGTGCAAAAGTTTTGTTTCTAATTTTCTTGGAGTCCATTGGTATTAGCAACTCTTCAAGATTTCTATTTGTATTGAACAATGCAATGCGTATAGTCAAGTCTTTGCTTTGCAAAGGCTTTCTACTTGGTCTAGTGGAATGCTGCAAGGTTTTGCGGCAATAAGGACTAAAGGCTTGGTTTTTTCTAGTCTGATTTTCCAAAGACTTGAAATTGGTGCATTGACATTTATGATATCAGCCTAAAAGGGGCTGCATCCTAACCATTGAGATGGAAAATCATTTCAAGTCCTCTATGCGATTATTTCCATCCAATCTATGCATAAATATGCCCATGAGGCTCTCGTACTGGCATCTAGAGATGGAGTTTATGTTCCAATTAAGTGTAGGAAATATCTTGGGGTTATTTAAGTTGCAAAGCATAGCTATAAAAAAGAAATGTAGAGATGTTAATCTTGGTGGCTCTAAAGAGAGCTTGGATTGTAATTTGCTGATTCCAGTTGGTGTTAAGAGGCACATTCAACTACCAGAGTTATGATTCTTAGTGGGTTTCTCCAATGTATTTATCATGGTGACGTATGTGTTGTTTACTTCTTTGTTCAAAGCTTGTTCATTGTTTCGTGTTCATTCCATTTTCATTACTTAAGCAAACATTCTATATCTATGGCAAAGTTGGTTCCTCAAAAATAGCACTTAGAACATTATTACACTTGGTTTGTTTTCAACATTATCCCATTGAATATATGAGAAAAACTAATACATGAGAGACAACAAATAAGTGCAAGTTCATTTAAATACTATGATTCGCTTTGGAGGGGTAGTGACTTTGGTAGTGACTAGGAAGTTTGGGGTTTTTCTTCAATTGTAGCAAGTCAAGTATGATTGTAACTAATCAAAAGTTCTCATGGTTTCTAGAACCTATTATTCTTTTGATGTCTCTTTCGCCTCTTCTTTATCACTAATCATCCTCTATTCTTGCTTAGTTGCAAGTTCATTGAAAATCGATGGCTTATCGCATGTCCATTTGCTATTCAAAAAAAATGAATCCTTCAGTTTGATTCTAAGCAACTAGACAACCTCTATCAAAACTTTCAACTGTTCCTAGAACCTACCATATCTCTGACAAGACAAGAAATACAAATAGTTTTTACAAAGAGTGAAAAGTGAAAAGTTACTCATACAATAAGAACATTTGATCAAAAAGCTCTTGAACAATCAGTGACTCCCAATACAATAGTTCCACTTAAAGATGAAACCTCTAACAACAAGTTCCATAGCACTCTAAAATCTTCTATTTATTCCAAATACTAAAGAAACCTTTAACCACTTGTATAAAAACATTTGAAAGATAAATTTAAAAAAAAAAAACCAATTAAAAATTAAAAGGATCCCAAATACAAAATTCTCAAAAAGATAGAATCGTTAAAATTTTACTTATTCAATTTGCTGATGTTTTTCACCATTAATTCTAAGTTGGCTAACAACTTATTGTAACTTCTTTGAAATCGTAAAATCCCCACTTTTTTCTTCGCATTAAGTTTCCCCACTTTATTCTTCGCATTAAGTGTTGCTAATTTAGTAATGACGCCCTAACACATGGTTCCAGACTCTTTTTTTCAGTAGAGTACTAATTCATTTTCCAAGTATATTGCTCTCTTCAAGCGTATCTGTAGTTTGGATCACTTGCCTAGGGTTTTATTGAGCTCAGGGTTTGATTTGGTGAATGCCACATACAATGCTATTCCTCAAATGCATCCTCTCACCATTCAGGCACTCTGTAGTTGTACCATACAGTTTTCTCTCAAAATATTCTTTGTTCTCGACCTCAAAATTGTCTGATGTACAAACAGAAGCAGAAGAAGATTGCAGGAGGCGACGAAAAATTGCTATGACCCAATTCTTACTCAATGAATGTGGGTTATCCGAGTCCCAAGTTTTAGCGATTGGTAGGAGGTAGGAAAGTGTGTTCAAAATGAAATCCATCCACAGAGCCCAGCAGGCAATACAGCTCTTCAGAGACTGGGGTTTCACCCAAGACCAGGTTAAGTAAAATCGTTTCATACAACCAAATATATTTTGGAGCGCACAGTGGATACTCAGTTAAAGCCCAAGATTGAGTTCATGAAGGCTTTAGGTTTTACTGCCAGTAACCTGGGACACCTCATAAGTCGAGCACCCAGTTTGCTCACTTGCAATTTGGAACAAAACCTAAGGTCTAAAATTATCATGCTTGTAGGCGTATTTGGGTCAAAGCTCAATGTGTGCAAAATTCTCATGCGGCGTCCTAGGGTTCTGTTGAGTTGACAATTTGAAACCTTAAATGGATATTTTAAAGCAATCAAGTATGCAAGATGAACTTTTTTTACATTTAATCACAAGAAATCCCGATATAATTTTGCGCAGTGAAGAGGCGCTGAAATTGGAGATTGAATATGTGAGAAAACTGGGTATTTTGGAGGGGTCGAAAGCATTTGCAGACACCCTTGCAGTTGTTGATGCTTCTGGGCTTGAAAATTTTGAAAATAAATTAAAGCTTTTGGCAACGCTCGGTCTTTTGGAGAATGAGATCGTACAAATTGTAAGAACGGCTCCTGGTATGCTCACTAATAGCATTGATAAGATGAAGAAAAACATGGATTTCTTGAAAAATACTGCTGGTTTTCAGCCAAACATTGTGGTTGTGTATCCTCGTTTTTTAAATTACAGCATAGAGAATAGGATTCAACCACGCCATAAGGTAATTGAAATTTTAAGGGAAACAGAACCATCCAGGCTTCCCAGAAGTCTAGTTACTGTGTATGAACTAGGTGAACAACGTTTTGCTGAGAAGCTCCTAATGGGCAGTCCAGAGGCAGCAAAGTTGTTTGAAAAATACAAGGGTAAGACTGTTGATCTTGCCATTAGCTGACAGACAGAAAAGGGGCTTTAATCAATCCAGGCGTATTCATGAGGCTTGATCAGATCAAAAGGGGTTTTTGATTAATCCACGTATTTTCATTGGGTTGAATCAGACAGAAAGAAGTTTTAATCAATCTAAGCCTTTTCTTGAGGTTGGAGAGGATCAAAAGAGTTTTAAATCAATCCACATCTTTTGTTCATGTTGGATCTCAGACCAGACCTCAACAACCTGCAGGTATTAATTTTTTAATATTTATTGGTTGATCATAATCATATCAATGTCAACTCTTGAAAAATAGTGTCTTTTGAAAGAAGAAAACTTTTCAAAGACGGGAAAAAGCCTATTTTATGGGGAGTTGTTTGCCAGTAAATTTGTATTTGTTATGTGTCTGTTTAAAGAAAATTTATAATTATTTCTTACATTATCATAGTAAATATTGATACTAATTATGATCTATTTATAGGTAAAACTAAGAATCAGTTCTCATCTACATCTAGAGGGACATTATTGTTCATGAACAGTTTTATTATTGCTAAGAAAATGGGTTTTAATCAATCCAGGCGTATTCATGGGGTTGGATCAGATCAAAAGGGTTTTTTTTATTATAATCCACATATTTTCATTGGGTCTGAATCAGACAGAAAGAAGTTTTAATCAATCTGAGTCTTTTCTTGAGGTTGGAGAGGACCAAAAAGGTTTTAAATCTCAAATCAGAAAGGTTTTTAATTGATTATAATCATATCAATGTCTTAACTCTTTAAAACTAGTGTTTTGTAATTGACTTGTAAAACAGTGTTCTGCTTTGAAAGAAGAAACTTTCCAAAGACAAAGAAAAAGTCTATTTTGTGAGGAATTGTTAATAAATTTGTATTTGTTATGTCTTTTTAAGAAAATTTATAATTATTTCTCACATTATCATAGTACATATTCATACTAATTATGATCTATTTATAAGTAAAACTAAGAATCAGTTCTCATCTACATCTAGAGGGACATTATTGTTCATGAACAGTTTTATTATTGCTAAGAAAATGGGTTTTAATCAATCCAGGCGTATTCATGGGGTTGGATCAGATCAAAAGGGTTTTTTTTATTATAATCCACATATTTTCATTGGGTCTGAATCAGACAGAAAGAAGTTTCAATCAATCTGAGTCTTTTCTTGAGGTTGGAGAAGACCAAAAGGGTTTTAAATCTCAAATCAGAAAGGTTTTTAATTGATTATAATCATATCAATGTCTAACTCATTAAAACTAGTGTTTTGTAATTGACTTGTAAAACAGTGTTCTGCTTTGAAAGAAGAAACTTTCCAAAGACAAAGAAAAAGTCTATTTTGTGAGGAATTGTTAATAAATTTGTATTTGTTATGTCTTTTTAAGAAAATTTATAATTATTTCTCACATTATCATAGTACATATTCATACTAATTATGATCTATTTATAAGTAAAACTAAGAATCAGTTCTCATCTACATCTGGAGGGACTATTCAAAATCCCTGTGCCCTGGACATTATTGTTCAGGGAGTTTACTGTGGAGTCTTTCAAGGCAGTCTGCAGGGATTGACTATGAATTGAGAGCATATTTTTGGATTGGGGTAGAAACTATTGATTATGGTAAATATCCATTATGAAGTATATTGTTCATTTTCAGTGTCTTAATTTAGATTCGTGTGCATATTATTTTAAGTCAATTAAAGTTTGTATGTGAAGTTGGCAATAATCTTTAAAGGTATCAATCATTTACAGTTTATAAATATCTATTCTATTTATCAGGAAATCCTTCATTCTTTGCGGGACATTATTTTTACAATTGTTGGTTCTTTTAAATTTAAATTTTTTATTGTTATTTTTTTAAAATTCAAATTTTTTATTGTTATTTTTTTTAAATTCAAAATTTTTAATATATAATTTTTTCAAGAATTTTGTTATTGTAATTTTTGATATCAGTTGTCTAAATATATTTTTTGTGATGGTAATGTCTTATGTTTAAAGTCTTGTGTAGTAATCAGATTTAATTTTTTAATTTCTTTGACATAGATTTTATTTGATGCTCTTTCCTTCTAACTTTCAAACAAAGTTCTTATAACTTTTAATTTTAATATTTTAAATTGTGAATTTTAAAGGGTATATAAATTTATATATTTATTAAATAGATATCTCTATTTAAAATTATCATACATTTTAATAGAAATGTTATATTTTTAAGGTCTAGTTTAAAATAAACAAAAAATTAAATAATTTTCAAAGGTATCAATCATATTTTTTTAAATATACACTAATATTGTATATATCAAGTTGAGGTCATATATGAAGGACCTTATTCCTTACATGTAAATTTTGTGAGCACAAAGCTCATAAGTTCAACAACCAAATGAAGATTTGAGCCTTAATAACAACAAAAATAATGCCAAGTTTTAACTAACACACCATATCCGAAACAAACTAAAATAAAATTATCTTAATCTTTAAGTTTTTAATGAATATTATAGACTTCATTCAGTTTATGTAATAGTGAAACTAAGGAAGGAGTTAGAATGACTATAGATCATAAAATATAAGTGTTAATTATATATATTTTAATCTTTAATACAATTAGGTAGTATACTAGTGTTGTTTTCAAAGATGTCAACATTTTCATAACAAGTAGTTCAATGATGCTTTTATCATGGTATATGGGAGCTAAAAAATGTAAGATAGTATTTATATGAATATCATTCCAATGTTGAGCCAAGGATTTTAGTGAACTTTTAGTCATGCTTGCTATCATGAATAGTTAGAAAATGAAATTGATTTTTTTTTCTCTAAATATAACATAATAACTTTATTTGAAGGTATATGGCAACTTGAATAAGTGGAATATATATTTAAAATTAATTGTTGTGGCAAGTTTTTTTAATAATATTTATTATCATGATATTTTACCATAATTTAAATTCAAATAAATATATGAAGGAAAATGTAATGTTATACAACATTATAATATATTATATAATTTTTAAAAATAATTTAATTAAATAATTATGTTATTCAATAATGTGAAATTGATTGTATGTTTATAGATGTGGAATGGAGAAAATAAAGCTTTAAATAAAAAGAGAAACAAAAATGTAAACTCCTTTTTTTTCTTCTTTTTCAAAACCTTGGATTGAGCTAGACAAAGAAGAGTTGCATCTAATGCTCTCCTTGATAGGATGAATTGAGTGGTATGTATGTAGATAGCTCTCTAAATCACTAGCATAATATTAGCATGTAGGTAGTTGATCCAGATTGTTGCCAAGAGGTCCAATTTATAGATTTTTGGGTGAAAGATTAGAGATGGTTTGATTTGATTTGAAAAATCAAGAGCTCATATTGATTGAGAGAATTGGGTTGATGGGGAGATGATAGGTATCATTTTGTGAGGGGAGACTTGTATGTAACATGGATTGATAGGGAATGAAGGGCTGATATATATTTTATTGTAATCTCATGGACAAGATTATGCATTTATGCACATTTGTGAGAAGATTTTTAGAGAAGAGAGTGGATGCATGGAGAACAAATTTGACATGTCTTCTCACACATGTGTGAGAAGCCACATCAAGATGAGAGATGAGACAAGTGATCTCTCATAGATGTGTGAGAGATCCCATGAGATCTTGTGAATGACAAATTTTCTAGGATGGAATGAAGGGTCAAGATTTTATTGTAGATTTCTTATAGACATATGGATATGATGTGACATGGAATTAAGTTATTTAATCATATTTAATATTGTGTAAATGATTAGTCTAATTAATTAATTAGGATCAATAAAATGTAGAAGTTACTTGGAATTAAATAAATTTGGACATTTATTTATATTTTGAATGAGCATGTAAAGTGAACTCAAATAAATAAATTTTAAATTTATTTAATATAGTTTGAACCCTAGAAAAGGGTTTTGATTAATGGAAAAATAACTATAGGATGCATTAATTAAATAATATTGGAAGAATTATTAAGAAATCTATTTAGTTAATTAGGGATAGATGGATGTAGAATTAGGAGAATTGATTGAAGGTAAATTTTAGATGTTTATATTTTGCCCATCTTTGAAACAACATTGTGAGAAAACAAGAGCGACTAGGATATAGTGTTTGAAGTAACTTTCCTACTTAGTCTAAATAAATGTTGATAATGAAATGGGAAGATAATTCCCCTTTGAGAAGTCAATCAAAAAATGTTGTCTAGGGGACCTCTTAAAAATAAGAAGTTAGAAAAATTAGATAGAGAAGGAAAAATGATGAGGTAATAAATAAAATTAGAGGAAAATATATACGGAATGCATAAATAGAGGTAAAAATTATGGGTTGGGCCTATAAACAGGCCTTGGGGTGGGAGGCTGCAAATAGTTAATTTGCACTCCTAGTTCATTAGAGATTCACAACATATAGTAGATGAATGAGCAAGAAGAGTATGTCATTTATTTTATACCACACATATTGAGTATTTTAGGACATAGGCACATGGGTTTGACCTAGAAAATAAAAAATTTAGGTTAGTGTAGGTGCAACTAATAAGGGGTAGAAGTAAGATGAGCATAAGCAATGAACCTAAAATTATTTTTAAATGTTTCCCATGCAAGGAAAATGGTGCATGCACTACACATAATGTCGTTTATGTGGTAGAATATTGGCTGCATGTGTAAAGTCGTGAACTAGTGTGAAAATTGGGATATCTTCACAAAGTAGCGCTTAGGAGATAGGTCGCTCACCAACATGAATTTCATCCCAAGGAAAAAGAGTGTCACTTCCACATAATGACACTTGCATAGATTAATTCTTGTGAGGATAAACATGCCCATGGATTGGCATGTTCACATAATTAGAAAGATGTGTATTATGGAAAAATAATGTCATGGTTTATGTGTGGATGTGCAAGAGTAGCTATCACTTCTTCAATTGTGTGAGCGGAGGACGTCAATGATGAGACAAATATCATTGGTAGATGCATATTGGGAGTTTTTGGAGACAGTTGGACTGTGGTATCTAGCACAAATGCTAGTTATTTGGGTACACATTATGATGATTACAATGATATGAGAACCTTTTATCGTCTAATATGGGAGGTAATTGTGACACTCAAGGATGTTTGGAGGATTCTACAAATTTTTATTTTTAGGCCACTGGTAGAGTATTGGTTTTGAGGGGGGAAAGAGAGTTGATATGATTGTTTGGGAGAGATGATATGTCGATGGTGGACTAGGAGATGGATATGGTTTTGGTGGTAGAGATGGTGGAGTTAATTTTTTACCTGACATGTCTTGTCAACAAATATATTTCTTGTTGATAATAGGGCATAAATTTATCATATTGGGTGAGTGAGGGTCTGTACAAAGATGTTGAATGAGGGGAGAGTGTATGCTTGTGAACCATGCATGTTGGTGTAGCTATATTAAGATATACATATATGGTGGTGTATAAGGGTGGGTGGAGCATAGGATGTGGTGTGATATTGCTATATGTATGGGTATGGGAGCATATTGTGGTATTGAGACTAGTGGTTGAGAGATAAAGGGTACTATGGATGTTGCACGTGTTTATGTATGATGGGTTGTTAAGACATAAAGGGATGGGTGACTTGGTGTTGTGGTATTGAGTTATAGATGAGTTTGATAGAGTAGAGTGGAGGCTATGTGTTATGCGATTTTTTCCCCAAGAGAAGAGAAATATATGAAATAACCGTTTAGAATTAAAAAAGAGATGGAAAGTAATGGATATTATGATCCTTTAGTTTTAAAAGAGAGATTAATAAAGAATATGTGTAAACACTCTTTAAAAAGGGGAAGAATAATTATTTATTTAAATAATTATTAAAAGGAAACCTTTGTGAAAGGGTGTGATGGTTCGAAAATAACCCCTTAAAAGGATATATAAATCATTCATGTGAGACTTGGAGAAGGCATGGAGCACATTCAAGGAGGGAAGAGAAAAAGGAAAGAGAAATTGAAAGGGCACAAAGGAGTGAAGGTTAGGGTCATGGGTGGGCATTTAAACATTTGGAGAAGGAGCACACATCGTGTGTCCAAATCGGGTACAACGTACACCCGAGAGTGTCTAGGCCAAGGATGTGTTTATTTTTTGAAGGTAGGTTTGGTTCTATGCAAGAATCGGTTCCTTCGGGGGTGTTTGTGTCGGGAAAAGCCTAGATCTGTAAGCATTCCTCTAAGTGCCAGACAATATCCTTTCTATTACATTAAGATAAGTATTTAGAACCATTGACTCAATAATATTGGGATATGATTTTGATGTTTATATGATTAATCTATGTTGTGGTGTTATTCCATTTATTATGTTAATTAATTAATTGTCCCGTTTTTATAGTTTGCATTAATTATTCACATTTATTTTGATAACATTGCATTATAAACTCTAATATTTGCTATATTAAATCCACTGATAATTTAATAACCATAAGAGTTAAAGTGACCTCAAACTATGGAGGCATGTGATACATGAATAGAGAATGATGAGTATTTATTGTGTGTACAAACTCGTTGTTTCTTAATTGGGTAATCAAAATTTGTGATTAAGTGATATAGAATAGAGAGGGTGTAGATACAATTTGGGTTTCCATGGGATTTTCCAGACAAATATTAGTTTTGCATGGGTGTTAGGAGTTGGGAAGATGGGGTGTGTGTCGCCAAAAAGTGTAGCTTTTGACACTTTTCACTCATTTGGACCCTTGCTTATGAATTTTGGACCTTTTTCAACCTCTTTTTACCCCTCTTCCAAGCCTTGTGCCAAAGTGTTGTAAGGTGTTGCAAAACACTTTTACACTTTCCTAGGCTTGTCATCACTAAACCAACCCTTTCTAAATGTTATAATGACCCCTTAATGCACATACATGTCTTACCTCAGTGTGTTTCATGAGACAATCCCGACACATCAATAACCACATGATAATTCTTAACAAGCAATCAAAAATGCCCAGGTGGACTAGGTCACCACTAGGTCACCACCTTGGGCGACCTAGTCCCATGTGGCTTAAAAATTAAAATTAACTTAATTTTCTTTTGGGATTTTATCTCTAAAACCCTAAGATCGGCTTGTGTGGTGTTATTTCGGGGAATTAGGGCATAACTTCTATAAATAAGAGTTTTTCCCCTCATTTTGCACCCTTCTAAGTCTCATTTTTCTCCCTCTCTTTTCTTGATCACCTCTCTTCTCAAGCAAGCTAGGGTTTGAATAGTCTAAGTCATCAAGACATCTCTCCAATGAGCATTCAAGGGTTGAATCCTCCATTGCTGCAACTCAAGATCAATCATCATGGCAAGGTAAACTCCATTGTTTCATGCTTCTTTACATCATTTCTCTATTTTGGCTTGATTACTCAAAAGGGGTTTGACCAAGGCAAACCCCCATGCCTTAACAATCAACAAGTTTTCCCTCTTAGTGTGATTTGCAAGTCTTGTATGTGGATTTGGCAAAGAACCAAGGTGGAAGAATCTTCATCAACTTGTAAAGGCTCTTCAAGGTTGAAGAAACCCTAGTTGAGGCTTGGAGAACACCTACATACCATATTCTACAGTTTTGGATCTGAACACCTAGAGGAGCAGAAAGTGCAGACCAAGGGCTTTAGATTCCACTTCCCAATCTTCAGAAATTCAAAAGAGGACTAAGTCACCAAAAATGGTGACCTAGTCCCTTTGAACTTGTTTTTAAGAGATTTTTGTGTTTCTGATTACCCTTTTGGTAGAAACATGCTTCGATGAAGTTTTCCAAATTTGGGACTAGGTCACCCAAAATGACGTAAGTGTCCCAGAAGGCTTAAATTTAAGCATAAACAGCATTTCCAGCCTCTAATCCAGTTTGCAACTCATTCCTAGGCGAACCCCTCTCATCTCCAGCCTTGTGTCTTAGTTTAATGCACATTCTTAGGTCACTTTGTACATGTTTGCATATCATTATGTGTTTTCAAACATAGTTGCATTTTCTAGGTTTTACATTCATAGTTAGCTTCTTTGATCAGTTCATCTCATTTAGGCACATTCAAACACACATCAAAAACCCCCTAATCCCCCTTTGAATTAACTCACCAAGAATAACTTAGTGCAAAAGAGGCACTATACCAACCAACTTCTAGGTGAAAGACCCTAGGAGCCCATTGGAGAATCCTCTTCCCCAAGTTCATTTTTGGTGGTTCAGGGTGTAATGTCCCCATTTATAGGTTCTCTTATAGTTCAATTGTCGTTGAATTTTTGGGTTTGTGTCAACCTATTCAAAGGGGTATTTTGATGTTACCAGTGAGCTCTGATGGTTTAGTGAAGTTGTACGATACTTTTAGATGTTGTTTCTAACTTCTAGTTTGGGTTCCAAGATTATTGGAGGGAGCATCTATTTTTTGTAAGTCACCTAGTAGGGTTTGTTTATCATACTTCATCATTGGGATCACTCCCACACAACCAATCTTTGATTCCAAGGATTTTCGAGCATTGTCTTGGATTGGGTGTATTATTGAGAATATATTTAATTAATTTTACTAAAGTTGTCATTTTAATTAAAATAATTAATCAAATGCCTAAGTAATATAACTCGTTGGAAAGAGAACAAAAATATATTTAAATGATAAGATGCTTAAAAGTGACTTTCAATGTCAGAAATGCTTTAAAAATAAAATAAATCACTTTTTGGAGTTAAAATGTTTAATAAATCAATAAAGTGGTTTTAGAAAGGAGTTTATGGAAAGTTCCCTAAAAAGCTTATAAAAAGGGGAATAGAGAGCTCATTTGGTATGTTGAGTTTATTCTATTTCTCAAATTGAAACCCTTGTGGTTTTGGAGATCGAACTTGGTTCATCTCAACCTCTGGAGGAAAAAAACCCTCTTGGGAAGATCAATTTTAGTGATGAAAGATTCCTCCCTAGTTGGTGATTGGTGGAGTCACTCATATTTTGCATCGATACTTCAATGGTTATGGTATGGAATTAATGAAGACTTTGAAAAGATAATTTTTAGGTTTTGTTGTTGTGATCAAATATTTGCGAGGAAAATTATGTCTAGACACCATGTTAAGATAAGGGTTTTTGTTGGATGAGTTTGGATTCATTGAAAGTGTTGAGCAATTTGGTATTGGTAGAGTTGAGATTGAAGCTTCTATTTGAGTGTGGGTTATTTGTTTGAAGGTTTCTTGTGGATTTGGATGCCAAGTTCCTATTGTTGGTCATTATGGCATGAGATTTTCTAGGTGTTTTGGAAACCTTTGGTTTGTATAAAAAAGAGAGTTGTTGTACATTTATAAGTGTTTCAATATGTCTTTTCAACTAAAATATTTGTGAAAGATTCATTAATATTTTTGTTCTTGGGAAGTGCAACTTGTTCTTCTATTTTTTCTTGTTCAATACTGGAAACTATGTATGAAATCAGAATAGTTTTCTTGGAGTTATTATTCATGTCCATGTACTACTCCAATTTTGTAATAGAGAACCTTTCAAACTAAATTTTAGATATGTGCAATATTATTTCTGTCAACTCAAGGTTAAAATTTTATTGGTTTGATGCATTATATTTCTGCTCTCATAATAGATAATATTGTGTAAATCTTGTCATATCTTGATTTATGAATAAGGACATTTCCTTCTTGTTGTTATCTATTTGTTTGAGTACTTTTCAAACTTGAATGGTATCTCTGCAAGATAAAGTGAAAACAAACACATAAACTTTAAACAACCAATCACCATAAGCAAGCAAACTATTTAACGAAATGTCTTAGTTGGGAAAGTGAAAATTTGGGAAAGATTACATAGGGGATCTGATAGTGGTATCAGAGCCAAGGTCTTGAGGTTGAGACCTACAAAGTATGGTGGGCTGGAGTGTCCCTTGTGTGAAGGGCTAAACCCTAGTGGATGTCCTAACTCATCGTGTTGGTAGGCTTATACTTGATAACAAGATGGTGGGGCTCCATGACCATGTGTCCATTGTGCTCGTGGATTTTATGCCTTCACCTCCGAGGTTGGTGGGACACAGACCTCACCTTTAACACTCTAGGTAGCCGCCCTCACTACTAGGCTTATATTTTGGTGTAGTGGTTGGGACTTTGTGGTATCAAAGCTAAATTTCTTGCTAGCCTTTAAGTAATTCAGGGAATTTACTTTCAGTTTGAAGCATGGCAATAGAAGATAAAAAATGGTTGGAAGGATTACGAATCAGGTAGTAAGCTCAGTATTCTATCTCAATCAAGGGATGATGCTTTAATCACATTGAAAAAAGTAGAAGAATGTTTGATCCTTGTTGAGTAGTCACCTTTTGAATGTTTGCAGATAGCTCTTGTTCCTACAATGACTTCTTTGGGTCAACACAGGTGGTTGAGACATATAGATGATGAGATAAGATTGATGGTTACTTCATGTTTGAGCGAGATCACAAGAATATTAGCACCTTAATATCATTATGATTATAACACAATGAAAGAGGTAATTCAATTGATGGTGGATAGTTTCCTTGATATTGATAGTATCAAAAATTCTCACTATTCTAGAAGGGTTGCTATATTTAAAAAATTTGCATAAATTAGATTAAGTAACATTATGCTGGATCTGGGAATGAATGATTTTACCTACAATATGTTTCACCTTTTCTTTGCCACATTCAGGAAAGAACATGATGATGATGCTATTGCATCCATGCAAACTATTATGGCATTGTCTATTAATAAGGGTGATGATGTGCTTTAGTCTCCTTTTTCTATCCTATTGAATAACAGGAAGAAGGGGAAACATGGAATCCTATTAGTTAAAGATAAATTAGGTCATAGGGTGATTAATTGGTGTGGGAAGAAGCTGAAATATTTCTTGGATAATGAGGAGTAGGTTGCAGAAGAGAATTTCATAGAAAAAAATTTGATGCAGTGATTTCTTTGAAACATGGTGAATGCGAGATGGATACTCAAGATCTCTTTGGTCATGCATGTAATTATTGTGGACAAGGTTGTGCATGAAGTAAAGGACAAAGCAACAACCTTGGATCCTAGTTCGAATTCATCTGGTGATGAATATAAGTATAATGACTATCTTGATGTTTCTAGTGGAGAAGATATTGATGATGAGTTCACTAGTGTACCTTCAAATGATGGGCATGGAGAAAGAAAAAATGATGATGTCTTCAAATTAGCTTTTGATGATCACTCATCTCATTTCATTGATGATATCTCAGTTGGATTTGGGTTTGACTTCCAAACCAAGCCTATAGAGAGAGATTTTTATGATGATTTCAGTCCTAGTAAGATGGAGAGTGAATTTTTCATAAAGGAAACCACTCATGAGGAGCACATTGAATAATTATACTCTAAACAAAGAAATCAACCCTTTTTCACATGGGATTCAGGTGTGTCAGCACCTAAGTATGACGAGGATCCATATTGGGAAGAATTTCCTTTTGATTATAATGATGTCCTTACTTCATCTTAGGAGTCATGCATAGAGAATGACATTGAGAAAGGTGAAGTTGAAAAGGATAATCTTGTACATGCAAATCAAAAAATTTAATACATGAAGTTGAAGTTCATCATGGGCCAAATGATGATGATGATTCAAGCTTCATAAAGGAGTTTCATGAGACTTAGAGCAACCATGAAGTCACTAAATTGAAAGGTATGAAAAAGATTTTGGTTCTATTTTTCATCAAAGCAACAGTTTACTATCTTTTCCTGAATGTGATTGGAAAAATCATTTTTTGGTGTCTATTGAAAATTAAGTGTACACATTATCTATATTGGATGAAATAACAAGACTTGTTGAAAAACTCATCCTCATGACACCAAGAAACCAATATGAGACATTTTTTCTCCTTGCTAATTTGCACATGATGAAGAACATTATGGAGGGAATAAAATTAGATTTATTACACATGATGCATGATCGAGATGTAGCCACCAAGTTGGAAAATGGGACTTTTTCTATGAGTAAGTAGTTAAGAGGAGAGGGTAGTGAGCTCACTATTGAGCTATATTCCATGAATCTTTCTTTGGAAAGTACCCAAGAGACACTTCTTAAAGAAAATGAACAACTCTATGAGGCCAAAAATTTCAGAGAATAGTAGAACAAAGAAAGGGCCAAGGAAATCAAATAGGTAATGAAGGATCTTGATTGCATTCATGAGGATTTTGAACTTGCACATTGTCCCAAAAAAACTGAAATAGGAGTTTGGATCAGTAGGAGGATTGGTCCAATTTTGGAGTTGAGGATAATCTTCAGTTTATTGATAAACCTTAGTTGAGGTGACTTATGATAATCCACTCTTTGAGCTGGATGAGATTGGAGTTGATCTTAGGATTTGGGATCCAAGTGCAGTTCCGAGTTGTGAGGTGTTGTCTCAGGATTGGAGTTGTGGGAAAAATCCCATTGTTAGTATTGCTTTCCACTTTTTGATCAATCTATACATAAATTTAGTTCTTGACTTGCAGATGAGTTGGATGGCTTCTTCAAGCCAAAAGTTGAGTACTTTTATGGTTGAGATTGGTTGGTAGAGGTGATTTGACTATAGAAGATGACTCTTCAGCTACTTCCATACTCATCTCGCCTATTTTTTAGTGGGATTTCAAATCAACTACTGCTTCCCTTACATTTCCACTTTGGTTATGGTGACATATTTTTATGAGCAGGTTGATTTTGAGCTTTGGCAAGATTTAGGACAACTAGTTGTTAGAGTCATCACGGATACAGTTCATTTATTTATTGCTTCCACTTTGGTGAGTGACATTCATTGTAGATACTTCATGGAGATGGTATGCATATCTTCAAACGATGCCTTATTGATTATAGTGGGTTGGGTGTGTTGATGTGTTCAGAATTGTACCATTGACACTTGGAGATTAAGCGTCGATGACATGTTTTCAATTGGCGATAGTAGAGACATTCCCTGGTTGGAAAATTTTAGAATTGTGATAGTAATTGATTTGTTTCCTTTTTGGGATGTCATGAGGGGATATGCCGAGACTTACTCTTTATGGATGAGAATATTTTATTTTTTGATGCCCAAGATTGAGTCTAGCAGTGGATTTGTAGACATCGACTTCACTGAGATGCCTTGGAAAGATATGATTCATGGTAGTGGGTTCAAACCTTTTAGGTATTTCAGATTGGGTTTTGATGATGATTCTTGGAGGGAGCATTTGTTTTCAATAAGTCACCCAGTATGGTTTGTTTATCATCTTTCATCATCAGGATCACTCCTACACAACCAATCTTTGATTTTAAGACTTTTTTACCATTGTCGCTAATTAGGTGTATTATTGAGCTATATTTAATTAATTTTACTAAGGTTGCCATTGACACCTAAGTATTATAACTCGTTGGAAATAGAACAAAAATATTTAAATGATGAGACATTTAAAAGTGACTTTCAGTGTCAAAAATGTTTTAAAAATAAAATAAATCACTTTTTAGAGTTAAAAGGTTTAATAAATTAATAAAGTGATTTTAAAAAGGATTTTTTTGAAAGTTCCCTAAAAATATTATAAAAAGGGGAATTGAGAGCTCATTTGGTATGTTGAGTTTATTCTATTTCTCTAATTGAAACCCTTGTGGTTTTGGAGTTCAAACTTGGTTCATCTAAACCTTTGGAGGACAAAAATCTTCTTGGGACGATTAGTTTTAGTGGTGAAAGATTCCTCCCTTGCTAGTGATTGGTGGAGTCACTTATATTTTTCATTGGTACTTGAATGGTTATGGTATGAAATTAATGAAGACTTTGAAAAGATATTTTTTAGGTTTTGTTGTTGTGATCGAAGTTTTTCTAGGAAAGTTATGTCTGGACACCATGTTATGAAATAAGGGTTTTTGTTGGATGAGTTTGGATTCACTAAAGGTGTTGAGAAATTTGGTATTTGGTAGAGTTGAGATAAAGCTTCTATTTTAGTGTGGGTTATTTGTTTGAAGGTTTCCTGTGGATTTGGATACCAAGTTCCTATTGTTGGTTATTGTGGCATGAGATTTTCTAGGTGTTTTGGAAACCTTTGCTTTGTATAAAAAAGAGATTTTTTGTACATTTCTGAGTGTTGCAATATTTACTTTTTGAATTGAAATATTTGTGAAAGCTTCATCAATATTTTTGTGCTTGGGAAGTGCAACTTGTTCTTCTATTTTTTGTTGTTCAATACTAGAAACTGTGTATGAAATTAGCATGTAGCTTGGAGTTGTTGTTCATGTCCATGTAATACTCCAATTTTGTAATAGAGAACCTTTTAAATTGAATTTTAGATCTGTGCAATATTATTTCAGTCAACTCAAGGTTAAAGTTTCATTGGTTTGATGCATAATATTTCTGCTCTCGTAATAAATAATATTATGTAAATATTTCCATATATTGGTTTATGAATACAAACATTTCCTTCTTGTTGTTATCCAGTTGCTTGAGTGCTTTGTAAAGTTGAATGCTATCTCTACAAGATAAAATGAAAGGAAATAGAAATCCTTTAAACAATCAATCATCATAAGCAAGCAAATCGTTTAACAAAATTACTCAATTGGGAAAGTGATAATTTGGGAAAGGTTACATAGGGGATCTTACATGGGGTCCCATGATGGAGCCTTGTAATTCTTGCATTGCATGGTTTCAAGCAGTGAGGGTGTGATGGATACCCTAACTAGATAGTGTAGATTCTATAGTTATGATGACATATATAAGGTGGTGGAAATAACATAGAATAGTATGACTAATAGTTCCAAGAGTCATGGGGGATGGGCGATTATGAGGTGGAGATGGGGAGGGATATGTGAAGGAGGGATAGGAGGGCTTAGAGGAGGTAGAGGATGAGGGTATCCCATTGCTAATAGACATAGATATGGGGGATAGTAGGGAGGAGGACATGAGCATGGTGAGGAGGAGATATAGATGTTGTTGGCCACCACATGATTAAAGTGATATGCTTGGGAGATGAGGCACAAGATGTGTAAGATCAACCATTAGGAGAGAGAGAACTTGGAAATAGAGCGAGATAAGTTACAACATGAGCTAGTTGCCATGAGGGCAAGTAGGGACAGCCTTTAAAATGATAGAGACAAGCTATTGGCATAGCTTGATTCTATGAGGCTAGAGAAGTATAGGAAATAGACTAATATGATTAAGCTCTAGGAAAAGGTTGAGGTGAGGGAAAATAGGAACAAGTTACAAGAAACTTATGATACTATGAGAGAAGAGAGGGATATAGCTTAGGTACAATTACAAGTCTATGCATATGATGGGGTATAGGATGAAACATAGGCTCAATGGGATGGTTGGGGGACATAGAGAGATTACTTGTAAATATAGTTGCAATAAGTGTAGTAGGATGTACACAAATTTTGGGGTGCTGGCAAGAAGTTGAGCCCACTTTTTGGCCAAAAAAGTGGGTGTTTTCCTTGATTTTCAAAATTTGACACATTTGACCTTAAAACTCGAAGAACTTAGAGATGAAATCTTGAAAAAGTCACTAATCATGAAATGTAGTACTCAGAGTTGAACAATTTCCAAATATGTAATTTATTTCAATACCCAAATGCTACAAATTGATTTTCAATAGGCGTTTCTAAAAACCACTGTTTAAAAATCATTTTTTTTTACCATACCATTCATGTGTACATCATCCTTATTTTGACCTAAATAATCATATTTTTATAAATCTTTTTGGGAAAATATTTGTAACTCACTGAAGCACGTTTTCAATATTTTTTGTAACTTTTATTGAATTAATTTTTTTGTTAAATTTTTATTAGCCATATTTGTCATTGAAAAATCATTGTGTACGTCATGCATAAGATGACCTAAAAAATTATCATTTTTTTATTCTTTTTAAAATTGAAAAGAATTGTTTGAAGTATGTTTTCATGAAATTCATTTTACAGAAAATTATTTTAATAAAAAAATAAAATAATAAAAAACCCTAATATTTCAAGTTTATGGACCAGTTTCATCATAAATTAATTAAAAAATAGAAAAAATAACCCAATTATAAAAAAAATTACATATTTGGAATTTGTACTGTCTCATCTATAATGGGTTTTAATTTCATCAAAAAATCCTACAAAAAGTCTTCAGACATATGTCCAAAGTCACTATTTTTCTGTGACATTGTTAGGACCTTCAACTTCTAGGTCACACCAAGTCCAAAGCCTAGGTTCGGATCCCCAAGGATTTTCCCAAACCAAAAAACAAGCCAAAAAATTGACCACAAATTCATTTTAAGAAACACGATCCTGTTTTGTAAATCGAGATCCCGTTTCTTAAAATTTATTATTTGGACCATTGAAATAGAAACATGATCCCATTTACTATGGGATCCCGATTATAAAACGGGATCCTGATTATAAAACGAGATCTTGTTTCTATTTTTACCTTTTAAAAAAAAAATTACTAGCAAACTATTATTGTGAATTCTGCAATTTCACATGTATGGCCAACTATGACAAATTCACCTAGTTTCTATCAAGTTTTGTCTTTATAGGTCTTCAACTTGCAATTTGAATTGAATTTTTGAAAGGATGCATCATTGGAATAAGTTTTTGAGTGGAATTGTGTTCATTTTCTACTCGTTTGGAGGAACAAAAGAGGAAGGCTTTCACTATTGACATTCATTTGTGCTTGAGAATGTTATAATCATGGGTTCACAAGCTTGTAATAAGAGGAAAGATAGGAAGGTATTAACTCCTAAAGAAATTGAAGCAAGGAAAGAGGAAGAGGCAAAAAGGCAAAGAGATAGAAGAGGATTCAATCAATGAATAATGTTGAAGCATCCAATTCCACATCTATTGAAGATAAAAAAATTTAGGAGACCATGGTTGTAGATGATGCTAATTTGCAAGAAGTCATTTTGGAAAATAATATGATTATACAAAATAGTCCTAGTATGTCTTCAAATCCCCCTTTCAATGCTATGGAGAATGTTTCAATAAGCACAAATCCAAATACGTCTTCAAATCCACATTTTAGTGAAATGGATTTTTTTTTTTTAGAAGTTTTACAAGATGCTAGATTTAAGGATGTTGAAATTGATAATATTCGTAGAGAATAAGATTTTATACACATTGTTGAAAATTAATTTTAAAATGAAAATGAAAATCGTTTAATTGTTGTTGAAAGTGAAAATGAGAATGATCGTTTTCTTGAAAATGAAAATGAAAACCGTTTTGTTGAAGAAAATGAAAATCCTTTTGTTGAAAATGAAAATGAAGACCATTTTGTTGATGAAAATGAAGATGAAAGTGAAAATTGTTTTGAAGTTAAAAATGGAAATGAAAATGAAAATCTGGGATGTGGTGTTGAAAATGAAAATAATTTTTTAAAAATTTAAAGTGAAGTTTTGGATAATCTTCCTGGTAAGATTTCTTGGAGACAAATAACAATGCATGCCAATAGATTATACAAAGAATTATTTTATTGTAAAAAAATTTCATTTCAATGTCAACTAATGATGCAATTGATGAGAATGCAAAAAATGAGAAAAGTAATGAAAAAGTTAGGCATTTTTGTTAAACCAAGAAGAAAAGATCAATCACTAAAACATGTTATTTCTATTGTTGCTAATGCCATTGAGTCTATTGGAAAAAATAGTTGATCTAAAGATAAGAATGCAACAAGAAGAACTATAACAACTGCTATAGTTAATCAGACAACTTTGAATAAAAGAATGGTAAGCAATATTAGTCAAATTCTAAAAATACATCCTAAAACATTGCTAAGAGTGGAAAAAAGAAGAGAAAGTATAGAAAATGATCCAATCAACCAATGTTGGAGTTTTAGTGGTCAAACCCTGAGGTCTGACATGAAATTGAATGTTGAAATCAAATCTTTGATTGAAAAATATTGGTATGATAATACTAGGGTATCATCTAATGCTAGAGATGTTTTAAAATTAAGAGTGGGGCCCAAAGTTCATGATCCTCATCCAAAAAACCTACCCCTAGATTGCACTTGTTTTCTTCTTCTTTTGATTAGAAATAACTTTTAGATTCCCTTTCCCTACTGGGATTATAGAGTCTTTTTCTTTCCTTGGCCTACCCTTAGGCCTGTGGGGCTACTCAATTTTAGGGGACACCCCCCCTTAGTGACTCCCTAGGAGTCACATCCCTTTCCTCCCTTAAAGATGAAAAATATCCCTTAGGGTCTAGAATGCCTGAGCCTGGCTGGAAAGAATGAGAACTAAATCCTTCAAGATCAATTTCCTGGGTCTCCTTGGTTAAGGGTGGGGAATCTTTTGTACAATTTTTACCTTCCTTATTATCCACCTGATTGGAACCAACATCCCTCACACCCATACCCACCAAAGTATCATCACTGCATTGAATTCAGGGGCCAGTGCAGTTAGCCTCTTCTTTTAACCCCTCCACCAGAACAAATTGATGTATAATCAGTCCATTGGTGGTGTCCTACTAGGTAAGGGTGGGTTGTATTTTGGTTTCAATTACAAATATAATTTATTTGAATTTATTTGACTTCTCTTTTCTCACCTACTCCTCATTTGTATCAACTTCATCCTTATAGAGCTCAATTTTTTTCAAAAATATGCTTGATTTTTGGACTCACAATCATTTAACGTTCTTTTTTTCTTGATGTTTCTTTTTATTTTGTCTAATGCTAACTGTTGTGTATTCTTCCTCCCCCCTTATCATTAAGAGTAGAAGGAGCACATTCAACTTCCACATGAGGGTTTTCCATGTTATTTTATTTTTGAGATTCTAATATTGTTAATGGTGCTGGAGCATTTATAGCTTCTGAGGGCGTGATGTTTTTATCCTCCCCACCTCTAGCCCTTTCACTGGTGACTTTTTTGGTTTCCTTCCCGATATTTCATTCTAGTTCATTAACATTCAAATCATTGTGGAAGCCATCAATTTCCATACTTTCATCGTAACCCATGCCATTCTCTTCCATGCTTCGAGATGAATTTTCTAAGAACTCACCTCCCATTAGGGAGTCTAGCTTGACCAACTCAATGTTCTTTTCCATATTTCATTTAGGATTTATGTAATTTCTATTGTTTCCCATTGGTTTTCATTTATAATTTTGATATTTTTCATGCCATTATCCAAATCCTCATTTAGGGTTTCAACGACCCTTTTGTTATTTTGGGTGATTTCATTTAGAGCACTCTTGTTAATTAAACTACTAGGGTGAACAAGAATTTCCTTTTCACCACCCAGGCCCTCGACGTTGTTTTCTTTAGTGTTTTTTCCCACCATTCCACTTGGGTTATGGTAGGTTCCATTGTCTCTTGTAGGAGGTTTTGAACCGGGGTTTTTCTTTACTATTAGTGGGTAGTTTCTTCTCACGTGCCCCTCCTTCTAACATAGGTAGCACACATTTAGGCCACTAAGAACCTCTAGGTCACATTCGGTGTTGTCATTGTCAAGTTTTAGCAGTAGGATGCTAGGGATGTCAACCCTTGGGAGGATATAGATTAGAGCTCTTGCATCTTCTATTAATTTTGAGTACCCGTCCATAGGGTTCCAACAAAAGGGGGATAAAATTCCAAAGCCTTGGTGGCACGCTTTTGACCACCATCCATCTAGGGCTCAAAATAGCCAAAAATTCTTCGTTTAGGGCCTCTGGCGACCAAGCTAGTGCCCTGAACACGTTTTTCCCAATACTCCAAAATTGCTTATTGATTACCCAAGTTTGCATTTCATTATTTAAAAAAAAAATGACATACAATCCTTTTTGAATCATCATGTAGTAGGAGAAATTAATTCCCAATTTCTTACCCCAAACATCAACCAACCAAGAGTCCATACATTTCCTCATCAAGACCTTATTAATTCCCATGACGACAAGAAAAACCCAACATTTTAAAGCTTAATATCTTCCTCACAAAGAGATTTATATAATTCAAAATTTAGAGACATGATGTCAATTTTAGGGGGTTCATGGGTGCACTAGCCTCTCCCGCATCCCCCATCTTCACCACCACTTCTCACCCTCCACAATGAATTTATCCCCAACCAAATAGACCACCTTCTTGCTAGCAATGATATCTTTGAACGACCTGGGCTGCACATTATTGTCTAGCCTCGTAATTTATTTTTTAGGATTTTCGTCGAGGGGATCCATATACCCATCCATTACAATCTGGTAGCACCCAACTAGCCTTACATGAGTGAGGGCAGAAGATTAAGAGTTTCCCATAGGTTTTAGAAGATAAACAAATTCGACCATTGGAAAAAAGTACCCCTAATTTAGAAGCCTTGTGGAGGAGGGATGAGCCTCCTCCACCCACACGTGTGAGGCTTGACATAGGTCACTTCAGCATTAAACTAAGTTTGCAGAGCGAAAAATATATTCCTATGTAAATTTTTGAATTTATCTTTCATAAAGTTATATTTATTTATTATTGAAATAATATTAAAAATAAAATCTATATATATATTAAAAATGATAAAAATTCTTATCACTTGTCTCATACATTTTAATAAAGTCATAATTATTATGATTTTAAATTAAAATTACATGTTTTATGTATACTTACTAGTGTTTTATATTAGATAGTTTTTATAGTTTTATCATTGATGAATCATTAGCAATTAAGTATAAAACATCTTCACTTTCTAATTTATTATAGCAATAATAATTTTTAATAGGTTAAATATCAATAATATATAATTATTTGTTTAACTTATCATTTAAATTGTAATTAAAAAAAGTATTTGATTTATGATAGTTTAGAAAACGTTCAATCTTATTGATCATATGTCAGATCTTTAAATAAAGTTAAATAATTTTTTTTTGTTAAATTAAGTGTTTTGGTAGGTACAATAGTGGTGGTAGATTAACATCTTGTCTTCTATGTTTATATGAGTATTGGTTGGTACAATAGTGATGGTAGATTAACATCTTGTCTTCTATGTTTAGATGAGTATGACTAATATAACTATAGTCATGTTAACAAAGATTAAATCCCTTGGTGTGTGTTAACATTAAATTCAATTATATTCTACCATAGCTATATTATTGTCTTGTTATCAAATTTAATCTAGATAAGCTTCATTTAATGACAAGTGACTTGAGCTCTAAAATTCAAACCAATGTGTAAAATATCATAAATTTAACACTACCATAATTGTTATAATTGATAAATATGAAGGCTCTCATTATTAAATTAATGACAAAGTAACCTTGAATTGATCTTATAGTTATCTATAAATATTGCATATGGCATTTATATAAAGTTCTATAAATGGTAAGATAGTGGTGGTAAGATAGATGGAAACTCACACTAAAACTAATAATGTAACTATAACCATAACCTTATTTTTTTGTTAAATTAAGTGTTTTGGTTGGTACAATAGTGGTGGTAGATTAACATCTTGTCTTCTATGTTTAGACGAGTATTGGTTGGTACAATAGTGATGGTAGATTAACATAGATTGTCTTATATGTTTAGATGAGTATGACTAATATAACTATAATCATGTTAATTAGGAGTGAAATAAAAATAAAATATGGGTGAACCTACAAAAGTGGTTTACAATTTGAGTGAGGAAGGAAAACTTCCAAAAAACTCAACCATGCAAAAAAAAATCGTTTTGAGGGGTTCGAACGAACCAAAAAGGGGTTTGCTCGAACTAGGGTTTGAGTGAACCCCTTTGCATGTGGGAACCTACGTTTCCCATTGTGGAAAGGGGGTTCACTTGAACCCTGGTTCGAGTGAACTAGGGTTCTAGCAAACCCCTTAGGTTCACTCAAACCTCCCTTTTCCCACCTTCCCACCCTTTGACACAAAAAAATGTCCATATTTTCGCCCTTCAAAGCTTGGGTTGAGGATGAAAATGGAGGAGAATTCATAGACCCAACTGGAAGATGGTAGTCCTCAGAACGAGCTATCCAATGAATATAATTTTAATATGTTTTGGTTTTATTATGTATGTGTTTTTTTAGTTTTATTAAACATAGGTTTTTCACTGAAAATCAAGCTCTTTGTTCTGCACATGTGGAAAAATAGCAGATTATCAAAATAAAATTTTGAAAAATATGTTTGGACTGGGTATTGATGTCCTTGATCCATTAAAGAAAAAAATTGAATTTCAATACATATAGAAAAATTTATGTTGTATACAGTCCGCCTATGTCTGAATTGTAATTGGTTTGACTTCAAAACTTGATTGAGGAAAAAATATTCAATAAAACACTACAAAACCAAATGAAAGTGCTAGATATCGTAGTTACAAATCTAAATTCGAAAAAATTAGAATTTTATCCTTCATACAAAAAATGTTAAGTTGTATAATGTGAGCGTCACTCCTGAAAAAACTAGTTTTCGAAGGAGATGGAAAAATAAGTGCAATCTAATTCCAAAAAACTTGAAAAAAAAAATGGAATATGTAGAAAAAAGCTCACAAATCACTAGTTTTCATCATCTTCAAATTCCTCACGGTTTAGCCGTTATAGGAGCCCGAAAGTGAAGATTTAGTTAAAAAAAAATAGTTTGATGTTCAGTTTGCCTAAAAATTGTAAACCAATATTGTGGGATCACCCATATAAAAATGATTAGTTTTACTATTATCTATTATGTTTTAGATTTTCACATGCATAAATGAAACCCACTTTTAGATTCAATTTATATAGGTGGACAGGAACAATGCACTTCTAGATGTTAGAAATATGATTGCCTTATTTTTTGAACCTACATCTACAAAATAGTTCCAGTGTTGATGAATACTTTTGAGATTTTGTCAAGTGAAAATCTTCTTTTGTCAAAAATCTAAGATCCGATTTATCAATTTTGAACATTAATTACATATAGCAAGAAACTATGCAAGATATCCTAATTTTCATTGAATGTAGGCCTTGATATAAGTTAATGATATTAGACCTACACATATTAAAGATATATACCATCACATACTTAACATTCATTTTTTATATCTTAATCTACACGTGTAACCCATTACACTTGTAAAAATATATAATATTACATGGCTCTAAAATTCAAACTAATGTGTAAAATATCATAAATTTAACATTACCATAATTGTTATAATTTCAATAGTATTCAAAAAAAAAAAAAACTCCCAAGGATACATGCATGTAAACTAGCATTTTTACTCGATGTCTTGTGGTCAACAAATCTAATTAGAATATATCTTCCAAAACCAAAGGTTCCAACTATAATACTAAAATATTGAGAAGAAAATGTTGACCTCAATAACATTCACCCTTGGGTGAATGAGTCCTTGTAGGACACTCAAAACCCACTTTTATGGGTAAGTTTTCCATGTTTTGCATTTCCCATATCTTCCTACAAACTGGTGTTTTTGTTTGTATTATGCTTTAAATATGCATTTCAAGTTTTACATTGTATAATTGAGTTCATTAAACATTTTTAGTTTCTCCCAAAAGTGTATTTCAGTCATATTTTACCATTTTATATCATAAGGAGAACAACAAATATTCTAATAGGGTTGACTCACCTAAGGGTTGAAAGCCAATCCTATCCTCAGGGGATCTCATTTTCACCTCAAAATGATAAGATTGGATCTTATTTTCATATTGATGGAAACTTATAGAGATTGAGATTTTAAAATGAGATCAAATTATATTCAAATTTTAGGAGATCTTGTGGGGTTACAAAGTACAAACATGTATTCACAACAAAAGTAAGCTTTGATATTCAAATCTATTCTTGAAGGCTTTGAAAAATGGAGGAATTGTCCATACTTGGCTGGTATTTACATTGGGAGCAATGGGTTCAGATGGGAGTAGCATTGTTTATGACATTGCTTGTATTGATGGTATAGAGAAAATCTTGTTACCATTTAGGCTATATAATATCAAGTGTTGGGTCTTGTTGTAATTTTAGGTTTTGGTGATCATATTGTGTAGGTTTATTAAAAAACTAAAACCCTATGGATTTTATTTCTCAAGTATTTGTGATATCAATTTATAATTTTTTGGTGACCCACTCAACAAGTGAAATAATATTGAGATATAACCTATGTGGAATCTTGAAATAATTATCATCATTTTAAAATGTTCATACCACAAGAATCTAATTTAATATAGAACCTCACATACTCACATCCACCCCACTTGGTTGTGGATAATTTTCTAACCATTATAACAATTTACTTTATAACTTAGTATGGTCATTAATTACACTTAATTTTAATTATTTTAATGCATCCATACTATGTAGTATAAAAATTAATCAAATTACTTTATCATATAATGGTAAATAACATCAATTTGATAACCATAACTATTTAGTGTGAGTTTACAAAAAATTGAGGTTATGGTTATGGTTATTTTAATGATGTCTTATGATAAGAATAGTCAGTAATTACACTTAATTTTAATTATTTTAATGCATCCATACTATGTAGTATGAAAATTAATCAAATTACTTTATCATATAGATAACCATAACTATTTAGTGTGAGTTTACAAAAAATTGAGGTTATGGTTATGGTTATTTTAATGATGTCTTATGATAAGAATAGTCAGTAATTACACTTTATTTTAATTATTTTAATGTGTCCATACTATGTAATACTTTAAATAAATATTAAAAAATGACATTTATATAAATATTATAAAAAATGTTTTCTTATACTAATCTAAGTTTTTGATTAGAGGTAAATATGTTTTGAAGGGGCCCCAAAACCCTTTACAAAAAAAGAAATTTGTATCAAAAGAATAAAAAAAACATTCAATAGCCAACATGCAACAAGACATTAGCCAAACAACTACCAAAAATATGGAACAAAAACACAAAGCTACAAATTATTCAAAATATTTGCAGCTTCCATGTCGCTCTCGATAGGACCTTCTAATGTGCATCCATGAATTCAGACATATCTTTACCAGGAACCCCAACTTGCATCTTGGTCTTATTGTGAGTTCTAACATCAGACCCCAAAACATTTACCTCATTAAACCAAAACATCCTGTGAACTAGCAACCTTATCAACCCAAACTTCCTCCACCACCTGCCTTTCTCCAGCAGCATCTTTCTCACCAAGAGCTCCCTCCATCCGTTTCTTAGCCTTCTCATTGATAATAGAGAGGCCCTTAGCCTCATACCTCATAGCATATTTAGTCCCTTCAACGAACTTATCCAATTTCATGCTAACCCTTTCCATCTGCTCTTCCAAGGTCAAAATTATTTATTCAAAAATATGCTTCATCTTCAACATCTCCTTAGCAACAATTTTCAGTGAATCAAACAACTCGTCAACTCGAGTCTGAATAGAAGACTGTGACGAGTCCCCAAATTTTCTCACAACACCCTGAACCCTCACATTAGTAATGTTAAGCTCATGAAAAACCCATTTGAACAATCTAAACAGGGAAATGGTGCCCTCCTTAACCAGACCCAAAACATTGGGAAAGTCCTCCTGATCAAAGTTAAACACATCCCTAACCTCCACATCACCTTCCTGGGAAATACTATTCTTATCCTGGCTCTCACAAACCTCCTTACATTTAGCCCTAGCCACCAGTATTTGAATTTTGTGGAGGGAGCTAACAATGTCCTCAACCATCATCCTCCTTCTATTCTGCTTCTCCATATATCCACATCAGGGGTTTCCAAAGCATCCTGTTTGCCACCAATGTTTAGAGGAGAAGCAACATGTTGCTCCTACACAAGGCTACCAGACCTTATAACCAATTTATTTCTTCATCCTCCTTTAGACCCTTCTTCCTCTTAGACCCCAAAACAGGGGGCATCGGGGACACATCTTTAGCAGTATCAATCAAATATTTCAAAATGGAAGAGGGAGTGACAAACCCAAATTTACAAGGTTTTTCACCAACCTCTTCCCCACTGCAAGTCTCATAATCCTTCGGGTCAAGAAAAAAATAACCTTTACCACTCTTACCTGGGGTAGGAGGTTGCAAAACCACTTCCATAGAGGCCTGAGAATCAGGAACATAATCCTCATCCTCATCCGACTCAGACTCCTCCTCCAGAACCACTTTATTCTTATTCCCTTTTAGACTCACTAGTTCTTCCTCTGACACACTCATATTCCAAGGACGACTTCTATTACTTACCTTTAGGATCCATTGTAGGCTGCTTAGGAACCACAAAATCCTTGGCATAATCTATTATTAGAAAAATAAAACCATAGGATTCTTAGGATTCCTTTTATGATGCTTAAGACCATACTCCAAAGAAGCCAAAAGATAGAAAGGAAAGGAGATTTTATTCTTATGAAGAAAATGATTCAAAAGAAAAAAATGATAACCATTAATAGTAGAGAACTGGCCTTCTAAGTTTACGTACCTCATTAATTCCTCAACAACATCGCCCCACAGAGCTTTGATGGAACTTCGCTAGTAACCACCACGCTTAGCCTACTTGAGATTTTATTCTTCATCCCCAGAGCAACTTTAGATTCCTTATTATATCTATACACCTTTTTTCCCTCTGAGGAAAGACCATTAATGTTTGCAATGAAATCTTCATTGATATCAAATTTTATGCCACCCCATTTCAAAACCTGTTATTCCATTTTTTGACAAATGAGGTCATAGCATGCGGGTTATTCCCATAGAACTGCTCCAAGTATGGAGTAAGCCCACCCTTATGCAGCCTTCACCACACCTCAATCCTGTTCTTCAAGGTGTCACAGGAGAAAGGCTCCACCATATTTCGATCGCCTCCCATGCTCACAAGCTTAGTGAAACCCAATAGCTTGAGAACTTTGCATATGATTAAGAGAAACCTTGAGAAAGGAAGCTAGGAAATACCCACAATCCATGTGACAACGACATGGTGGTAGAGGGTCATAATTAGCCTTAAAGGCTACCCCATACATAGATTACTCAAAGTACCATCAACTCAAGGGGTGGACGCATGGAAATGGGTAGCAATTTCGTGGACACCTTTCATTTTTTTTTTTGAAAAGCAATAATGTGAGCACGTTATAACACGCTTGCGTTATTGCTTGTTAAAAGAAAAAAAAAGGTGAAAACCTGTAATTGTTATTTCAACTGGTTTTTTTTTTTTAGCCACGGCCAAAACCCCCATAGTTTCACGCTCGTATTCTAGGAGGAGCAATTTGACAATTTTCCTCACCAATATACAACTATTTCTTCACAACAATGGCACCACGACGACGGGGAGGTGTGAGAGGTAAGGATTTTGTGGTTTTTGTTTTGAATTAGTTAGTTTTAGGTTGAATTTGATATATATTTGTTTGAATTTTTAGGAGATGCAAATCAACCTGCAAACCCTCAAGATCCTCAACATAAAGACCAACCAAATCCTCAAGATCAAAATCAACCACAACAACAATCTCCTCCACCAATCACTCAACCCCCTCTTAGCACTCAACAAAATTTAATGAGTGAAATTGAGAACAACAAAAAATAAATTGAGGATTTGATCAGTAGGCTGAGTGATCCAAATGGTTCAACCGCAGAAAGAATGACCCTAGAAAATTCATTGAAAGATATGTTAATAAATGTAGATTCAATTAGCAAACAAATAACTGAATGGCAAGATAGGAGGCAGGTGGCTAGGGATTATTATGCAAATAAACTATCATACAAAGATGTAAAGGATTTAAAAATTACAAAAGGTGATTTTTGCTCATTATTCACTGACCCACGCACAAATCAAAATCTTACCCTCAATGCGAAGAGGTTTCATATCCATTGGTTCCACCACCAAAAAATTAGGGACCAATTTTATGATAGGTGGTACATGGTCTTCGATTACCCACCGTGCAACAATTGTGAGGTCCTACAATATTTTCTTAGGAAACTATATAGTGAGTTCATATTGAACAAAATCCCAAATTATTTTGATATGAGGGATTTCTTGGGGAGAGGTGGGGGGTCAGCTCAAGATAGACATAGTGCACAACCAGATCCTACGCGGCAAGGTAGGCGAGCTCTCGCTAGGCCACCTCATGAGCACATTGTTATGCCTTCTGTCGTGAAGGAAAGTGCTGACGTAGAGACATTGTAGATGATCAACACTTTGAACCAGAGTGTCATCCATCATACTAGCCCTATTCTACAATGCCATCCAGGGGAGTCTTCGAGTGGTGGCCTTCGAACACATGTGTGTCACTCTTACGGGGCTACTTGTTCATATGACCCCACCAACACTCAGGAGACTGGTATGCAGGATTCATCTCCAACTATGGAGATGGAGAGGGAAACTGACATTTTGCATGAGGCATATGGCATTGATAGTCAGATAAAATATAGTGCATGTTCATTGAATTTAATTTATTAAATTTCAATTTTGAAATGCAAGATTATCTAAATTTTTTTTATGATTTTAATAAAATTGCAGGGCCACAGTGTTGAGACTGGATACACCGGCCCCCCACCTGCTTATTTCTGCAGTATACCTATCGCTGGGGTATGTAACTAGTAAAAAATTATAAATTTATTGCATGTTAATAGCATTGTTTTAGGAATGGTAATTTAATATGCGATTTTGGATGTTGAACAGACTAATATTGGAGGTTTTGATGGAACACTTCCCAGTGGCAGTGGATTTACACAAACCTACACAAAGGTAATAGAATAAAGAGTTTAACTAATGAATCAAGTACTTAATAGATTTGTGTATTTTATATGCACATCATTGATTACGTTGAATAATTTATTATTTTATTTTCAGATGTTGCAAGCCAAAACACCTCCGGATGTGGCGAGGGAAACAGAGATTAGTGTGTCATCTGCTATACAATCCTCGATGGCTCTGACACTAGAGGTATGAGGCAAATTAGTAAATTTAAATTTACATTTGTTGTTATAGATGTTAGTTAGTGAAAAATCAAACCATTATTGATTGGCGTTACATTTTAATTTCTATTTGTATGGTTTATACAGGGCTTGAGCATGCCTGAGCATGGGCGTGAGAATATTTCCCTCGTGGAGAGAGATCATGAGATGGTGGTAAGTGATTATTTTGTCAAATATATCATTTTTTATAATGTAATTTCTATATATTCATGTCTTTACTTCTTATTGTAACAGTTAAAACTTCACTATGAACTAAACCCTAGGAGGAGCAGTAGGAGCACTCCTCGAGCGCAACAAAAATGAGTTACAAAACTATCACCATTTGATCGAAAAGGAAAGGGAAAGAATTTATTTCCAGGGCATGGAGAGCAATGACTTTTGATTCCAGAGCCCTTTGTTGTATGCCTACATGGCAGTTTTGTACATATTTTTATTGGACATATTTGACATTGTATGCATATATGGGATTCTCGTAATCCTATATGGCTATTTTGTACATATATTTCATACTTCTACCGACATATATTGATGTATGCCTACATGGCTATTTGGTTAATACAAATATATTTTATCGATGCCTGTCCATATTTGCATTCTAAATCGATAGTTCAATAGATATGAGTTACGTGTATTCAAGTGCATAGTTTACAACTTACATGTATACTTTATGACTTACTTGCATTCAAATGTATACTTTGTGGCTTATGTGTTTTCATGCGTATACCTTGTATTCGTGCATATACTTTGTATTAATTTGTGTATACTATGTATTCATGTGTATACTTTTTGAGGGTTACGTGTTTTTGAGTACTTGTGCTTCCCTTATTGACATGTAACTAAAAGCCAACTTTCAAAACAAGCAACCGTTGCATTTCAAATTTGTTGCTTTATGCAACTTACAAATTTGCAACTTTAGACTCCTCCAACCTAATGAGTATATCTAATGACCTCTAAAATCCTTGAAAATCTTCATTGATTTTATTTTTATTGTCCCTCTCTTGTTTTTCTTCCTCAATTTCACTAGGATCATACATTGACCTTCTTTCCCCTCCTAAAGTTTGGACCACATCCATTACCTCCACATAAAAATGGACATACTTGATCTTCTTGGTTCCCACACCATGATATGGTTGTGCAAATGATAGTGAAGCAAAGTAATCATCTTTCTTCCTCTTCCATGAAAACCAAGCTCTCTAAATGGTATATCAAACTCTAGTTCAAAATATTTTAGAACTGGATGCTCCTATAGCTCTCTTACTCGCTTCACAAATCCTTGAATATATGCATTGATTTTATTTTTCTTGTCCCTCTCTTGTTGTTCTTCCTCAATTTCATCAGGATCATACATTGACCTTCTTGTCCCTCCTAAATTTTGGACCACATCCATTACCTCCACATAAAACTGGACATCCTTGGTCTTCTTGGTTCCCACGCCATCATATGGTTATGCTGATGAAAATAAAGCAAAGTAATAATCTTTCTTCCTCTTCCATGAAAACCAAGCTCTCTAAATGGTATATCAAACTCTAGCTCAAAATCTTTTAGATGAGGCTGCTCCCATAGCTCTCTTACTCACTTGACAAATCCTTGAAAATTTGCATTGATTTTATTTTTCCTGTCCCTCTCTTGTTGTTCTTCCTCAATTTCATCAGGATCATACATTGACCTTCTTTCCCCTCCTAAATTTTGGACCACATCCATTACCTCCACATAAAATTGGACATCCTTGGTCTTCTTGGTTCCCACGCCATGATATGGTTATGCAAATGAAAATGAAGCAAAGTAATATTCTTTCTTCCTCTTCCATGAAAACCAATCTCTCTAAATGGTATATCAAACTCTAGTTCAAAATATTTTAGATGAGGCTGCTCCCATAGCTCTCTTACTCGCATGACAAATCCTTGAAAATCTGCATTGATTTTATTTTCCATGTCCCTCTCTTGTTGTTCTTCCTCAATTTCATCAGGATCATACATTGACCTTCTTTCCCCTCCTAAATTCTGGACCACATCCATTACCTCCACATAAAACTGGACATCCTTGGTCTTCTTGGTTCCCATGCAATGATATGGTTATGCAAATGAAAATGAAGCAAATTAATCATATTTCTTCCTCTTCCATGAAAACAAAGCTCTCTAAATGGTATATCAAACTCTAGTTCAAAATCTTTTAGATGAGGTTGCTCCCATAGCTCTCTTACTTGCTTCACAAATCCTTGAAAATATGCATTGATTTTATTTGTCTTGTCCATACATGAACATGATATGATTATATACATGAAAAGGTCACTTAAAAATAGTATAATAAAAGTAAAAAATGTCTTAAAGAACTATTCATAGTTATATCGGCCCATCGAGGGAATGCCATAATTCGTTCCACTGATGTTTATTTGTTACAACGATGTGTTTACTTTTGTTGACTCTATTGGTATATCGGGGAGAGAACCTTAGGTGTTAGCCCGATAGGGTATTGTTACTCCAATACTAGATTGTGAGCTATTTTCATCGGCCCATCAGCGGGGTTGTGATGGGGGTTTTGCCGATGAAGCATTGTTAGGCCGATGGTATTGAATTTCTCGAGGAATGGGTGAATAACTATGGGATTTCAATTTTATGGGTGAATCTCTAAAACCACTAAAATAGACCTTCTTCATGAAATGGAGGAACAAGGTTCTCTCCACCAATGATCATATGCTTTTTGTGCGGAATAATCGAACTTCTCAACCGTCATTTGTATGTTTCTCTTTTCCAGTGTTTTGCATGCCATCATAAGGGATCAAGCTGATTGAACGCAAGTCGGATCAATTCCACGTGTTTGGGTTTGAAAGAGGACCATGCCTAGTGTAAACCTACCTATTGGGATGTGTTGGAGCAGTTAGATTGGTCACACAAATTGCAAAACAAAAGTTGCACCACTTCGCAACTTTGCACAACTTGAATTTGACATTTTTTCCATCCAGTGAAAATCCGCCGCCACAGGAAAATCTCTCTGAGATAGCCAAAGTCGAGAGAGGTTTTTGTAGAGGGGCCCAATGAAATCTTGTAGGATCAGACGAAAAGTTTCTAAGCATCACGTTATCCGAGTAATAGCATGCTGAAGTTTGCAGCCATTTTTCACTTTGGACCCTTAAGGGATCGATCCGGTGGAACGTAGCTTGGAGCGATTCCACGTGTTTCAGTGCAAAAGAGGACCATTCCTAGTGTAAACAAACCTATTCAGATGCGTTGGAGCAGTCCACTTGGTCACATGAGCTGCATAACGAATTTGCACCACTTTCCAACTTTGCACTGCTTGCATTTGACGCTTTTTCCATCAAGTGAAAATCCGCTGCCATGGGAAAACCACTCTGAGATAGCCAAAACCAAGAGAGGTTTTTGTACAGGGTCCCAACATGATCCTATAGGATTAGAAAAGAAGTTTCTAAGCATCACGGTATCTGAGTAATCACATGCTGAAGTTTGCAACCATTTTGTACTTTAGACCCTTAAGGGATCGATCCAGTGGAACGTAGCTCAGAGCGATTCTGCATGTTTCGATGTGAAACAAGACCATGCCTAGCATAAAAATACCTATTCGGATGTGTTGGAGTATTTATTTTTGTCATACGAGTTATAGAGTGAAAGTTGCATCACTTTGCAACTTTGCACAACTTGAATTTGACACTTTTTTCATCAACTGAAAATCTACCACCACAGGAAAACCACTCTGAGATAGCCAAAACCGAGAGAGGTTTTTGTAGAGGGGCCCAATGCAATCCTATAAGATTAGATGAAAATTTTATAAGCATCACGGTATCCGAGTAATAGCATGATGAAGTTTGCAGCCATTTTGCACTTTGGACCTTTAAGGGATTGATCCGGTGGAACGTAGCTTGGAGCGATTCCGCATGTTTCGGTGCTAAAAAAGACCATGCCTAGCATTAAAATACCTATTCAGATGCATTGGAGGATTTTGTTTGGTCACACAAGTTGCAGAGCGAAAGTTACACCACTTTGCAACTTTGCACAGCTTGAATTTGACACTTTTTCCATCAACTGAAAATCCGCCGCCACGGGAAAACCACTCTAAGATAGCCAAAACCGAGAGAGGTTTTTGTAGAGGGGCCCAACATGATCATTTAGGATCAGATAAGAAGTTTCTAACAATCACAGTATCCGAGTAATAGCATGCTGAAGTTTTGCAGCCATTTTGCACTTTGGACCCTTAAGGGATCGATCCGGTGGAACGTAGCTTGGAGCGATTCCACGTGTTTTGGTGTGAAACAAGACCATTCCTACCATAAACATACCTATTCAAACACATTGGAGCAGTTAGTTTGGTCACACGAGTTGCAGAGTGAAAGTTGCACCACTTTGCAACTTTGCATAGCTTGAATTTGACACTTTTTCCATCAATTGAAAATCCACCGCCACAGGAAAACCACTCCAAGATAGCCAAAACCAAGAGAGATTTTTGTAGAGGGGACCAACGCGATCTTGTAGGATTAGACAAGAATTTTCTAAGTATCATGGTATCTGAGTAATAGAATGCTAAAGTTTGCAGCCATTTTGCACTTTGGACCCTTAAGGGCTCGATCCAGTGGAACGTAGCTCGGAGTGATTCCACATGTTTCTATGGGAAACAAGACCATGCCTACCATAAACATACCTTTTCAGATGCATTGGAGTAGTTATTTTGGTCACACAAGTTGCAAAGCGAAACTTGCACCACTTTGCAACTTTGCACATCTTGAATTTGACACCTTTTCCATCAATTGAAAATCCGCCGCCACGAGAAAACCACTCCGAGATAGCCAAAATTGAGAGAGGTTTTTGTAGAGCGGCCCAACTCAATCTTGTAGAATCATACGAGAATTTTCTAAGCATCATGGTATCCGAGTAATAGCATGTTGAAGTTTGCAGCCATTTTGCACTTTGGACCCTTAAGGGATCGATCTGGTGGAATGTAGCTCAGAGTGATTCCGCGTGTTTTGGTGCGAAAGAGGACCATTCATAGTGTAAAAATACATATTCGAACGCGTTGGAGAAGTCCACTTGGTCACACGAGTTGCAGAATGAAATTTGCACCACTTTGCAACTTTGCACTGCTTGCATTTGACGCTTTTTCAATCAAGTGAAAATCTGCCACCATGGGAAAACCACTCCGAGATAGCCAAAAATGAGAGAGGTTTTTGTAGAGGGGCCCAATGCAATCTTGTACGATTAGATGAGAAGTTTCTAAGTGTCACGGTATCTGAGTAATAGCATGCTGAAGTTTGCAGCCATTTTGCACTTTGGACCCTTAAGGGATCGATCCGGTGAAACGTAGGTCAGAGCGATTCCGCGTGTTTTAGTGTGAAACAAGACCATGCCTAGCATAAAAATACCTATTTGGATGCATTGGAGCAGTTATTTTGGTCACGCGAGTTGCAGAGCGAAAGTTGCACCACTTTGCAACTTTGCACAACTTGAATTTGACACTTTTTCCATCAACTGAAAATCTGCTACCATGGGAAAAGCACTCCGAGATAGCCAAAACCGAGACATGTTTTTGTAGAGGGGCCCAATGTGATCCTGTAGGATTAGATGAGAATTTTATAAGCATCACGGTATCTGAGTAATAGCATGTTGAAGTTTTGCAACCATTTTGCACATTGGACCCTTAAGGGATCGATCCAGTGGAACGTAGCTCGGAGTGATTCCACATGTTTCGGTGTGAAACAAGACCATACCTACTATAAACATACCTATTCAGATGCATTGGAGCAGTCCACTTGGTCACACGAGTTGCAGAATGAAATTTGCACCACTTTGCAACTTTGCACTGCTTGCATTTGATGCTTTTTCCATCAACTGAAAATCCGCCGCCACGGGAAAAGCACTCCGAGATAGCCAAAACCGAGAGAGGTTTTTGTAGAGGGGCCCAACATGATCTTGTAGGATCAGATGATAAGTTTCTAAGCATCATGGTATCTGAGTAATAGCATGCTAAAGTTTGTAGCCATTTTGCACTTTGGACCCTTGAGGGATCGATCCGGTGGAACATAGCTCAGAGTGATTCCGCGTGTTCCGGTATGAAACAAGACCATGAATACCATAAACATACATATTCAGATGTGTTGGAGTAGTTAGTTTGGTCACATGAGTTGCAGAGCGAAACTTGCACCACTTTTCAACTTTGCACAACTTGAATTTGACACTTTTTCCATCAAGTGAAAATCCGCCGCCATGGGAAAACCACTCCGAGATAGCCAAAACTGAGAGAGGTTTCTGTAGAGGGGCCCAACTCAATCTTGTAGGATCAAAAAAGAATTTTCTAAGAATCATGGTATCCGAGTAATAGCATGTTGAAGTTTGCAGCCATTTTGCACTTTGGACCCTTAAGGGATCGATCCGATGGAACGTAGATCAAAGCGATTCTGCGTGTTTCAATGCGAAAGAGGACCATTCCTAGCATAAAAATACCTATTCAGATGCATTGGAGCAGTCCACTTGGTCACACGAGTTGCAGAATGAAATTTGCACCACTTTGCAACTTTGCACTGCTTGCATTTGACGCTTTTTCCATCAAGTGAAAATCCACCGCCACAGGAAAACCACTCCGAGATAGCCAAAACCGAGAGAGGTTTTTGTAGAGGGGCCCAACATGATGTTGTAGGATTAGATGATAAGTTTCTAAGCATCACGGTATCTGATTAATAGCATGCTAAAGTTTGTAGCCATTTTGCACTTTGGACCCTTGAGGGATCGATCCGGTGGAACATAGCTCAGAGTGATTTTGCGTGTTTCGGTGTGAAACAAGACCATGCATACCATAAACATACCTATTCAGATGCATTGGAGTAGTTAGTTTGGTCACATGAGTTGTAGAGAAAAACTTTGTGTTGCTGCCCTTGTAGATTTTGGCGGAAAAGGCATGAAAAATGAGGTTTCACCCTAGGGTTTGATAAAATATTTTATGTAGAGGTTGGGTGATTGTATTTTGAGTTTTTGCAGGTGATTTTAAGAAGGTCTGAGGCAATGGCATATTCTGGTAAGGTGTGGAACCATTCCTTTCAATAAACCCTCCTTATACTAGCATTGTTTACATTTCAAAATTCAAATTTTGCAAATTTTCCTATTGAAGGCATTTACAGAACAAGGTGCTACTGCACCAAATATGAACTCCAAAATTACAATATTTGAGTAGATCTCATTATGTAAGTAAATCTCATTACAATGACTTAGGTACTTCATTCTCACAGATCTTTTACAATGTCACTCATATATCGAGATTCTCTTTAAATGTCTACATCATAGGTGCCCATTATGAGGTTAACTTCAATTGAGTAACTTCATATTCCCTCGCTAAGCTTCACATGCTCTTTCATAATGGCTTGAAATAAAAATTGAGATTTGTCAAGATCATCAAAATAATGATGTTGTGTTGTTTTTTTAGCTGAGATTCTCTTTGATGGCTCATAAATCAACATTTTTTGCAACGAGAGATCAATCAATTTTTAGTAGTTTACTTACAAATACGCAAAGTAAAAGAGAAAAAGAAAAAGAGCATCCAAAATGGAAATGAAATAAAAATAGATGGAAGGCACTTATAGATATGCATGCAGGTCTCACAACTTAGTCACTCCTGGACATACATCTTCATTGGGAATTCCAACATACCTATTGCACACAACACCTCTCATGAATAGAGTAAGTTAAAATTTTAGATGCTCTTATAATTTCTACATCATAGCTGCTCATGATAAGGTTAACTTCAAATGAATAACTTGAAATCCTCTCACCAACCTTTTCTAGGCTAACATTCTCATGGATGCCTCATATATCTGCATTTTTTGCAAGGGGACACCAATCATGGAAGGCACTTACAGATGTTGCATGCAGGCATCAAAATAAGGATGTTGCATTTCTTTTCTGGCTGACATTCTCTTGGATGGCTCATATATCTGCATTTTTTGCAAGGGTACACCAATCACTTTAAGAGAATATGATAGCATTGGCATCAAACAAATTAATGTGCATACAAGTATAAAGTAATAAGAACCAATGTGCATATACTTACAAATTAATCCAACGAACCATCCGGGTTTTCTCTACTCTTTATTGTGTCAAGTATTGCCTCATGGTCAGACTCACGGACCTTCCACAAGGTCTTCTTCAAAGGTCTACCCCATATTTGGTCAAAAAAACATTGGATGCCATGACAAGGTTCGATTAATGAAGAATCTTACGATGTGTGTCAAAGTCTTGAAATAGCCAATCTTTAGCACTCAAATGTGGGTACCTTCTAAGCCATGTTCCAGTAACCACAACTGAGCCTGTAGGGTATTCAATGTTTTCTCCATCTATAATTGGGGCTTCCAATTTATTTTTGGCCTCAACACAATGACACAAGTAATAGTCTGTTCCCTCTTCATTGTCTTCATCTACAATAACTACATAAACATGCCTTGCATTGATATGTGCAAAAAATATCTTGAAATTTGTCAACATTACAAATACAGTACAAATTAAGATAATGATATGGAATTTCAACAACTAAGAAAGTATATATATCACCTAGTTGAACTAGATCTGATACATGGTCAAAGTCGACCGATGCTTCCATCTATGTCAGTTCTAATACCATCAGAGGGTGATACGTGTGAAGTGGGCTAAGATAACTTGTCAACCATTTGTCAACCCACTCCCCTGACTCACAATCATTCCAGGCTTGCATTGTACATGAAGAAAAAAAGCATGCCATCTTTCGTGTATCGATACTCCATGAACCTGCATTTGAGCTAAGGAAAGAGTGTACCTCACTCGATCCAGTTAGTGTACAACAGTCCTCATATGGTGCAATGTTAGTATCATCCATCAACCAAAAAAATCTATGAACTGAAGACGTGCCTTCATTACCTGGACCCATCGAAACATTACACCACTCGACGATTGATTTTGCATCTGTCAACTTTTCACTGTCTATATACTTTTACTCTTCTCGTGCCAATGCTCTTTTCACGCATGATCCTGCACCATCATGCTCCCCCTTTCCACGTTCAACCTCACAAAAGTTCCACATATGTTGAACACTTGTAGTTACATGCATCCTACACAACTAGTAGAACATCCGTGATTTTTTGAATTGTGCTACACAGTTATCAGACCATATTATATGTCGGTCATATTTTATGCCCCTCTAAGCCAAACCACTGTACAACATCTAGAAGCAACCTTGCACGAACTCTGGAGAATGTGTGCAATCATCACTAATGTAAAAGTGGTACTCCCTCAATACCTTCCTTTGGTCATTTGTACTATCAGATGCATGAATGAATGCTATGTGCACAAATATTGAAACCTGTGTGGAGTTGTAATACTGTGACTGCACCTCATGTTGTGGTTGTAGAGTGTAGTTCTCTACAAAGTCAACCACTGATACTATGCTTCCAACTAGAAAGGTGTCCTTGCATAGCTTGAATTGTGTTTCCAACCATCAGGCTCTATGGGTATGCATTGCATACTCAGACAATATATTGTCACGAAACATGGATATAAATTGGTACACTGGAATCTTCTCAATAACCAAACCACACCTTTTTTCTTGAGACCCATCTTTTGTAGCATATGCCACTATTTTTTACTTCTCAAACTCTACTAGTTTTTGTCCCACCTCATCTATGCTTTCCATATGTTGACATACTGGCATACACTGGAAGCCACCGCAATACTTGCATGAACCATCCAAGCATGCTGTCCTATAGAATATCTGGCCATCCTCTATTTCACATATTTTTTTTGATAAGAACTCTCTTGAAGATTTTGGTGGGGCTTCTATGCCACAATCCTGCAAAACATCATTAGTATCCAAATCTACACATCTAGAACGATAAACATCATAATGGTTAGAAAATTCAATATGTAGTCTACAACAACAAGTAGTGCATGTGTGATTTATCTTGACATAAGAATGTTTAAGCATTTCAAAAAATCTTTGAGAAACACTAATTTGAGGATAATCATTTTCAAAATTTTGAAAAAATTGGGTTTGAGTCATATCCAAAAAATGCTTTGGATGTGGCTCATGATTCCGACTACCGATTCTCCTTCTTACCACATCCCTTTGATTCAAAAATGTTCTTGTGTTATTATTCCAATACTCTTCAATTAGTGTTCTCAAGGCTTGGAAAAATTCTTTATCTTTTTGTGACAGTCTCCTCGAGAATGCCCATAATTCATTTGAATCATTGCCCTCAATTCTTTTCCGCCTTTGAATGGCTCTTGATAAAGTTTTTCTACTAATTTCGGTTTGTTCACTCGTCTTTTTAATGAGACGAGCTCTCTTTGTTTGACAGCTTACCAAGGTTGATGTAATGACATGTCGAGTGACATTACTATCCTTTGAGCGTGAGGTCTTACCCACACTCTCATAAGCATCCATTAGATTCTTCATAATAATGTCATCACTCGATGCATTCGATGTTCTCAACCCAAGAGTCTTCATGATGTTCCTATACTTTACACCCCGCATCATTTCAACAAATAGTTGAAATCTTGTAGTTTCATTTAGCTTTTCAAAGAATCGTTTCCAAATCTTATCAGCATATCTTCTACAAGTGTGTGTTGAAATATTACCTTCCATGTGTTACAAAATATCATCATCAATATTAATCAAATACTTTGGCTTTCTACGCAAAATTCTAGGTGGTGTTCTCCTAGGTAAATACATCTCAACATTAGTAATTTCATCAATATTTAATTGAGGTGGGCTAGATTGCGTACCTTCGATCGAGGGTGGAGAAGAAGACATACCTTGAGGTTCACATGGGTATGATGGCATACCTTCTTCATCAAATCTGAGTGATAATGTACTCTCAACTTGAGATGTGTTGGATGGTGTCCAATAATATTCACTTGAGGTAGATGGTGTCCCTCCATATTCACTTGCAGTAGATGGTGTTCATCCATATTCACTTCTGCTAGATGGTGTCCCTCCATATTCGCTTGTGCTTAATGGTGTCCCTTCATATTCACTTGTTGTAGAGGGTGTGTCCAACTATGGTATCTGAATTTGTCTTATGACGATGCTTTCGTATTCATGCCTTTTGTGCTGCCAATTCCCGTTCTTTTTTTGACAGTTGAGGTTCCTCTTCAATTGGCTCATTTTCTTCAATCTTTTCCAATTTCTTCTTTTCACGATATGATGCCACCCGAACTCTCTCCTTTTCTTTGAAGGTTTCATTCTCTTCATCTGTTAGTTTCCTCTTTGCCTTTTTCTTCGGCATGGCGGATAATTTTATTTGTACCATGGTAATGAGATGAATATTAGTTCCTAAAAAATGTATCCATTCAAGTTAATTGAAAAATATATATCATTCAAGGCTTCATTTAAATAATACTTACAATCATCCTATACAAAAGTTAACGTGGTATGCCATGATTGCATTTTGGCAAAGTTGTGAAGAGATAAGTTAGTTAAGAAGTTACAAAAATAGTTAGATACATTGGGGGGCATTGAGTTTGAAGGGAAATAAGATAAATATCATGTAAGTTACAATCATAATGAGTGTAATGGCATTGTGAGTGTTTGATAAGTTTGTGGTGCAGGAGGACCTTGACAATCTATGGTATGTTACAATCAATTTTGCAATCAATTTTATGATGGTTAATCTATGTTTTGGGTCTGACAAAGATTTGAAACCAAGTTATAATGTTTTGTGGAAATATGAAATCAAGTGAAATTGAAGGATTTTGATGAAAAAATGATTGAGTTTTGTTCATTGATCTTTTTCAATTTAAGTTAGGGTCAAAAGTACCCTTGATGATTTGTGGATCCTGGTAGATGCTCTGCATCAAGTTTAAAATGGTAATTGAAAAGTGTATATAATTGTGTAATTTGAAATGTGCATTGACAACGTAAGGTTATAATGACAAACAAAAATGAAAGAAATCCATAATAGAATGAAAGAAAATGTATAAAGACTTCACATATCTAAAAAACCAGACTTTCAAATGGAGGAGTTCAACCCAATTATTTAGGCTTAGCTTCTTCTTTCTTCAAACTCCACAACAATTTGACTTGTTCAAAAGCTTGTTCCCCTCCAAACTTCAATTCTATATCAGTTTTCAATGGAATTCAAACTTCAATTCATATTATATGTCTTTCAATGTGGAAACTCTTCTATTTCATGCAAAGGTGGTAGAAATATCATGGAAAAGGTGATGGAATGTGAAGAACATGCTTGCACACTTCACAACATCATCAAAAAGCTACTTTTTATCAGAGCACACGCAAAACCAGAAGAATATACAGACTGTGGGCCTTGACATCACGGGTATATTGGGTTTTTTTACCATTTTTAGTGGAATAAACAACGCGCTCATGTTATAACGTGAGCACGTTATTTCTTCCTAAAATGATGAGAGAAAGGGAGGGAGGGAGGGAGAGAGAGGGAGGGAGGGAGAGGGAGAGAAGAAGAGTGAGAGAGAAAGAGTGAGAGGGAGAGTGAGGGAGGGATGGGGGAGGGAGGAAGGGAGGGAGGGGGGAAGGGAGAGAAAGAGGGAGAGAGAGGGAGGGGGAGGGAGAGAGGATTGGAAAGGGAGAGAGGGAGGGAGAGAAAGAGGGAGAGAGAGGGAGGGAGAGGGAGAAAGGATTAGAAAGAGAAAGAGGGAGAGAGTGGGAGAGTGGGAGAAGGGGAGAGTGGGAGAGAAAGAGGGAGAGGGAGAGAGGGAGAGAAA
>CM021100.1:534883445-534954528 GCA_007115665.2 Sequoiadendron giganteum | reverse complement strand
CTTAAACCCTCATCCCTCAACCCTCTACCTTCAATCCTAAACCCTTAACCCTAAAACCTCAACCCCTATACCTTATACCCTATATGTTGGAACCTGAACCCTAATTCATCAACCTTATACCCTCAACCCTCTACCCTCATCCTTAAACTCTTGACCCTCAACCCTTAAACCCTAAACCATTAAAACCTCTACCATCTACCCTATGCATTAAACCCTTAACCCTCAATTCTCAAACCTCAACCCTCAACCCTTAATCCCTTAATCCTCAACCCTTAAACCCTAAACCCTCAACCCTTATACCCTCTACCTTATACATTAGACACTCAACCCTAATCCTTCAACCATATACCCTTAAACCTATACCCTAAACCCTCTACCCTCAACCCTAAATCCTCAACCCTAAACCCTAAACCCTTAAACCTTCTACCCTCAACCCTCAACCCTCAACCCTCAACCCTCAACCCTCTACCCTCTACCCTATACCCTCAACCCAATACCCTAAACCATCAATCCTATACCCTCAATTCTCAACTCTCTATCCTATACATTAAATCCTCAACCCTCATATATCTCTATCCCTCTCTCCTATTCTCTCCTTCTCTCTATCTCACTTCTCCCTCCATCTCTCCCTCCATCTCTCCCTCCATCCTTCCCTCCCTCTCTACCCTAATCCCTCAACCCTATACCCTCAACCCTTAAACCCTTAAACACTCAACCCTCACCCCGATACCCTCTACCCTAAACCCAATACCTTTTACCATCAACCCTATACCCTCAACCCTTAAACACTTAAACCCAAGTAAACTCTCTACTCTAATCCCTCAACCCTCAACACTTAATCCCTCGACCCTTAAACCCTCTACCCTCTACCCTCTACTCTCTACCCTCTACCCTCTACCCTCTACCATCTACCCTCTACCCTCTACCCTCTACCCTCAACCCTCAACCCTCAACCCTCAACCCTTAAACCCTCTACCATCTACCCTCTACCCTATACACTCAACCCTCAACCCTCAATTCTCAACCCTTGACCCTTAATCCCTTAACCCTAGGTAGGTAGGGAAACATAGGTGAGATACAGAGTGATGAAGGGAGAGCTAGGTAAAAAAAGGGATAGGGGAGATAAATATAGGTAGAGAGGGTAGGAGATGTAGAGAGAGGAGAGATAGAGAGAAGTAGAGAGGGGAGGGAGGTAAAAGTAGGGAGGAGATAGAGTTGTGTGTGTGTGTGTGTGAGAGAGAGAGAGAGAGGGGTAGGGAGGAGACACAGTTGAGATATAGAGTGATGGAGGGAGAGGGGAGATAAAGATAAATATAGAGGGAAGGAAATGTAGAGAGAGATTATAGATAGAGAGAAGTGGAGAGTGCAGGGATGGTGGGAGAGGAAAGGAGATAGAGGTGAGTGTGTGTGAGAGTGAGAGGAGAGAAAATAAGGGGAGAGAGGAAGGGGGAGGGAGAGAAAGAGATTAGAGAGGGAAAGGGGGAGAGATAGAGAGTAGAGAGGGAAGGAGAGAGTAAGAGAGAAAGAGGGGTAAGGGAGAGAATGGTAGGTAGTGGAGGGAGAGGTAGGTAGAGAGGGAAGGAGGGAGAGAGGGAAGGAGGGAGAGTGAGATGGAGAGAGTGGTGAGATAGAGAGTAGAGAGGTAAGGAGAGAATGAGAAATAGAGATAAAGAGAGAGAGGGAGGTTGGAGGGAGGGAGAGGTAGAAAGGGATAAGTGAGACATATAGAGGGAATGAGGGAAAGTGGGATAGAGATAATGGTGATTTAGAGAGGAGGGAGTGAGAGGGAAGGAGGGAAAGTGGAGAGAGGGAATGGTGATTTAGAGAGGAGGGGGTGATAGGTAGGGATAGAGATAATGGTGAGATAGAGAGGAGAGAGTGAGAGAGAAAGAGAGGGATGGAGAGACAGAGAGAGAGGTAGGTAGAGGAAGGGAGAGGAGAGATAGAGAGTAGAGAGGGAAAGAGGTAGGGAAGGAGGCATAAGTGAGATAGAGAGGGATGGAGAGAGAGAGAGTGATGGAGGGAGAGGTATGTATAGAGAGGGAAAGTGAGAGGAGAGATAAAGAGTACAGAGGGAAGGGAGAGGTAGGGAGATAGAGGTGTGTGTGGTGAGATAGAGAAAAATATCGATTGAGAGAGAAAGAGGGGGAGGGAGGGAGGGACAATAGTGAGAGATATTGGGAGGAGAGACAAAAAGAAGTGGAGGGAGGGTGAGGTCGAGAGAGGGAGGGAGAGGAGAGATAGAGAGAAGTAGAGAGGGAAGGATCGAGGGAGGGAGTGTTAGTGAGGGAGATAGAGATAGAGTGAGTGGTGAGATAGAGAGGGGAGAGTGAGAGGGAGGGAGAGAGAATTATGAGATAGAGAAGAGAGAGTTAGAGAGAAAGTGGGGGAAGAGGGGTAAAGAGTGAGAGAGAGATGTAGGTAGAGGGAGGGAGAGGAGAGATATAGAGTAGAGAGGGAAAGAGGTAGGGAGGGAGGCATAAGTGAGATACAAAGTGATGGAGGGAGAGGTAGGTAAAGAGAGAGAGGGGAGATAAAGGTAAGTAGAGAGGGAAGGAGATGTAGAGAGAGAAGAGATAGAGAGAAGTAGAGAGGGGGGAGGCAGATATAGGGATGAGATAGAGGGGTGTGTGAGAGAGAGAGAGAGGGGAGAGAGAGAGCAAGGGAGAGAGAGAGAGGGAGTGGAGAGATAGAGAGTAGAGAGAAGGAGAGATAAAGTTGATACAACTTGCTAACTACTAAAATTTGACCTCCTAATTATTGAAATTTGAATTGTTGATTATTGAAATTTGACTAAGTCTGAAATTTTTAAGATCTTCCAAAAACTAGAATTTGCATTATAATTCCTAGAGATCTAAAACCACTCTCAAAAATCTTTCCTATATACATGTAATATAACTTAAAGTATAAGAAATTAAATGTCCATATCTAAATGTAAACTTATACTTAAATGTTTATTTCATGTATATAGTTTCCTTGGAAGAGAAAGCGAAAATAAAAGAGTTTAGAAAAATGCATTCCAAAATTCATTGCAAAAAGAAAGAGAACTCACACTTGTTCACTCATTGCAAAACTCAATCCATTTGGCGCACACCAAATTTGGCGCTCGCCAAATGGTAAAGCCATTTGGAGAGCACAATATGGCCCATTACGGGTTTTTTTTGCAATTTGGCACCAAAATTGTGTCATAGATTGGTGCACTTACTCCTATACCCTCTACCATCGACCCTATTCCCTCAACCCTCAAACCTTAAACCCTAATACCCTAGAAACCGTCAACCCTATAGGTCCTCCACCCTAATCCCTCAACCCTATACCCTCAACCCTTATCACTTTCTCTCTATCTATACATATCAGCTCTCCGTCCCTCCCTCCCTCCCTCCCTCCTACCCTCTCTAATAGCTCTATCTACCGTCTCCCTCTTTCTACGTACCTCTCATTCAATCAATCCCTACCACCCTCTTTCACTCCATCTATCCATCTCTCTCTATGTCCCTCCCACTCTATACCACTCTCTCCCACTCCCTCTCTCTCCCTCTCTCTCATGTCTCTCCCTCCCATCCCCCCCCTCTCTCCCTCTCTCTCATGTCTCTCCCTCCCATCCCCCCTCTCTCTCAAGTCTCTCCCTCTGGCAACCTAACTAGATAACTCTCTCTCTGTCTCTCTCCCCTCTCTCTATCTATCCCTTCCACCCTACCTAGATAAGTTCCTCTCACTCCACCCCCCCTCTTTCTCTACCTCTATCAGGTCACTCCCTCCCACACCCTCTCCCTCTCTTAGGTATCTCACTCACACTCCCTCTCTCTCCCACTCCCTCTCTCTCCCTCCTCTCTTTTCCACCTCCTCTCACTACTACCTATCTCTGGTCTCTCTCTCTCACCCCCCTCCACACTCTCAGTCTCTCCCTTTGGCTTCCCTCTCTTTTTCTCTCTCTCTCTCCCCCCTCTCTCTCCTCTCTCTCTCTCCCTCTCTCTATATTCTATCTCTCCCACCCCACCTCTCTCTCTCCCTCCCTCTATCCCTCCCACCCTACCTAGCTAAGTACCTCTCACTCCAACCCCTTCTCTCCCACTCCCTCTCTCTTAAACTCTCACTTCCACCCCCTCTCCATCTCTCTAGACTCTCTCTCTAAATTCTCCCTCCCTCTAAAGACATATGTAAATAAATACATACAAGCATAATACATATGTACATATAATCCTACATCCATACTTGAGCATACATACATACAATATATATGCATTGATACATACAGGCATATGTACATACATACAAACATGCATACATGACATTAAAGCATACATGTACATACAAACATACAAATATATCAGCATACATTCAATATATTGGCATTTAACATAAAGGAGGACATAATGTGAGAGCGTTATAATGCACTCGCGTTATGTCCTAGCTAACATGTTTCCCGCAGAAGCAAAAACAATGTCAAAATTGAAATATAACGCGAGTGCATTATAGCGCGCTCGCGTTATATCTTGCTTTGGGAATTCCTGAGCCTTAGGCTTGGTATTTGCCTTGGAATACCAACCCAAAGGCTTGGAAGGAATTCCCAATGACCAAAGATGTGTTTTTTAAAAATCTACCATACTTCACATAATCGAGTCCGTGCTCACCGTCAAGATTGCATTTGGTTCAATATCGAAAAAATCGAACACATGGGTAATGTTGGGTTCTCTCTTAGCTATCCAATGATGTAAATTTTTTCACTTTCTGAAAATGTTAAGCCTTTCATCCATAATTTATTTTATTTGTATGTCTTTTTTTTGCCAAAAAACAATGTTTGGTATTTTTTTCGTTATAAATTAACCCTTCATCGAATTTTTGAATAAATTACATTTTTAGAAACTAGACTCCATTCTACAAATTTAATAAAAATAAAATAAAATTCAATTAGTTTCCAAAAGTTGTAGGGGTAGCACGGCCAAAATTCTATATTTTAGGATATGTCCACTTCGAAAATTAGTAAAAAATCAAAAATTCATTAAAAAATTATTAGAAAAATTGTGCATCAACTACATACTATTAGCTAACTTCTAACCATTGCAATTTTAAAAATACTTAAAAAAAATTCACTGTACAAGGGTCGTACAAGAGTTGCTATGTTATTTTTTTCTGACAAAAACAACACCAATTTGTGTACGTCCCTCTTTTGAACCCCTTAATATCAACCATTTTAAAAATAAATTAGTAGTTTAGAAAGTAGACTCGGAGCACTTCGATCCTTGTTTTTGTTCCATCTCAAAATTTTGAGTGTAACTATCCTCAATTTCACGTCCAATGCCAGTATTTCTTGATTTCAAAAAAAAGTTGTCCAATTAAGTCCCCTTTTTGGGAACCATCTTTGTGCACTTACCTCGAGCATGATCCAACTCACCTTCATTCCAAACAATAATCGGCCATGTGAATAGGGTCATATAAGCACAGAACATGACGAAGCCACAATCCAACTTAGAAATTTTTGTAATCATGATTAAGACAAGCAAGAGCCTCAACGAGAAGGGGTCATCCACATCCCACACCCTAGAACCGCTAACACCATAGTTAGCAAAGAGATTTGCAAGACCAATCCCTTCTCTAACAATGTGATAAATACAAAATTCATCAAAGGAATTTAAAATTTCAATGGCATCCATAATAAGGGATTCAACACTCCGTGAGGGGACAAAAGACTTCTTCAGATTGTTGATAATATTTAATGACTCTCCCTCAAGCCACACCTTTCTATAGAATTTAGATTGAGCCATCTTTAAGCCAATTATACTAATCTAAGTTAATGAAAGTATTGACATAATTATATAAATTTCAATCTAAATTAGTCATAGAAATTGTATATGTTAAAATAATATATGCTAGTATGTATTTTTTTTGCTTCGCAAGAGGATATTGTATTAATCTAGAAAATAAGAAGTTACATGCGACTTAGCAGAAACCAAAGGAATTACAAACACCAAAATTTCTGATTACCCCATGACCAAACCCTACCACTTCATCAAACATTAAAAAAACCAACATTATGATGCTATATGATATTTACAAAACCACCACCATTGTTGTCAACTGTATATAAGAACAAGCATTACCCTACCCTAACCATCCACCACCATTGTAGTCAAATTTTACAAACATTCAAAAAATGGCATTATGCCAGGCCGTTGTGACTAATAGAGAGATGCAAACTGGAGTATTAACAATTATTTATCACCGAATTGACCAGAGCACCAGAAACCTAGACCAAACACCCTACCTTGAGAAAATTTCAAGGAGGAACAAAATAACACCCACCACTTACAAGAAACCATTGGCTTTGGAAAAGGCATCGAATTCTTGGACCCATTCAAAGTCACTTACTGCCTCCATCCATAACATCTTTTTTAGGAAATTCACCCCCATCGACCCAATCATCTTGTGCCTAACCAAAGCCATCCCCTTTAAATCCGATAAGAGTGGGTAAAATTTGATGACCTCGCCCAAGAATTTTAGCAGCTTTAGGTCACACAGACACGAAATGCCTCTACCAGGTAATGTCACCTTGAGAACTTCCTCCAAATCACCCAACAATTCTTTCTTAAACAACTTGCAAACCAATGCCCTTGCTTTTGCCTTGGTCGTGTGATTATCTAAGATGGATGCCAAAAACCTTGATACAATTTGCGTGTTCATCTTGAATGTTTCTGTGCACTCTAAATGCCCCTTCCCAAGCACCATTTTCATGACCACCACAATCAAAGCATGCCAATATATTATATAGTTACAAAATATTATTTAACTCATTGACCATGGTCTTCAACAAACAGTCCCCAAGCCATACATGAAACTAGATCTTAATTTCTCTTTATCATTTTGAAAAGTGTGTTTTATATTAATTACTAGTCTCAACTAATTAATTCAGGGTTAGTTGTTTACTTGTGTTGGGTTTATTGTTTTGCCTTAAATTATATGAAAATTTATTTTTATTTCCTTTCAATTATAAATAGAATTGAACAAACATCTCAAATGTTTAAATTTCACTAACTTACTATTATACCACACACTTATCCACTAAATTTAAATGTTGAAGTTGTCTAATATTTTAAAAATATGAAATATTAATATTAAGTAATGTCTTCATAATTTAATTTTTATATTTAACAATCACATTTAAAAGTCAATTAATTATATTAATCTAGGTATAATTATAGTGGAAAAAAAGGTGGATTGCAATGGAGTGTGGTTAATAGAAAATCTTGTCCTATTAACCATAATTATATGAAAATAACATTAAATCAAATTCAAATTATTTTTAATTTGAAAATCAGTCCATACCCACCGAAGTATCATTGGTGCATTGATTATAGGAGCCAATGAGGTTAGCCTCTTCTTTCAGCCCCTCCACCACAACAGATTGACTTGTAGTCAGTCCATCGATGGTGCCCTATTGGGTAAGGGTAGGCTGTGTTTTGGTTTCAATTGCAAATACAATCTCTTTGACTTTATTCAACTTCTCTTTGCTCACCAACTCCTTATTTTTATCAACTTTGACCTTATAGAGCTAAAAGTTTTTTTTTAAATATGTTTGATTTTTGGGCTCACAATCATTTGAAATTCCTTTTTCCTTGCTGTTTCTTTTTATCTTGTCAAATACTAACTATTGTGCATTCTTCCTCCCCCCTTGTCATTAATAGTATAAGGAATGCATTCAGCTTCCACAGGAGGATTCTCCATGTTATTTGATTTTTGAGATTCTAATGTTGTTAATGGGGCTGGGGCATTTATAGCTTCTAAGGGGGTGATGATTTTATCCTCCCCACCTCCACCCCTTTCACTGGTGGCTTTTTTGGTTTCCTTATCGAGATTGTGCACTCTAGTTCATTAACATTCATACCATTGTTGAAGCCATGAATTTTCATACTTTCATAGTAATCCACGTCAATCTCTTCCATGCTTTGAGATGAAGTTTATGAAAACTTGTCTCCCATTAGGGAGTCCAGCTTAACCAACTCATTATTTTTTTCCATATTTTCATTTAGGGTTTTTGTAATTTCTATTGTTTCCCTTGGGTTTTCATTTATAATTTTAACATTTTCCATGCCATTATCCAGATCCTCATTTAGGGTTTTGATGGCCCTTTTGTTTTTTCCAGTGATATCAATTAGAGCACTCTTGTTAATTAAACTATTAGGGTTAACAAGAATTTCCTTTTCGCCACCTAAACCTTTGACATTATTTTCTTCAACATTTTCACCCACCGTTCCAATTGGGTTATGGTAGGAACTATTATCTCCCATAGGAGGTTTTGAACTAGGGTTTTCTCTACTATTAGTGGGAAATTTATTCTCATGTGCCTCTCCTTTTGATAAAGGTAGCACACATTTAGGCCACTCAGCACCTCTAGGGAACACTCGGTTCTACCATTCTCAAGTTTTAGCAGAAGGATGTCAGGGATGTCAACCCATGGGAGGATATAGACTAGAGCTCTTTCATCTATGTGGGGCAGGGCAGATTTAGTGCTATCAAATCTAAGTACCCGTCCATAGGGTTCCAATAAAAGGGCGATGAAATTCCAAACCCTTGGTGGCACGTTTTTTACCACCACCCATCTAGGGATTGAAAGAGCCAAAAAAATGGTTTAGGGCCTCTAGCGACCAAGCCAGTGCCCTTAACATGTTTTTCCCAATACTCCAAAATTGCTTATTGATTACCCGAGTTTTCTTTTCATTGTTTTTGAAAAAAATGACATATAGTCCTTTTTGAATCATCTTACAATATGAGAAATGAATTCCCAATTTCTTACCCCAAACATCAGTCAACTAAGAGTCCATATATTTCCTTTTCGGGACCTTATTAATACCCATGATGGCAAAAAAAACCCCTAACATTTTTAAGCTTAACATATTCCTCACAAAGAGCTTTATTAATTCATAATTCAGAGACATGATGTCAATTTTAGGGGGTTCAGGGGTGAACTTACCTCTCTTGCATCCCCCATCTTCACCACCACTACTCACCTCCACAATGAATTTATCCCTAGCCAGATAGACCACCTTCTCGCCAACAATGACATATTTGAACAACCTGGGTTGCACATTGTCGTCTGGCCCTGCAATGTGTTTTTTAGGGTTTTCGTTGGGGGGATCTATATCCCCATCCATTACAATTCGATAGCGCCCAACCAGCCTTGCATGAGAAAGGAAAGAAGATTAAAATTTTCCCATAGGTTTTAGGAGACAAACAAAGTCGACCACTGAAAAAAGTACCCCTAATTCAAAAGCCTATGTGGAGGAGGGTCGAGCCTCCTCCACCCACATGTGTTAGGCCTGACACAAGTCACTTCCACATTAAACTACTTGCAGAGCGAAAAGATATTCCTATACAAATTTTTAAATTTATCTTTCATAAAAATTTATTTATTATCGAAATAATATTAAAAATAACATATATATATATAAATTTCATGAATTAAAAATGATAAAAATGCTTATCACTTGTTTCATACAATTTAATAAACTCATAATTATTATGATTTTAAATTAAAATGACATGTTTTATGTATACTTACTAGTGTTCTATACTAGATAGTTTTTATAGTTTTATCATTGATGAATAATTAGTAACTAGGTATAAAACATCTTCACTTTCTAATTTATTATAGCAATAATAATTTTTAATAGGTTAAATATTAATAATATATAATTATCTATTTAATTTATCATTTCAATTGTAATTTAAAAAAAAAGTATTTGACTTACAATATTTTAGAAAAAAAATCAATCTTATTGATCATATGTTAGATCTTTAAATAAAATTAAATAAAAGATTTGTTTTGGTAAATTAAGTGCTTTGTTTGGTACAATAATGGTGGTAGATTAAGATCTTGTCTTCTATGTTTAGATGAGTATTGGTTGGTATAATAGTAGTGGTAGATTAACATTTTGTCTTTTATGTTTAGATGAATATTGGTTGGTATAATACTAGTGGTAGATTAACATCTTGTCTTCTATGTTTTGATGAGTATGACTAATATAACTATAATCACATTAATTAGGAATGAAATAAAAATAAAAAATAAAATTCAAAATATAAAAGACACAAATTATATTAATAGATGAATATGAATTAATAAATAAATTGTGAGAGATCAATCACTAAATCTATAATATCTTTACATGAATTAAGGCATCTTTTAGTTATAACTAATAGAATTCTATGCTAAATAATTTATGCATAACTTAAATTTTAATTATTAAAATTTAAGAAATTTTAATTTTAATTAAGATTAAACAAAAGAATCTTTAATAGTTGGAAAAGTTTGTTTGACTTACAAGTCCCTTCCAAAAGTTCAATGCTGGATTAAATTGTTGAAAATTTAGACAAAACTAAATAAAAGAATCTTTGGTGGTTGAAATGATTATCATCATTTGAAATGCTCATAATGATTATCAATCCATAGAAGACTCAAATCTGAGAGGAAGAAGTTGGAAGGAGAAATCCAGAATAGCAAAGAGGCATCCCACCCAATGAAGGCATAGTCGATGGATGTGGCCTCCCAAGCAGAAAAAGATCTCAATGCTCTTTTGGGAGAAGCAAATGAACTTCAGACGGATATCAACACACAACTTTGGGAACTATCCAAGGAAACAAACAGTGTAGAGAGGGGATCCCAAAAGGTAGGAGAAGGGGTAGTGAAGGGGAAGCAAAGTAACAGAAAAGATGAAGAAGAAGAGTTCCAGGAGGAAGAAGGAAACTACTCACAGTCAGAGGAAGAGGTGAGTGACCAATACTCAGAAGGAGAAGAAGAAGACTTAGAGGAGGCTAAGGAGGGAGAGTTGATTGAAGAAAGGATGCTTGAGCAAACCAAATCAAAAATAAGCAAACCAGACATAAAAAAGAAAACCAAAAGGAGTCGAAAAACAAACAAAGCTAAGTTGGTAATTGTAGGCAATGCTACAGGGAAGAGGAAATTGAGAGTCAGGAAGGATGTCCTCCTTTCCAAGTCCGAATGAGGATAATAACATGGAATGTTAGGGGCATTAATTCCCCTGACAAATGGCACATGGTCAAGTGCCAAATTGACCAATCGAAAGTAGACATAGTTCTAATACAGGAATCTAACTAGAGTGAAGATGAGGGAAATAAGAGGTTGGGCAACTAGAGATAATGGAAATGCCAATTCAAGGATGCTATAGGAGCATCTGGTGGACTGGGAGTAATATGGAATCCTCTAACAATAGATGGGGAAGTGGAAAAATAAGATGAAAATTGGCAATTGATAAAGTTTAAGGGACTAAGGAGACACAAAATCTTATTCATCATCAATGTATACGGCCCAATAGCCACTATGTAAAAAATACAAGTGTGCAATAAAATCTCAAGTGAACTAGAAAATTGGAAAAGTGAGAGAGGGATAGTAGGAGGAGATTTTAATGCAACCTTGAACAATGAAAAGAAGAAAGGGGGCCTGGGAAGAACAACAGCCACTCAAAGAGATTTCCAAGAATTTGTAGATGACGATCAACTAAAGGATTTGCAAACCAAAAATGGGACTTTCACATGGTCAAACAGAAGGAAGGGCTTCACCAACATAGCTAAAAGATTGGATATATTTTTTCTTTGGGGGGACTGGGGAGAGGCAGTAGCCACACAGGAAGCCTAAATCCTACCCTACATAGGGTCAAATAATTTCCCTATTTTGCTCTCCTTTGGGCAAGATGACCCCCCTGAAGGAAGTCCATTCAAGTTTGAAAATATGTGGTTAAGAGATGAACATTTTTCGGAGCTAATAGAAGGGTGGTGGAATTGTTAGGGTTAGAATGAAGATATCTAATAGTTAAATATAGATTTGATTAATAAAATAGATAAATAAACACATGGAAAATTATAGTAGAAACAAGACAACACAAAGAATTTAACGTGGTTAGCCCAACCCAGGCTACATCCACAAAACTGCAATCATCCAATGATTTTATTATCTAGTGCAAAACATATTACAATCTCATGAATAATGCCATACTGCAACTCCCACCCCAACCGCTTATAACAAGATTTTTAGAAGCTTCTAGAAATTAGGGTTCTACAAAGTCAGTTTTTTTCCTTTTTTGGTGACGAAGCAAAAAAGTAGGAGAAAAAATTCTTGAGGGCTATCGCCCCTGAACCCCCACCCAGGGCCCGACCTGGCCCCAAACCCCAATGAGGATACATGAAGAGTGTACAATATAGCATGACCAGTCACCACATACCAATAATCTCCCACTTAGAGACTAATCAGGCTCCACACCAACACAATCTCCCACTTGGAGATTGATCCTGGACAACACCACTACACTTACAACTCTCACTGGAAATAAGCACCTTCGACCTTGCTACTTTGTTATAATTTTAACCATGAAGACCAACCGAAGTTGAAGAGGAGCTCAACTTCTCCCTTGTCACTGCCTTTGTAAACATATCCACTAGATTGGCATCTGTATGAAACTTTTCTAGCTTTACCTGTCCATCCTCCAACACTAACCAAATGAAATGATAGCTCAGTTGTATGTGTTTGGTTTTAGAGTGCAAGGAAAAATTCTTTGCAAGATGTATAGCACTTTGGCTATCTTTAAACAAGTGATTTTTAGCCTGTTATTTTCTCAACTCTTCTATGAAAATTTGCAGCCATATCATCTCATTTACTACCTCTGTTGCAGCAACATACTCTGCCTCTATGGTGGATAAAGCAACCACCTTTTGCAACTGAGAAATCCAACTCAGTTTTGTCCCACCAACTGTAAATATATAACCTGTGGTACTCTACCTGGTATCTATATCCCCTACCAAATCTGAGTCAACATAGCCTTTTAAATCGGTATTAGAGCCCCCAAAACATAAACATTTATTGGATGTAACTCTCAAGTACCTGAGAATCAATTTTACCACATTCCAATGCTCAACTTCGGGATCACTAATATACCTACTAACAACTCCTATGACATGTGCAATATCTGATCTCGTGCATACCATGGTGTACATTAAACTACCTATAGCTAAAGCATATGGTATCTTAGACATTTTTCTTCCTCCTCTTGTGTCTTTGGACACATATCCTTAGTCAATTTGACATGATTGGGCAAAGGTGTGCTGACATCTTTTGCATTCTCCATATGAAATCTCTACAACACCTTTTCAACATAATCAACCTGAGATGAAAACAATTTTCTATTTTTCCTATCTATTGTAATCTTCATACCAAGGATTTGTTTTGCTGCCCCCAAATCCTTCATAGCAAATGAATTTTCTAACTGTTGTTTTAAATCCTTTATGTGATCCATGTTAGACCCCGCTACAAGCATATCATCAACATATAAACATAAAATAATGTAGTTATCTTTATCTAACCTCTTAAAGTAAACACAATGGTCTGAATTAAACCTATTGTAGCCTTGCTCAGCCATAAAACTATCAAATTTAATATACCATTTTTGAGGTGCTTGCTTCATCCATATAAAAATTTCTTCAATCTGCACACTAGTTTCTCCTTACCTTTGACCTAAAATCCTTGTGGTTGTTCCATATATATTTCCTCTTGCAAATCACCATGGAGAAAGGTTGTTTTAACATCAATCTATTCTAAATGCAAATCTTTAGCAACCACAATACTTAAAATAGTACGAATAGAAGTCATTTTAACAATAGGAGAAATTTTTTTATCAAAATCAATACCCTTTTTCTGTGCAAATCCCTTTACAACTAATCTAATTTTAATTTTTTTTTTACCTCCATCTTCCTCTTTCATCCTATAAACCCATTTGTTTGGCAAAGCCTTTTTACTTGCAGGCAACTTGCATAATTCTCAAGTCCAATTTTTCAGCAAGGAGTCTATTTCTTCTTCCATTTCATGCTCCCACTGAACCTTGGCATCCACCTGCATAGCTTCATCATAACATTCTAGTTCACCAACATCAGTTAATAAAAAAGAATACAAAGAGGGAGAAAATATTTCTGGAGGTCTACTTATCCTTGAAGATCATCTAACATTCATTGGAGTTTGTGGTATTTGTTGTTGTTGTTGTTGCAGAGCATGAGGAACCAATGAAACATCGTTGTTTGGAGTATCATCTAGCACTACATAATCATTTTCTTTCTTCTCATGCTACTGCAACTGATCTTTGTACAACACTTTCTCATTGAATATGACATCCCTGTTTCTCACAATTTTCTTATTTTCAAAATCCCAAAGCCTATAACCAAATTCATCAATGCCATATCCAATAAATATACATTTCTTTTATTTTGCATCAAGCATGCATCTATTTTCAGAATCTACATGTGCAAATGCTTCACAACCAAAGGTTTTGAGAAAAAGAATAACTCACCTTCTTACTTGTCCATGCTTCCTCCGGAATACCACAACCCAAAGGATTAGAGGGAGCTCTATTAATTAAATAAATAGTAGTATGTATAGCCTCTACTCACATGTTTAAAGGCAACCCAACATGCAATCTCATGGTCCGTGCACACTCCATTATTGTTCTATTCATGTGCTTAGCCACTCTATTTTCCTATGGAGTCCTTGGAACATTTTCTACCTACAAATACCATTAGAGGAACAATAATCTTCAAACTCTTTATTGCAATACTCACCACCATTATCACATTTAAGACATTTTAACTTTTTACCCATCTCATTCTCAACCAAGCTTCTCCATTTTTTAAAAGTTTTGAATACACCATATTTTTGCCTAAGGAAATAAATCCATACTTTCCTAGTTGCATCATCAATGAATGTAACATAATACAGAGAGCCACCAAGAGATGATACTCGAGCTGGTCCCCATACATTTGTATGCACAAGCTCCAATTTCTCATCTTTCTTTTGTTTCCCATCCTTGAGAAAACTAACTCTCTTTTGTTTTTCATAAACAAAAATTTCACAAAAATCCATATTAACACATTTTAGACCTGGTAAAACATTCTTTAAATGAAGTAATTTCATACATTTTGCACACATATGCCCAAGTCTATTATGCCATAGTGTTGATTCAAAATCCACAACAACTATTTGATTCTCTACCTACTAAACTACAACAATTGTTCTTGAACATTGATTTTTATCTACAATAGCTAAAGTAGAAGGAACAGTATGACCTGTACAAAGATATAAGGTGCCTAATTTCACACCTTTTTCTACCACTAAGGCACCTTTTGTAACCTTCCAATTTTTATCACTAAATGTAAGAACACAACCTTCATCATCTAGTTGCCCTGCTGAAATTAAATTTCTTCTTAACTTTGGAACGTGCCTTACCTCATGTAGTAGCCAATGATTCTCATTCTGCAACTGAATCTTGATTCTTCTCTTTCCAAAAATCTTATAGGGTTCATTATCTCCCAAATAAACCATCCCAAAATCCCCTTGGACATAATCAAGAAAATAATTTCTATGGGGTGTAGCATGAAATGAAGCCCCTGAATCTAACACCCAAGAATCATCAGCATTGTCAAGGGAAAGAATCAAAGCATCCTCATCAGATTTATTACTTACCACATTTTCCTCTTTATTTCCTTCTTTTTTGTCTCCTTCTTTATTTTTTCAAGACCAACAATCTTTCTTTAAATGACCAGGCTTACCATAGTACCAAAAATCCCTCGTCTCTAGATTGGGACCTCTTGTCCTTTGATTTTCCTCGTGACCTCCCATGACTTCCATAATTGTTTCATCTCTCCTTTGTTCTGCCCCTTCTTTTTGCATTCAAAACACTACTTGATGTGGATGTTCCACGTGAGCTTTTCCTATGAATTTCCTCACTCAAAATAACACCAACAACATCATCAAATTTCAATGTATTTGAACCAGAAACATAATTGCTAATAGCCATTACCAAGCTATTCCAGCTTTCAAGCAAAGAACACAAAATCAAAATAGCCCTAATTTCTTCATCAAATTTTACATTTATAAAAGTTAATTGACTGGTAACCGTATTAAACTCATTTAAATGATCAGCAACTGACCCACCTTCTACCATTTTCATATTAAATAAACATTTCATAAGAAATACCTTATTCGAGAAGCGAAAGGCTTTTCATATAACTTTGTCAGGTTTTCCATCAACTCTAGAGTTGTCTTTGTTTTTGTAATATTAAATACCACCGATTGTGCCAAGAATAAACGAATACTACCAAGTGCCTTTCTATCCAAAATATCCCAATCCTCATCAGACATTGTTGAGGGTTTCTTGGTTTTCCTTCCAATGGCTGTCATAAATCCTTTTGATATAGGTAGTCCTCCATCTGCATCTTCCATAATTGATAGTTCTTCCCATTGAACTTCTCAACCTTCAATTTTATCTCATCTACCATTGCTCCCACTCAACCATGGGACTCCCACTCAACATTAATTTGATAACCATAACTATTTAGTGTGAGTTTACAAAAAATGAGGTTATGGTTATGGTTATTTTAATGATGTCTTATGATAAGAATAGTCAGTAATTGCACTTTATTTTAATTATTTTAATGTGTCCATACTATGTAGTACTTTAAATAAATATTAAAAAATGACATATATAAATATTATAAAAATATGTTTTCTTATACTAATCTAAGTTTTTGATTAGAGGTAAATAGGTTTTGAAGGGGCCCCAAAACCCTTTACAAAAAAGGAAATTTGTATCAAAAGATAACTAAACAAAATATTCAATAGCCAACACACAACAAGACATCAATCATTAAACTACCAAAAAGAAGGAACAAACACACAAAACTACTAATTATTCAAAATATTTGCAGCTTCCATGTCGCTCTCGATAGGACCTTTTGATGTGCATCCATGACTTCAGACATATCTTTAGCAGGAACCCCAACATGCATCTTGGTCTTATTGTGAGTTCTAGCACTGGGCCCCAAAATATTTATCTCATTAAACAAAAACATCCTATGAACCAGCCTTATCAACCCAAACTTCCTCCACCACCTTCCTTTCTCCAACATCTTTCTCACCAGGAGCTCCCTCCATCTATTTCTTAGCCTTCTCATTGATAATAGAGAGGCCCTTAGCCTCATACCTCATAGCATATTTATTCCCTTCAATGACCTTATCCAATTTCATGTTAACCCTTTCCATCTGCTCTTCCAAGGTCATAATTCTTTATTAACAAATACGCTTCATCTTCAACATCTCCTTAGCAACAATTTTCAAGGAATCAAACAACTCATCAACTTGAGTCTGAATAGAAGACTGCAAAGAGTCCCCAAATTTTCTCACAACACCCTGAACCCTCACATTAGTAATGTTAAGCTCATGAAAAACCCATTTGAACAATCTAAACAAGGAAATGGTGCCCTCCTTAGCCAGACCCAAAACATTGGGAAAGTCCTCCCGATCAAAGTTAAACACATACCTAGCCTCCACATCACCCTCCTGGGAAATACTATTCTTATCCTGGCTCTCACAAACCTCCTTACATTTAGCCCTAGCCACCAGTATTTGAATTTTGTGGAGGGAGCTAACAATGTCCTCAGCCACCATCCTCCTATTATTGATGAGAGTGCCAACCTGAGTCACAAAAATCTAGACATAAAACCAAAGAATCTTATTATATTCAAAATAATGAAATTATTACATGCAGAGGATCTCAAATCCTCGAGTTCTGCAATACATGCAAATTACAGAAAACTATAGAAATTCCCCTTTTCGCAATATGTGGTCTTCTTTCCCCAAAAACTACCCAAAAAAATCAGAAACTAGCCCATAAATAGCCCCTTTCTCCGTTTGGAGCCAAAAACAACATTTTAATTATGCACCAACTTCCGGAAGCCCTAACTTAAGATCCGACCATCTGATCTTCAATCATAATACCTTTTCGGAAAGCTCTTGCAAAAATGAAGTGCCAAAAAGTGGGGCCTAAATCTAACCACTTTGGTTTTCCGCCAATTTTCGGGCCCATCTGGAGCCTTTAAGTGCCTCAAAATTACCTTCGAAGATTTTATTGGGCAAAAAGCAGAAACAGAAACTTGAATAACTTTTGAACCAGGAATTATCTTAGCCTGATTCTTTCACCAAAGTGTTTATTTCTCTGTCGCGAAGCTTCCCTCAAATTTCCGCCTCCTCACGCCTTCAAATTCACACCTACTAAAAATAGCAGTTGAGCAGAAAAAGTAGAAAAATAATTCTAAAAGTTGGAACTTATTCTTCGACAAAAAGGGTATCTAGAGATGCAAAAACATCTACAAAAGCTAAATGAAAGTAAAGATATTTTTGGGTGATGTAGAATTGCCCTTACACCACTGGATGCTCCTACATCAATTATGATTCTCCATATATCCACATCAGGGGTTTCCAAAGCATCCTGTCTACCACCAATTTTTAGAGGAAAAGCAACATGTTGCTCCTACACAAGGCTACCAAACCTTATAGCCAATTTATTGTACCCTCCTTTAGACCCTTCTTCCTCTTAGACCCCAAAACAAGGGGCATCGAGGACACATCTTCAACAGTATCAATCAAATCTTTCAAAATGGAAGAGGGAGTGACAGACCCAAATTTACAAGGTTTTTCACCAACCTCTTCCTCACTGCAAGTCTCATAATCCTTCGGGTCAAGAACAAAATAACCTTTACCACTCTTACCTGGGGTAGGAGGTTGTGAAACCACTTCCATAGAGGACTGAGAATCAAGAACATAATCCTCATCCTCATCCAACTCAGACTCCTCCTCCAAAACCACTTTCTTCTTATTCCCTTTTAGACTCATTGGTTCTTCCTCTAACACAGTCTCATATTCTAGGGCCAGCTTCTATTACTTACCTTTAGGATCCATTGTAGGCTGCTTAGGAACCACAAAAGCCTTGGCATAATCTATTATTAGAAAAATAAAACCATAGGATTCTTAGGATTCCTTTTATGATGCTTAAGACCATGCTCCAAAGAAGCCAAAAGATAGAAAGGAAAGGAGATTTTATTCTTATGAAGAAAATGATTCAAAATAAAAAAATGATAACCATTAATAATAGAGAACTGGCCTTCTAAGTTTAGGTACCTCATTAATTCCTCAGCAACATCGGCCCACAGAGCTTTGATGGAACTTCGCCGGTAACCACCACACTTAGCCTACTTGAGCTTTTGTTCTTCATCCCCAGAGCAGCTTTAGATTCCTTATTATCTCTATACACCTTTTTTCCCTCTAAGGAAAGACCACTAATGTTTGCAATGAAATCTTCATTGATATCAAATTTTGTGCCACCCCATTTCAAAGCCCTATTATTCCATCCTTTGACAAATGAGGTCATAGCTTGCGGGTTATTCCCATGGAACCATTCCAAGTATGGAGTAAGCCCACCCTTATGCAGCCTTCACCACACCTCAGTCCTGTTCTTCAAGGTGTCATAGGAGAAAGGCTCCACCATGTTTCGATCGCCTCCCATGCTCACAAGCTTAGCGAAACCCAATAGCTTGAGAACTTTGCATATGATTAAGAGAAACCTTGAGAAAGGAAGCTAGGAAATACCCACAATCCATGTGACAATGACATGGTGGCAAAGGGTCATAATTAGCCTTGAAGGCTACCCCATAGATACATTACTCAAAGTACCATCAACTCGAGCATGATCCAACTCACTTTCATTCCAAACAATAATTAGCCACGTGAACATGGTCATGTAAGCACAAAACATGATGAAGCCACAATCCAACTTAGAATTTTTGGTAATCATGATTAAGACAAGCAAGAGCCTCAATGGGAAGGGGTTCATCCACATCCCACACCCTAGAGCCGCTAACAGCATAGTTAGCAAAGACATCTGCAAGACCATTCCCTTCTCTAACAATACATGAAAAATACAAAATTCATCAAAGGAATTTAAAATTTCAATGGCATCCATAATAAGGGATTCAACACTCCATGAGGGGACAAAAGACTTCTTCATATTGTTGATAATATTTAATGAGTCTCCCTCAAGCCACACCTTTCTATAGCCTTTAGATTGAGCCATCTTCAAGCCAATTATACTAATCTAAGTTAATTAAAGTATTGACATAATTATATAAATTTCAATCTAAATTAGTCATAGAAATTGTAAATGTTAAAATAATATATGCTAGTATGTATTTCTTTTCTTCGTAAGAGGATATTGTATTAATCTAGAAAATAAGAAGTTACATGCAGCTTAGCAGGAACAAACAGAATTACAAACACCAAAATTTCTGACTACCCCATGACCAAACCCTACCACTTCATCAGACATTAACAAAACCAACATTATGATGCTATCTAATATTTACAAAACCACCACCATTTTTGTCAACTATATATAACAACAAGCATTACCCTACCCTAACCAACCACCACCATTGTAGTCAAATTTTACAAACATTCAAAAACTGGCATTATGCTAGGTTGTTGTGACTATAGAGAGATGCAAACCGAACTATTAACGAATATTTATCACCGAATTGACCAGAGCACCAGAAACCTAGACCAAACACCCTACCTTGAGAAAATTTTAGGGACGAACAAAATAATACCCACCACTTACAAGAAACCATTGGCTTTGGCAAAGGCATCAAATTCTTGGACCCATTCAAAGTCACTTACCGCCTCCATCCACAACATCTTTTTTAGGAAATTCACCCCCATCGACCCAATCATCCTATGCCTAACCAAAGCCAACCCCTTTAAATCTGATAAGAGTGGGTAAAATTTGACGACCTCACCCAGGACTTTTAGCAGCTCTAGGTCACATAGACACAGAATGCCTCTACCAGGTAATGTCACCTTGAGAACCTCCTCCAAACCACCCAACAATTCTTTCTTAAACAACTTGCAAACCAATGCCCTTGCTTTTGCCTTGGTCGTGCGATTATCCAGGATGGACACCAAAAACCTCGATACAAATTGGGTGTTCATCTTGAATGTTTCTATGTATTCCAAATGCCCCTTCCCAAGCACCATTTTCACGACCACCATAGTCAAAGCATACCAATATATTATATAGTTACAAAATATTATTTAGCTCATTGACCACGGTCTTCTACAAAGAGTCCCCAAGCCATACATGAAACTAGATCTTAATTTCTCTTTATCATTTTGAAAAGTGTGTTTTATATTAATTACTAGTCTCAACTAATTAATTCAGGGTTAGTTGTTTACTTGTGTTGGGTTTATTGTTTTGCCTTAAATTATATGAAAAGTTATTTTTATTTCCTTTCAATTATAAATAGAATTGAACAAACATCTCAAATGTTTAAATTTCACTAACTTACTATTATACCACACACTTATCCACTAAATTTAAATGTTGAAGTTGTCTAACATTTTAAAAATATGAAATATTAATATTAAGTAATGTCTTCATAATTTAATTTTTATATTTAACAATCACATTTAAAAGTCAATTAATTATATTAATCTAGGTATAATTATAGTGGCAAAAAAAGGAGGATTACAATGGAGTGAATGGTTAATAGAAAATCTTGTCCTAGTAACCATAATTATATGAAAATGAGATTAAATCAAATTCAAATTATTTTTTATTTGAAAATCAATCCATATCCACCGAAGTATCATTGGTGCATTGATTATAGGAGCCAATGAGGTTAGCCTCTTCTTTCAGCCCCTCCACCACAACAGATTGACTTGTAGTCAATCCATTGATGGTGCCCTATTGGGTAAGGGTGGGTTGTGTTATGGTTTCAATTGCAGATACAATTTCTTTGACTTTATTCAACTTCTCTTTGCTCACCAACTCCTTATTTTTATCAACTTCAACCTTATAGAGCTTAAAGTTTTTTTTAAAATATGTTTGATTTTTGGGCTCACAATCATTTGGAATTCCTTTTTCCTTGTTGTTTATTTTTATCTTGTCAAATACTAACTATTGTGCATTCTTCCTCCCCCCTTGTCATTAATAGTATAAGGAATGCATTCAGCTTCCACAGGAGGGTTCTCCATGTTATTTGATTTTTGAGATTCTAATGTTGCTAATGGGTTTGGGGCATTTATAGCTTCTGAGGGAGTGATGATTTTATCCTCCCACCTCCACCCCTTTCACTGGCGGCTTTTTTGGTTTCCTTCTCAAGATTGTGCACTCTAGTTCATTAACATTCATACCATTGTTGAAGCCATGAATTTTCATACTTTCATAGTAATCCATGTCATTCTCTTCTATGCTTTGAGATGAAGTTTATGAAAACTTGTCTCCCATTAGCGAGTCTAGCTTAGCCAACTCATTATTCTTTTCCATATTTTCATTTAGGGTTTTTGTAATTTCTATTGTTTCCCCTAGATTTTCATTTATAATTTTAACATTTTCCATGCCATTATCTAGATCCTCATTTAGGGTTTTGATGGCCCTTTTTTTATTTCCAGTGATATCAATTAGAGCACTCTTGTTAATTAAACTGCCAGGGTTAACAAGATTTTCCTTTTCACCACCTAGAGCCTCGACATTATTTTCTTCAACATTTTCACCCACCGTTCCAATTGGGTTATGGTAGGAACTATTGTCTCCCATAGGAGGTTTTGAACTAGGGTTTTCTCTACTATTAGTGGGTAGTTTCTTCTCATGTGCCTCTCCTTTTGACAAAGGTAGCACACATTTAGGCCACTAAGCACCTCTAGGGAACACTCGGTTCCACCATTCTCAAGTTTTAGTAGAAGGATGTCAGGGATGTCAACCCATGGGAGGATATAGACTAGAGCTCTTGCATCTATGTGGGGTAGGGCAGATTTAGTGCTATCAAATCTAAGTGCCCGTCCATAGGGTTCCAATAAAAGGGGGATGAAATTCCAAACCCTTGGTGGCACGTTTTTTACCACCGCCCATCTAGGGATTGAAAGAGCAAAAAAAAAAAGGTTTAGGGCCTCTAGCGATCAAGCCAATGCCCTTAACACATTTTTCCCAATACTCCAAAATTGCTTATTGATTACTCGAGTTTTCTTTTCATTGTTTTTGAAAAAAATGATATACAATCCTTTTTGAATCATCCTACAGTAGGATAAATGAATTCCCAATTTCTTACCCCAAACATCAGTCAACTAAGAGTCCATATATTTCCTTTTCGGGACCTTATTAATACCCATGACGGTAAAAAAAAAACCCAACATTTTTAAGCTTAACATCTTCCTCACAAAGAGCTTTATTAATTCATAATTCAGAGACATGATGTCAATTTTAGGGGGTTCAGGGGTGCACTTACCTCTCTCACATCCCCCATCTTCACCACCACTGCTCCCCTCCACAATGAATTTATCCCTAGCCAAATAGACCACCTTCTCGCCAACAATGATATCTTTGAACAACTTGGGTTGCACATTGTCGTCTGGCCCCACAATTTGTTTTTTAGGGTTTTCGTTGGGGGGATCTATATCCCCATCCATTACAATCCAATAGAACCCAACCGACCTCGCATGAGAAAGGGAAGAGGATTAAAATTTTCCCATAGGTTTTAGGAGACAAACAAAGTCGGCCACTGAAAAAAGTACCCCTAATTCAAAAGCCTATGTGGAGGAGGGTCGAGCCTCCTCCACCCACACGTCTTAGGCCTGACACAAGTCACTTCAACATCAAACTACTTGTAGAGCGAAAAGATATTCCTATACAAATTTTTAAATTTATCTTTCATAAAATTTTATTTATTTATTTATTATCGAAATAATATTAAAAATAACACACACACACACACACACACATATATATTTCATGAATTAAAAATGATAAAAATGCTTATCACTTGTTTCATACAATTTAATAAAGTCATAATTATTATGATTTTAAATTAAAATGACATGTTTTATGTATACTTACTAGTGTATGTTTTATTTATACTTACTAGTGTTCTATACTAGATATTTTTTATGGTTTTATCATTGATGAATCATTAGCAATTAAGTATAAAACATCTTCACTTTCTAATTTATTATAGCAATAATAATTTTTAATAGGTTAAATATTAATAATTTATAATTATCTGTTTAATTTATCATTTAAATTGTAATTTAAAAAAAAAGTATTTGACTTACAATATTTTAGAAAAAAAATCAATCTTATTGATCATATGTTAGATCTTTAAATAAAATTAAATAAAAGATTTTTTTGGTAAATTAAGTGCTTTGGTTGGTACAATAATGATGGTAGATTAACATCTTGTCTTCTATGTTTACATGAATATTGGTTGGTATAATAGTAGTGGTAGATTAACATTTTGTCTTCTATGTTTAGATGAATATTAGTTGGTATAATAGTAGTGGTAGATTAACTTTTTGTCTTCTATGTTTTGATGAATATGACTAATATAACTATAACCACGTTAATTAGGAATGAAATAAAAATAAAATATAAAATCTACACAAATTATATTAATAGATGAATATGAATTAATAAATAGATTGTGAGAGATCATCACTAAATCTATAATATCTTTACATGAATTAAGACATCTTTTAGTTATAACTAATAGAATTCTATGCTAAATAATTTATGCATAACTTAAATTTTACAAACATTTAAATTTTAATTATTAAATTTTAAGAAATTTTAATTTTAATTAAGATTAAACAAAAGAATCTTTAATAGATGGAAAAGCTTGTTTGACTTACAAGTCCCTTCCAAAAGTCCAATGCTGGATTAGATTGTTGAAAATTTAGACAAAACTAAATAAAAGAATCTTTGGTGGTTGAAATGATTATCATCATTTGAAACGCTCATAAAAATCTTGAAATAAGAGATTGCTTGCTGGTTGAAAAAATATATAAAGAGATCTTGTTGGGGTAACGTGTATTCACAACGAAAGCAAGCTTTGATATTCAAATCTGTTCTTGAAAGCTTTTAAAAATGGAGGAACTGATGTCGATACTTGGCTGGTCTTTCCACTGGGAGCAATGGGTTCTGATGGGAATAGCACTGTTTATGACATTACTTGTATGGAAAATATCATGGGTTGTTGCAGGAAGCAGCAAAAACCAGCATATATCTTTGCCACCAGGTTCTACTGGATGGCCACTCATAGGAGAAACTATTAGTTTCTACAGAGCCTTGAGATCCCCTCTTCACCCACGCCAATTCATTGACGACCATGAGAAAAGGTAACACCATTACTATTCTGTACTTTCCGATCTTCTTATCTTATAAGACTGTTGTTACGATCACTATCTGCCATCCTTGAAGATCCAACTCGCTGTAGAAGATTGCCTTTGATTTCGAGCAATTTTGAAAAGTATGGACTGCAAAGGATAATGGACACCATTTTGTAATGCAGGTATGGGCCGATATTCAGATGTAACTTGTTTGGAAGAGCAAAGACAATTGTATCAGTGGATCCAGAGTTCAACAGATATATTTTGCAGAATGAAGGAAGATTGTTTGAAACCAACTATCCAGTCTCTTTTAAAAATCTTGTTGGAAAATATAGCTTGCTGGTTGTCCATGGTGAACAGCAAAGGAAGATGCATGCAACTGCTGCTAACTTGTTGAAATCTAATAACCTTATCTCAGGTTTCATGGATGATATCCAAGATGCCCTCACGGCAGGAATGCAGAGATGGCAACATAACAGTGTTATCCATCTTCAAAAGGAGTGCTATAAGGTATGCTACATATTCTTATTAGTAAGAGAAAAGGAACATTTGTATTTCTTTTTAATGAATATCAGTTAAAATTATTAATACTAGCATATATATATCTTAGATATTAATTTATACAATATATCTGAGATATATCATTTTTGAGGGGTATATTAACATCTAGATATGTCATTTTCAAGGAGTATACTTTTTTGGTATATTAACGTCTAGATATATCATTTTCAAGGAGTATACTTTTTTGGTATATTAACGTCTAGATATGCCATTTTCAAAGAGTACACTTTTTTGGTATATTTACATCTAAATATGTCATTTTCAAGGAATATAATTTTTTGGTATATTAAGGTCTAGATATATCATTTTCAAGGAGTACATTTTTTGGTATATTAACATCTAGATATATCATTTTCAAGGAGTATATTTTTTGGGTATATTAACGTTTAGATATATCATTTTAAAAGAGTATATTTTTTTCTATTTTCGTTCAAATCTTCTTACATAATAAACATCAAGATATATCATTTTCGAGGCGTTTTTTTTTTTCTTTTCTTTTTTCCTACAACTATTGATAGACAAATTCTTCTTACAAGTGGTGTGAGATGAAATGTGATGCAATATTTTATAATTTACAAATACACAATAGCTTTATTTGTTTCTTGATTTTTGTTTTTCATAACTATGTCTGATTTTTGAAATGTAGCTGTTATTAGAATGATTTTTATTGTTTTTTTAATGTTTTTTTTTTCTAAAATATGTTTTTTTTTTGTGTTGGATTGTATTGACCTCCTATAGAGATGGTGTTGTCATTGTAGGGTTACTCATACATAATAATATTATAATTTGTATTCAATAAGATATAAGAGACAATCATAAGATGAGTATAAAATGTATAATTTTAAAATATTCAAATAAAATAAAATAAAAAGATTACTTGAATTTTTTCAAGAAAATGATAATTTAAAATCTAAATGACATTTTTAACCAATTTTTAAATTCAATTATACAAGTATTTTATCTCTACTCAGTTGATGTCTGCTACTTGGTGTTAAAATCATTTCCCTTACTACAATAGTAAGATAGTAAGACATCAATTTCTAGCCTTTGATTGTCATTTATATGATTCTTGGTTTACAATATTAAATTAGAATTATTATAATTTGTTTCACAATATGACCTTGTCGCCCCTTTCTAAGTTTTATTTTTATTTATATAATTTTATTAATTTATAATTATTTAATATAATATAATATTATATATAATTCTTAGAATTTGTTTCATATTAATATCATCTTCTTGGATATAGGTTCTTTTGAATGTAATCGGTAAAAAAATATTGGATTTGCCTCCCCATGAAGAGATAGAAGAAATTTACAATGCATTTGAGGCACTTGTGGCAGCTATTCTCAAAATTCCAATAAATTTTCCAGGATTTGATTATTCAAAAGGACTTAAGGTACATAATATAATTTTATTAATGTTTGATGAGTATAAATGAATTAAATACTATACTCATGTTGGCTCATAAGGAATGCAGGGAAGACAAATCCTAATAAGAAAGATTGAAGAGTGTATAGAGGAGCGAAGGCTACATCCTCAAGTGATCCGTAATGATCTACTAACCAAACTTTTAGAAGAAGAGTCGTTTCCAAATGATGTTATTGCAGATTTTTTATTATTTATAATGATAGCTAGTTATGAGACTTCTTCCAAAGTGATGGCGTTTGCAATAAAGTTTCTCACAAGTTGTCCACAAGCATTGGAGGAGCTAAGGGTGAGGTTTTCTTTAGCTCCAAAAGTAATTATAGATTATTTAATACTAACAATTATTAGGTATAAGCTTAAATAATATTTTAGTTTAGGTCTCAATAGAGAGAGGTTAAATAAATGTAATTTTTCTATTTTAAGCAACATAAGATTTATTATTTATAAAAACTATTTGAGTTTTCATCTAGTCCAACTTTAATAGTGAATTTTAAAGGTTTAAATTATGATATGATGATTTTTTAATTTTTAAAATAAATTTTTACACAAAATAATTTAGGTTTATTTGAGTTGACAAAAAATAAAATAAAATTGGATAGAGAAACACATTGTGCTAGCTATTTATTTTATAGGCAATAGACACACAAGCTACACACTAAATAATTTAGTGTACTTAAAGTTATGCAATGTATACTCTTACCAATTTTCATTACACAAGCCATCTTTTAGTAGTCATGAAAAATGGCTCATTGTGAAAGATCAATCATTAATAAGAATTTCATCCCCAAAATGGTTTCATAATAAACACGATTCATTTTTTTACTATGCAGGTTGAGCACGACTCTTTATTAATGAAAAAAGAAAATAAAAAGTTGACATGGGACGACTATTTAGAAATGAAATTCACTCATTGTGTGAGTACACAATTTAATCTACTTTATCAAGTTATTTTCTTCTTCACAATATAGGAATGCTTAGCCAAATAATTTGACATCCATGTTTTTGGTTTGGTTTGCTTGGTAGGTGATAAAAGAAACTCTTTGAATAGGTAATGTTGCCCCAGGGATTTTTAGAGAAGCAAAACAAGATGTTAAATTTAAAGGTACAATTTAGTGAAATTTTAGTTTAAATTTAATATTGGTTAAGGTGACCAAGCTGAATAATCTAAAGTTAATCTATTGTAAACTATTTAATTCCAAATGCAGATTTCATCATTCCCAAAGGATAGAGAGTGTATGTGCTCTTGTATGGAACACATTTAGATCAAAAATACTATGATGAGCCACTCAAATTTAATCCATGGCGTTGGGAAAATGAGCCTACTCTAGTATGTCAAGACACTAACCTTATTTGTTTAAATCAATTTTTTAAAATTAAGGATGCTATTATGTACCATATAATTCTAATTTGATTAAAATTATTATTTTTTAATTTTTAGGAGTTGTCTAAAAATCCATGGTATATGCCATTTGGGAAAGGTGCAAGGATTTGTCCAAGATATCATTTGGCCAGATTTGAAATCGCTCTCTTCCTACATAACTTTGTCTCTAAATTTAGGTGAGGTTGTGTATTATTTTTAAAATTGAGCATATTATAAGATATTTATGGAAAGAACTCATGATTTATAAAGAAAAAGTTCAAGAAATGACTAATTTGAGTAATTGATGGAATGCACATGCAGGTGGGAACCAACTAAAGGTGACCAAATAGTTTACTTTCCACTCCCTACCCTAAAAAAGGGTCTTCCAATTTGCTTATATAATCGTGAATAGCATGCAAATTGGTGGATAACATTAGAACATAACAAACTTTGATTTTAGCTACATATGATCATTTGAAATAATAAAACATAAGGCCTATATGGACACTCAAAAGGAAAATAGTTTTTATTCAAATACAATAATCATGCTAGCCACAATTATGGGAAAATTTGGATGTGTGTGTGTGTGTGTTCCATAAGAATTTATACAATGAATTAAAAATAGTTGGATATATGATAATTTTTGTTGTAAATTATTATATAAATCAAATTATATAGAAATGTGTTATACCTACCATAAATTGGTTTAATAAGTTGTGAAATGCTAGTTAGAGTTGGAGTTCAAAATACAATATAAGAAAAAGAAAAAATATATCAAGAATATATGAATCATTCAAGAAGAAAAATCTATAGGAATCCAAATTCTCTCGAATGGGAATTTAACACCTAATTTCCTTCCCTCATATTTAAACTTAGATATTAGATTAGATCAATGATGTTGGATTGGTATTATGTGGCATTGATAGAGACAATTTCTAAATAATTTTTTTTTTTTTACAGCCATATTGTTTATAACCCTAGATAAGAAGAATGGGGTAGTAATTTAGATACTAGGATCTATGAGGCTTCCTTTTTTAATGTTGAAAATACACAGTGACTCATTTATTCTCAAAATATCTACATTTGAGCTAATCCTCATAAAGGATGAGAAGTGATAAAGATGTTAAAGATATATTGATCGTTAATGTGGCATATCCTAAATTTATATTGGTGTGTTTGACAAAATAGTGGTCAAATTCCATGTGTTTGATGACTTTTCTTGTGATTTCACATGCATCTGATAGACTTAATTTAGATATTCACACTCATGGGATTTCACAAATATGTTATGAATATGATCATGGATTAGTATGAATATTGATCTTTTATGGTTAGATTAGTATATTTTTATGGGATTATTGTAATGATATAGCTAGATAATGACTATGTTTTACTCATATTATTTATGTGATGGGTTTAAGGTTCCATACTTCCTCTTTATTTTGTGATTAGATATTGAGTGTGGATTTTATTTATGTTAGGGTTATTATTGTATTCAATATATTTTTCATTTACTAGAAATAGATTTATCAAGGATTTTTGAACATGGTGGAATTTCATAAGATTTTTTTTGAGATAAAATTATTTGATAAATGTGATATGTGTGTGTAACTATGATGATGAATTAAAATCATGATTATTGTTGATTATTGTTTTTGAAAAATTAAGCAGCATTTACAAGGTGTCATACCCTTCACAAAGGGCCCAAAGGGCCAAAGGACAACATAGTTCAAAACTGAATTTGAACTATAGGGACAAACAAAAACAGTTGATAGACAACTATGGAAAAAAACCAGGAACAACTGAAAGACAGCTGTAGAAAAATAAAAGAATTAAGAAAACCCAGAAACATAGGGGTCAATGCTGGGATCACGCATCCGGGGCCGAGAATCAACAACGGAATTGGGGATACCTTTCTTCTTCCGTAGGACCACCGACCAAGGGGGCTCAGAAACAGGGAAAAGGGAAGGAGAGAGAAGCGACTCCACCCAAGACACCACCAGAGAGGAGCCACCAAGCAACAATGGAGATGGAAGCGGAGCAACAACGATCGAGTCAACCATAGGAACAATAGAGGCATTCAACGAAGGGCAGACCGAAACAGACAGAGCAACGACAACAGAAGTTGAAGAACGGTCAGGCACAGTCAAACCAACGTCAGTAGATTGGTCCAAAGGTGGTTCCACAATAGGGATGTCTGAGTAAGGAGAAAAAACATGTTCGTCAACCTCCATAGAAGCAGTATCCAAAGGGCCCACCATGAGGTGGTCCAAGAGAGCGTCCTTCCACGAAGTGGCAGCACCCTTGCGGCAGTCCTAAGGATAGGAAAAGGCACAAGTGTATATTATTAATTTCTTATATAACATGACATATTGAAATATGATTATTATTGCTTTGACTATTGTTGGATATGTTGGGGCTTGTTTCCAAGTGCACAAGTGTTTTCTATGGACAATAGAGTTATTTTTTAGGTCCTTTAGAAACCCTTTTTGTGTTTTCGTCTAGTGAAACCTTGAATTTTCTTCATGAGTGGACTAAGGTATTTTTTCCTAACTTTATTGTTTAAAATATGCAAGATGTATATTTTTTATTTATTTTATGTATTCAAATGTTGGCTTGAGCTTTGTTGCAATCCTCTCTATGGATTTTTGGTTGTGGTATTATGTGTTGGTTAGGAAGGGATTTTTATTGGGGTTAGGCTCTCCCAAATAGATGAGAGAAAATCATGTCAGATTGAGAGAGGTGTGAGCCCTTAGGGGAAAAAAAAAAATCTTAGTGAAGATATTTTATCTTGAGAGCCTTATTATTTTCATGAGATTATTTATATTGGAGACATTCTATAGGTTGTGTTTATTAATTAAAAATGGGAGAAATTTAGAAATTGTTTGTAAATATTTTTTAAATGTCCATACTTGGTTGATTTTTTATATTTCTATTCTTATTTCTCAACTTGGGGATTCCTATCATCTCCCCTTATTTTTATGAATATTTTCAAGTATTATAAATGTTGTTTCAATCCATGAGTGTTTTCGAGTTATAGTTTTCTTTCCATATTTTTCTATTGTGAAAACTATTTTTTGAAAGGCCCTCCTATTTCAAGGGTGAGCTTGTGAGAAATCCCTATGGTTGGGAGGTGAGAAAAAATCCATTGAATTGGTTGTAAATTATTATTTTGTATATTCATGGAAGTTTTGAAGGATTTATACCCTATGTTGAAGGAATCAAAGCATGTATTTTAGAAATCCTATATCCTTAACCAAAAATAAATGGGGAGTCTTTGGTAAACCCTCATCAAAAAATGTGTTGTACCTTATTTGTGCAATTCAAGCACTCAGATCTACTTATTTTGGTGTTAATTATTCTCTTTTACAAAAATATTACAATAAAATAAAAGAGATATTTTTTGTATTACCATTATTTTTTCAATAAAAGGAAGAAAACAATTATATTCTCATAAAAAAAAATGTATTGTTTCAAGTTATTATAATTCCGTAGGCTTGATAGCTCTATTACATTCTCTTATTAAACAAGAATGTAATGAATAAATATACACAAATTTAATTTAATCAATTATTTCATTGAAATAGATAGATGTTGGAAAATGTTACAATATTCTTGTTATTTTTACTCCTTAATCCTTGTTGTGTTATGCATAGGAGAAAACTAAAAAATAATATAATAAATTTTATTTGGAGATTATATAAGACTATATGAATTTATTTTTAAAAATATATATATATATATTATATTTCTACGAACTATCTCTATTTCTAGCAAAGAAAGTTTCCTTTAAAATTTAGATACTTGTATGTGCATGTGCACATGTATGCACACACACACACACTAAGAGAGAGAGAGATCTATCACATTTAAAAAATAATAAATGGTTTTTCTATCTTTTCTTGTAGCATTGCAATGGATAGATGAATTACATGTAGGTGGGTTATGGGTGGGAGTCCTACCCTCCATAGACATATATTATGCTATAATATATGGAGGTTATGGGGATCCTCCCCATGGAGGATCAACCATGTAAGTCATCATCCATTAGCCCCCAACAATATTTAATTTAAAATATCATCCAAAATAAAATATATATTTGGTCTTCACCTCTCTCCCTTAACATGCCACCTTCTCTATGATATGCTAGAAAAAGAAAAAGAAATGTTAATGTGAGGCCCGCCTTTGATGAACCTATTAATTAGACTATTTTGATTTCAATTCTTTGGTGATACCTAGTGAAATTATTGAGACTATGATATAATTCAAACATCTGGAATTACATTTATTTTGACCGTTGACCAAATTGAATGCTTAGAATAGTTGATCATGTGTAATCACTTTTAACATGATGACACATTAAGACACTATTTATGTTATTATTTTTTAGAAATTTGATTATACAATTGTTAATGATGGATGATTCAAACTATATGTGTAGGAAAGATCAATTATGATCAATTACTTACATGTTTAATGATGAATTATTAGTGTGGTTGCATTGAGGAATCATTATATTATGATGACTAAATTGATTTAATTTTAATGAAAATAAGATATGAAAACCTAGGTTTTACCTTGTGATAAATAGATGGGTATTTTTATGCAATTCAATTAATATGAACATCACATATTATGTCAAATTGAAAATTGGGAATGATGTAAAATGTCTTGTCTGAAATTGGTGATGTGAAGGTGTGTGTGTAATTTAATTTTGTTGTTTCGGCCATAAGGTTTTATGAAATGTATTGATGTGTGTAATGAGTGTGCAAGTTAACTTCCGTGACCAATGAAATTGGAGCTATCCACAAGGACCCAGTGTGATTTACCATGTCGAACTAGACTATAGTCCATTTGGAGGGACTATAGTCTTGTAAATGTAATGTGTAATTTTTGTGATGTGGAATTGTTAGTGTTTGTTTATATAATTTTTTTGTTGACAAACCTAAGTCACACTTTTGAATGTGAGTTAGGATATTAGTTGGCATCCTTGATGACCAAACTTAGATTCGCCTAATTTTTTCTTTTTGAGGAGTTGAAAAGTGACATTTTTAAAAAAAATTCATGGGTTTTAAGGACCTAGGGAAAATACCTATGGTTTGGGTAAATTTTAGCCCAAAATCTTGAGAAAAAGCTTAGATATTACACTTTTTTTGAAATCTTAAAGAGTGTTGACGAGTTTAAAGTTTTGGGATTGAGATGGAGACTTGTCACATGTCATTCCCACTTATTCAAACTCATTTATGAGCTTTGGTAAGCCCACAAGGTTCTCACACATGTGTGAGACACCTTTGTAAGGATTGTGGGATAGAGGGTACAAGTGCACTCCCTACTCCCCATTCAATGAATTCAAACTTGAACTCCTATTTATCAACCACAAAAGGATGAAGTAGGGACTTTTTTTGGAATCTTGTATTTTGCTTATGAATTTTGGAGGAGTTGGAGGAAAAATCTTGGAGCTCATCCTCAACAACTATTCCTTGAAAAAATCCTCAATAAGGTAGGCTTCAAGCCCTTTTGTTATTTGAAGAATAATGTTTAAATGAATGAGTTAGTTCTTTGAATTCTCTTCCCTTTATTTTTTTTTGTTTTGTTATGTGGGATGGGAGTGTTGGAATCGATCTCTCACAAGATGAGAGAAATTCCAAGTAAGGGATCGAGAGAGGAGTAACCTTCATTGGGGTTGTCTCACTCATTGAGAGTGAAATGGGTACATTAGTACCCAAAAATATTATAATTTTTTAGTATATAGATGAATTGAAAATATTGTGACAAGTGTTCTAAAAGAAGATGGAAATGGATATTATTGTGCTTATGACCTATAAAATATCCCTTTGTTCATGATGTCCTCTAGTGTCTCCCTATAAGGACGTTGTGAAGTTCCATGTGTGTATTAAAATTCCCTTCAGTTGGGTGTTGTAAATGTGTGAGAATTATTTCTTGTTTCATGTTTTATGGACTTCTTGTGTGTACCTGAAAGTTTCATTAGATACCTCCTAGCTCGGGAGTGGCCTATGATTAAAGGTCAACAGTTGGGAGGTGAGCACCCCATGGCCTTGGAGAAATCTTGTATTTTGTGTAGGTGTGGAGGATTTGTGGGAGATTACAACCTTGAAGAAATCACTCCTCTCCCTTGTATGAATGTGCTCAAAATGATATTATAATATGATAATTTCTCTTGGTTGTCATGTGTGGAGAAACTTGTTGGTAGAAAGAAAATGCTTTTGAAAGGAGCTTGTAAACAATATATGTAGTTGATGAGGCAAGTAGATTTCTATAAAATATGTTATTCTCTCTTGAAATGGTTGTAAGGGATTGCCAATTAATATTTTAGTGTGAATATATATTCTACGAAAATATTTAAAAGGATAAGAAAGCATTGTCAAAATTTAAGATTTGTGCCTTTGTAAAAAAAATTACTTTTCATCAGTTGTTGAATAATTAGAATAATTTGAGTTTAAACAAGTGACGTAGTGTGTCGAGTTCCTACCACAAAGAAAAGAGCTTTTAGATTGGTAGGGGAAGCGTGATTATGGTTCCAGATTTGTAAAAGGAATTGTTAGAGTTTTGTATTGAATGCAAAAAATAAGAACCAATGGAATTGAAGAGTATGTGATATGAGAAGAAAAATATAGAGGGTGGAGTTTTCTATTGATTACTAGAACTTGTTAGAACAATCGTATATTAAAATTCATATTTTTTGTATGCTTGTTAAATAATATAGTAATTTTTTTATATAAAACTAAGTTAGGAATTTAAATTGATTTAGTGTGAAGGTGGAGAGTTTATTTGTGAAGGTAGTAATAGGGAAATGGGCAAAGCGATTGTCATATTGTAAGAAACAAAGAAGGCCATATTTAAAAAACTATTTAGTAAACATATTTATTTGTTAACATATTAATCATTTTGAGTAGATATGTAACACATATAAAATAAAAATATTAGTGATAAGTAAAAAATTTAAAAGTCTTTTAGAAAATGGAGATATTAAAAATATAAAAATATTTTAATTTATTTTATATGCAAGATATTTAAAGTAAATATACTAGTAATAGATTGTAAATTTAAAAGCATTTTAGAAAATGAAGATATTAGAAATATAACAGTATTTTATTTTATTTTATGTACAAGACATATATAAAATATAAATATTAGTAATAAGTTAAAAGTATTTTATCTTTTTTAATATCATATTATTATGTTCAATTAATAGTAATATTTTTGAATATTTTAACCATGTCTATTTTTTTATATCTCTAAATTAAATTTATTTAGTTAAATAAACTAGTTTTATAATTAATTTTATTTACCATGAATTTAGAAAAGAACATATGCCAATGAAAATTAGGCCATAAAAAGTAAAGTCTGGATAGGAATGACAACTTTATAGCTAGAGTGGAGGTTTAAATATGAATTGTCTTTTTTGCAAGTATTAATCCACTTATATCATTGAGAAGTCCTACCAAAAACAATATGATGAGGCTAATGGTATGGAGTGATCACAATAGCTCATAATGTGTTAATGGTGATCAGGTGTAAATGAGAATGCTTCTCTATGCCTCGCTACACTACATAGCTTCCAAATGTCGACTGAGTGCATAAATAGTGAGAATGGAAAAGGTGTTGCAATTAAACGTGTGAGGATATAGACTAGAAAAAAAATTGTCCTTTGATTGATGCATAAGAATATGGTCTACAAATTCTATGAAGAATTTTGAGGCAAAGAGAAGTGTTTTATTTTTTAGAAGCGAGAGAACATTTGTAGGAGAACAATTGAGTTTTGGAGAATGCCATGGAGGTGAGTTGTTATTGCTTTGTTAAGTATCAGATATTGAATGTAGAAAAACTTTCACTATTTGCTAAAACCTAATTTACAAATCCTACCAAAGTAACTACAATGACAACTCACATACATATGCTATGTATGCCATAAATATGAAAGAGTAAAATCCAAGAAACATGCGACATATGGAAAATTAAATGGTTTGGGCAAGGTCTTGTTAATTGTGAATACATGAAATGTATTGACTATGGATTGATTGCAACAATTTTGCAATTTACTTGTTAATTTTGTCACGTGCTTTTGTGTTTTATGTTTATGAATAACATATTATGTGTAATGGGCTATGGTGGCTTTTTTTAATTTTCCTTGTAACAAGAACCTTTTTTTGTAATTGGAGTGGAGACAAAGACCTATAGGGCTATAAATACATTTGATTCTTGAAGCAAAGACTACAAGGTCAGAGTACCATATGTTTTTTCTCCTTTATTTCCAATGAAGTTTGATTCTTCAAATGTCTAGAAAAATTATGTGAATTGTTTAAATTTGTGTAATTTTTGCCCGTAAGCAAATGACCTTTGCAATCATTTGATTGCAATAATGATGTAGTTAGAGATGTGCATAATTGCAGCTGGCACAATTTGCACACAATGATTGAATATTTGCAAAAAATATAGTGTCCTCCTAATTTACTTTAACAAAAATGAATAATAGGCCTACTTCAACGAATAGAGAAAGAGATAAATTATTTGTTATCTCTTATTTGCAAATGAAGCTATTGCAATAGTAACCTGTTCATTGGATTCAACTACTCCATGCCATATGTCATCTACTATATCCATTTGTACAATTAGGCTTTATAATAGCAAAAAATGCTTGTAGTCGTAGCAAGACAGAAGTATTGATACTAGGGCAAGGGCTACTACTCAAGAGACTTTGTAGAATGAATATAGTTGCAACAAGTTACTATTGCAATCGTTGAGTTCACTTTTGACATTGAAATTGTTTGAAGAAAATCTGGAGAATAGAAAAGACCGTTTTATTGAGGGACTATGTATTGTTGCAATCGAGGCAAGTTACTATTGGAATTGTATGATGTACATTGGATATGGGATTCCTGTCGATCAATCTATATCTATTGCATTAAACAAATTCATAGTCGACAAGACCTTGTTCAAAGTATTTAGTTTTTTGTTTCGTAATACTCATTTGATTTTTGTGTATAGATTCCAAAGGAAACAATTAGATCCAACATTGTAACCTTTGTCCAAAAAGGCATTATTGCATGTGTGAAATTGGTCAATGTGTTTATTGTTGAAGGAGCACAGTAGGATGGGGACATTTCTACTTTGTTTGTAAGAAAGAGCAACAAAACCAATGAAAAAGGCACAACAATTAATAAAAACTGTATTGTAAGAGCTAACAACGTATTTAATAATAGATAACAAAGTCTTGTTAAGTTATAAGAATTGATTTGCAAAACCTTGTTCACAGGATGTACAGATTCAACTGAATATTGTCACACATTTACATGTAACAATCATACTATTGTCAACATCGATGCATCTATTTCATCTATACGATGCGTGTAGGATGTGAAAGCATAGACAACCATAATTCTCAATTAGGAATGGTCCCTTTGATCAAAAGCAACATACCATGTTTATCAACAAAATTTTGGGTCTTGTTTCCTCGCACACATTGCAAGCACTGATTAAATATTTATCACAATATATAATGTCTCCCTATTTTTCTTATTTACTTAAACGAAAATGAATAATAGACCTACTCCAATCAATAGAAAAATAGATAAATTATAATTTTCAAACACAAAAAATATGTCCTTAAATCCCAACTATATGAAAAAGACAAAAATATTTGAAACAATTCAATTTCATTGATCAAGCAACTATTTCAAAAGAAAATTTAGCAAATGCAATAGTAAACATGCCTACTGCATTCGTTATGTTTTGTTGTAAAGTGGATGTTGTTGCTTGTTGATTTATCCAGAGAAACTAAGTAACTGGGAAATCAACTCAAAGAGAACTCAATCAAGTATCAATTGAATTTTTCATGTCTGAAATCTATCATTCATCTCTTTTTCTATTGTGTGGAGTATAAATGCTACTCTTCTTTGTGTAAGAAAATAAGCGAAATAGAAACACATTATAAAATTTGTAAAATAAATTTGATTGCCCAACCAAGTATGTCAAACTAAAATGCAATAATTGTAGTAGTAACTTGCCCTTTTAAAATATATATGTTTTATATTACTAATAAATTGCATAGTAAAAAGTTGTAACACCAGAGTTTAATCCATTTAAAGGGGAACATAAGAAAATAAAGTATTATCTAGCATATAAAGGAAAAAGATGTCGACTGTAAAATAAAAGTAGCAAGAAGTTTTAAGTCAAAGAACATGAGATATAGTGATATAGGTGAAAGAGCCCGGAACAAAAGCATAGAAAAAAAGAGAACTGCAGGTTGATGCCATGGTAGGTAGCTTTTACTTGCTTCTATTTCTTTGTCACCTACAATGTCATTATTATGGCTAGTATAAAATAAATTCTTTTTATATTATTCTAAATGTTTTTTGGAAATTGAAGAGCGAGAAAATTATGTGTATCAATAAAATTTTTTACCTCGATGTAGCATACACCGTTTATTCAGTTAGGCAAATAGCCTTTATGATGACATTGTTTTGATTGAGGCTGAAATGGCCTTTGGTAACAAAGTCCCATAGTGCAAATATAACTTCCAATTTGTCCTTGGTGTAGTCTTCATATTTCATGTCTTGAAGGGTAGGCAAGAGTTGTCACAAGACATTGCTTGGGATTGAACAATGGACTATTTTCTTGTCATTTTTTGTGATGATAGCTTTAGGATAAAGTGAGTATATGTAGCTCACTTCCTTGTCACATTGGATGCAATGAGAAGTTTCCTATTGTAGCATGTTGTAAATGTTGAATTTATATTTGCAACTCGGGAAAAAAGTTTCAAATGGATTTGAAAGTGTGTTTACTATTTTTAATGTGCCTGAAACCTAAAACATGTGAACGTAGATTGTTAGAAGGGGACGTCTCAAAAAATTTAAATAAAAGTGTGAAAATATTTATAAAAAATCACCTTAAATGTTAATTGCAGCAAAGCAGCTAGTTTATCCATTATTCTCTTGTTATTCAATTTGCAAATAAATGTTGATTGAACCATATGGAACATGTTCTTTTGATGTGTTCTTTTTAGGATATTCTTGAAAATAAAAGTTGGGGTTTTGTTCCTATGTAGTAGTTCCTCTATTTGCAAGTATTGTTGTTCATGAGATGGATGTAGTTTCAATTGCATGGCAATGAGAAAGTTAGTCTTTGTTACAAATAAATTTTAGTAAAGACCACAATGCTATAAAAAAAGGTTAAAATGGATTAGTGGCATATGTTGGCGAGACATTTGTACGTGTGCTCTGTCTGATTTTGCTATGACATCTTTGATATCAATTCCATATTGGTTGCCTAATTTCTTAGCGCCAACAACCAAAGCACCTATTGTTCCTATTGGATACTGATTTTTGGCTACTCGTAGTTGGCTGATAGTTGTATCTAGAATGAAGTAGTAGTTTGTAGAAAAGTGGCATGCTTTCAACTGTGCTTGTGTCTATCAATATCAGTATGCAATAACATTCTCCTCTGTCATAATCTGTTCTAGGTGCAATTTGGAAGCCTAATATTGAAACTCCCAATCCTGGAACTATTTTGTGCTCATGTTCTTGCACAAGGTATCCATTGATACTCAGTGTAATTATCATTTTTTCTTTAAGATCTATGAGATCTACACGTAATACTTCACGTGTTCTATTGAATTTTTCTAATGTTGCTTTGTAGACAACAAGGACGTCACCTTGGAATGTGTCACTAGCTTTTTTGCATTTAAATCTTCAATTGATATGATCTTTTTGACTTTTGTTTTGTAAACACCAAGAGAAATGTAAATTGTATATTTGAACAATACAAGAATGCATGTGATAGGTAAATAGGATAAGTTTTTTACAGTTTGCTACAATGTCTTCTTCCATGTCTTCTGCTTACTCTTGTGGTCTTTTTGTTTGATACATCATTTGCCTGCAAGGTAGTGACAATGTATTGGAGAATCCATTGAAGAATGTATTACTGATATATTCTTATGTAAGTTGTAATGTTGAACTGATTCAATAGGCAAGGTGGAAGTTTAGGAAAATAGAAAAGTGGTCAGTCCAATATGCCTTTGGTCTGTAAATATTGCATACACTTGTGATTGAATTTGACCAAATATGGTCAATGAGTGGCTTGTGTAGACTATGCGATTTGTTTAGCAAAAAATGAATTTTGTTAGTTTGCATGAAATTTTGGAGTGTTCTTTTTCTTTTGTTTTTTGAACACATGTTGATATTAAAGTTTCCTACAATGTACAATATGTTTTTTTGTATCTGCACATGCAATTACAACTTGTAGAATTGAGATTATTTATTGTATGGGAGTATTAGGCCTTGCATAAATATCACAAAAATTAAGTTCATTGGTGTGTAGTAAAATTGTGACTGTGATGGCTTCAATATTTGTAGAGTTGTGTTATTTTGCTTTTGATACAAAGGTTTTTTGCTAAGAGTTATTATGTCATTTGGTGCTAGGGCACCAAGCAAAATTTTGTAATTAAGGTGTTGAAGTATTTTTTTGGGTTGAATAAGGTCTTTTAGACCATTTCATGATGTAATAGTTCCATTTAGGGGTTATTAGAGGTTTAAGTTGCAAATATTGAAAAATTATGCAAAAGTGTCATTTTCAAATTTTATAGTGCAAGAAATGCAAATTTGGGAAGTTGAACGGTCATGGAAGGCAAGAGGTCATTTGAGTCAGTTGTTTTCAATAATTTATTGGTGGAAGGAGTTAAAATAGGTTGGATAGTATCGAATGAAGCATGATTTGGAAGTTTTGTAAAATATTTTATCAATAAAGCTCTGATTTTCTTAGAAATTCTATGTTTTTTCCTTTTACAGTGTTGTTGTAGGCAGTTGTACAATTTTGTAATAAAGGGAATTGATTGTAAATGTTTTTAATTGAGTAGAGGGATCGATTAGGTGCATTTTGGTTCTTGTGGCACTGAAATCCATTGAGTTTTAAGTTCTTGGTGTTGATTTTTTTTGTAGGCGGGTCTGAAGGTCTGATTTTCAAAGTTTTGAAGTCATAAAATGCTTTCCTGACACATTCCACCTAATGTATATATTGTATCTCTATGGAATGATTCAATTAGGATAGGAATAGGGGTATATGTTGAGTTTTGGAGCAGGGAAGGTCGTTTGGATTCTTGGGCATGAAGCCTAGTTGGGAAAATATGTGATTTTGAGTGAAATTGAATGGTTTAAGAGTGAGAATTAATGAAATTCATTGGGGAAATAGTTTGTGAAGGTATTTTGAGCATGTGCAAACCTCCTAAGGTATGTTTTGGGTGTTGTTTGAGTGATTTAAGTGTGGGAAGAGTGTTTTTCAATAAGGCTCCTTGGAAAACCTAGTTTTGGTGGCTTGGAAGTGAGGGTTTAGTGGATTGGCACTTTAGTGAGTGATTGGAACCCTAAAAGTTGTGTAATCTTGAGTTTTGTAGCCTCATGCAAGACTTTCCATTGATTTTGAGTGATTTTTAAATTTGTTGTGAGGTGTCTCTTTGTAAAAGAGGCATAATTGGCCTAGTTGCCCCAATGGTACGGTGAGATTTTGAGGTGTTTCTTTCAAAGGAGTTCATATTTATCTTGATATATGTTTTAATTCATAAGGGTATCCAAAACTATTGGTACAATCTAGATAATTCATCTTGGTCTGTAGTTATGTTTGATAGTCCCTTGGGAATGAGCTACTAGATTGTGAAGGCTTGGAGTGGGTTTGTTGCTAAGCATGGTTCCTTATGACTTGAGTGTAGTTTAGTTTAGTTTGTATGATTATTTTAATCTTGTTAGATTCCTCTTTAAGTTCATGTGAAGGTTTGAGATCCATAGTGTGAGTTGGAGCTATTGGTGACCTACACCATTGAAGAGTTTTGTGAGTGCTTGGAGAACCAATAAAGGAGTTAAGTTTGTGAATCTTGGTACTAATATATTTGTTTGTGCAGAGACCCACCTAGCTCTCCATCAGTTGGTATCATATCTTAGGGATTAGATCCCTTGAGAGTTGAAGTTGCAGGTTGAAGTTTGGTAGAGGTTGGAAGTTGAAAGGACAATGTTACCAAAGATGCCTCCTAAGAGCAATGCTACTACTAGAGAGTTACAAGAGGTCAAAGAAAAACATGCTAAATTACAGGAGTCCTACAATGTTGTGTTGGCTAGACTTGCATCCCTGGAGATAAATCAAAGAAGAGGTGTGGATTTGGGAGATGCAAGTGATCACGGGGAGGAAGAAGAGTATACAGATATGGAAGAAGAACTAGACCCTGAAGATTAGAGGATGGCTAAATTTATTAAGGTAGTCAAAGGTGAGACTCACAAGGTAAAGGTTAATTTTCCCATGTATGGTGGAAATTTGAATGATGAGGAGCTTCTAGATTGGATTGCAGCTATGGACAATCACTTTGAATGTGATGATTTTCCTAGGGAGTAGAGAGTGAAGATAGTAATGACAAAGCTAAAATGACATGCATTGTTGTGGTGGGACTATGAACAAGCTAAGAGGAGGAAGAAAGGTAAATCAAATATCATTTCTTGGGACAGAATGGTTGGTAAACTCAAAGGTAAGTTTCTTCCTAGGGATTATGAAGTTAAATTGTATAAGAAACTCTAAGGTTTAAAGAAAAAGGATTTAGATGTTAAGACTTATACTAATGAGTTCTATAAGTTTATCATAAGATCAGGTAGAATGGAAGATGGGTTTGAAAAGGTGGATAGATACCTTGATGGGCTTAGATTTAACATTCAAGATGAGCTAGTTGTTGCAAATCCAAGGACAGTTGAAGAAATTTTTTAGTTGACTATTAGAGTGGAAGAGAAGATTAAAAGAAGACAAGACAAGATCATGAGTGGAAGAGGCAACAATCAGATAGGAAGGGGATCATTTCATACATCAAAACAATCACGTGAAGAACAAGAAGAAGAAAACAAAGGTAAGGAGCACGTTGATGATTCTAGAGGTGGTTTCAGAGGTTCTAGAGGCAGATTTGGTGGAAGTAGAAATAGAAATACATTTTCTGGAAGGTGATACAATTGTAATTAATTTGGGCATCTAGCATACAAGATTCCTTAAAAAAAAAATTCCACATCAAGTGGAGGTGAAAGGAGAAGTGAGAGGAGGATTGAAATAGTGCAAGAAGATGAATGTGAGAGTGCCAATTCTTCTAGTCTTCATGTTGCTCCAAAAGTAGGAGAATCATTGATGATGGAAAGACAACTCTTGAAGACATCCAAGGAGAAGGAGTTGATCCAAAGAATATCACTATTCAAAACATCTAGTTAAAGCAAAGGCAAGGTATGTAAGGTAATAGTAGATTCAAGATGCACTAATAATATGGTGTCAAGTGACATGGTGGATAAACTAAAATTGGAAAAAGTGTCTCGTAAAAAACCCTATAAAGTGTCTTGGGTAAGTGATAATCAGTCCATTTTGATAAAGTAACAAGCTTTAGTTGAGTTTCAGATTGGTGGATATACAGACAAGGTTATTTGTGATATTTTTCCTATGAGTTGTTGTCATTTGTATCTTGGAAGGACATGGAAATTTGATAGGCATGCATTATATGATGGAAGGGCTAATGCCTACACCATTTAAAAGTATGGAAGTTATTTTATATTAACACCATTGCAGGAGGATGTCAAAGAACAGGGTAAGGTAGCAAAGGCCATCATGTTTGGTGAGAAGGAGATTTTGAAGCTTATGGAATATGAACAAGAAGTGAAAAGGGGATTTGCAACCACTTCAAGGCTAGAATATGTGAAGAAAGTGACTTTGAATAATGAAGCAATGTTGAAGAGGAAATAATATTATAGGTTGATGTCAAAATTTGAGAAGGTCAAGGATGAATTCCTTGAGAAGATTAAAGATGAGTTAGAGAAATATGATGGGATTCTAATTGGGATAGTAATTTTTCCTTTGACAAAAAAAAAGGTGAAGGGGTAGTCATATATTCTCAAATAAAAGTTCTATAAGCGTGATAAGGTAGATATTATTGGAGTAGAGGGTCTAATGACAGAGATCAGGGGTGAAAGTATCGTGATCAGAGGTGAAGGACAAGGCCCAAGGGGAGAAATCAAGCATGAAACAGGGGTAAGGAATAAATTAATCATGGGTACAGATGGTAAGGACATGGGTGCAAATGGTAAGGACATGTGTGTATATGCAAAGGTATCTTAGACATCAATAAAAACTGAGAGGTAGGTCAAAGATATGGTATCAGGTCAATGTGGGATGGTCGAGCCATTCCTAGGCAGTAAGGAGACTACAAATGCAAGGTGTAAGGAAATTTTTTAGTTTTTGATTCCACGGACAAGAGTACCAAATAAAGGATCTTTTAAGGAAAAAATATGGAGTACACAAAGTTGGAAAATATACAAACCACATTCTAAGGGACTTGGAAAAGTTTCAAGGTCGGGTGTATGGTGCAGGGGCATTAAGCAAGATTTTGTAATTAAGGTGTTGAAGTCTTGTTTTGGGTTGAATAAGGTCTTTTCGACCATTTCATGATGTAATAGGTCCATTTAGGGGTAATTATAGGTTTGAGTTGCAAATATTGAAAAATTATGCAAAACTGTCATTTTCAAATTTTGTAAAGTGCAAGAAATACAAATTTGGGAAGTTGAACGGTCATGGAAGGAAAGAGGTCATTTGAGTGGGTTTTTTTCAATAATTTATTGGTGGAAGGAGTTAAAATAGGTTGGAGAGTCTCAAATGAGGCATGAGTTGGAATTTTTGTAAAATATTTAATCAATAAAGCTCTGATTTTCTTAGAAATTTTGTGTTTTTCACTTTTACAGTGTTGTTGCAGGCAATTGTATGATTTTGTACTAAAGGGAATTGATTTGAAATTTTTTGAATTGATTATAGGGATGTATTAGGTGAATTTTTGTTCATGTGGCACTTAAATCCATTGAGTTTTGAGTTTTTGGTGTTGATTTTTTCTATAGGCAGGTCTGAAGATTTGATTTTCAAATTTTGAAGTCATAAAATGCTTTTATGACTCATTCCACCTAATGTTAATATTCTATCTCGATGGAATAAGTCTAGTAGGATAGTAATATGGGTAGATGTTGATTTTTGGATTAGGGGATGTCATTTGGAGTCTTAGGCATGAAGCCTAGTAAGGAAAATATGTGATTTTGAGTGAAATTGAATGGTTTCAGAGTGAGAATGGATGAAATCCTTTGGGGAAGTGGTTTGTGAAGGTATTTTGAGCATGTGTAGACCTCCTAAGGTATGTTTGGGGTGTTTTTTGAGTGAGTTAAGTGTGGGAAGAGTGTTTTTCAATAAGGCTCCTTGGAAAACCTAGTTTTGGTGGCTTGAAAGTGAGGGTTTAGTGGATTGACACTTTGGTGAGTGATTGGAACCCTAAAATTTGTGTAATCTTGAGTTTTGTAGCCTCATCCAATACTTTCCATTGAGTTTGAGTGATTTTTAAATGTTTTGTGAGGTGTCTCTTTGTAAAAGAGGCCTAATTGGCCTAGTTGCCCCAATGGTACAGTGAGGTTTTGAGGTGTTTCCTTCAAAGGAGTTCATATTGATCTTGAGATATGTTTTAGTTCATTGAAAATGGTATTCAAAACTTTTGGTATAGTCTGGAGAAGTCATCTTGGTCTATAGTTATGTTTGACAGTCCCTTGGGAATGGGCTACTAGATTGTTAAGGCTTGGAGTGGGTTTGTTGCTAAGTATGGTTCCCTGTGACTTGAGTGTGGTTTAGTTGAGTTTTTATGATGATTTTAATCTTTTTATATGCCTCTCTAAGTTCATGTGAAGATCTAATATCCTTAATTTGAGTTGGATCTATTGGTGACCTACACCATTGAAGAGTTTTGTGATTGCTTGGAGAACCAGTCAAGGAGTTAAGTTTGTGAATCTTGGTACTAATCTATTTATTTGTGTAGAGACCCACATAGCTCTGTATCAGATGGTATTAGAGCTTAGGGATTATATCCCTTGAGAGTTGAAGTTGCGGGTTGAAGTTTGGTAGAGGTTGGAAGTTGAAAGTACAATGTTACCAAAGATGCCTCCTAAGAGCAATGCTACTACTAGAGAGTTACAAGAGGTCAAATAAAAACATGCTAAATTGCAGGAGTCCTACAATGTTGTGTTGGCTAGACTTACATCCCTGGAGAGAAATCAAAGAACAGGTGTGTATTTGGGAGATACAAATGATGAAGAGGAAGAAGAAGAGTTTACAGATATGGAAGAAGAACTAGAACTTGAAGATCAAAGGATGGCTAAATTACTTAAGGGATTAAAGGTGAGACTCACAAGGTAAAGGTTAATTTTCCCATGTATGGTGAAAATTTGAATGATGAGGAGCTTCTAGATTAGATTGCAGCTATGGACAATCACTTTTAATGTGATAATGTTCCTGAGGAGCAAAGAATGAAGATAGCAAATACAAAGCTAAAAAGACATGCATTGTTGTGTTGGGACTAGGAACGAGCTAAGAGGAGGAAGAAAGTTAAATCAAATATCATTTCTTGGGATAGAATGGTTGGTAAAATCAAAGGTAAGTTTCCTCCCAGGGATTAGGAAGTTCAATTGTATAAGAAACTCCAAGGTTTAAAGAAAAAAGATTTAGATATTAAGGCTTATACTGATGAGTTCTATAAGTTGAGCATAAGATCAAGCAGAATGGAAGATGAGGTTGAAAAGGAGGCTAGATACCTTCGTGGGCTTAGATTTAAAATTCAAGATGAGCTAGTTGTGGCAAATCCAAGGACAATTGAATAATTTTTTCAGTTGGCTATTAGAGTGGAAGAGAATATTAAAAGAAGACAAGACCATGAGAGGAAAATACAAAAATTAGAGAGGAAGGGGATCATTTCATACATCAAAATAGTCACATGAAGAACAAGAAGAAGAAAAAAAATGTAAGGAGCAAGTTGTTGATTCTAGAGGTGGTTTCAGAGGTTCTAGAGGAAGATTTGGTGGAGGTAGAAATACAAATACATTTTTTGGAAGGTGCTAAAATTTTAATGAATTTGGGCAGCCAGCATACAAGTGTCCTGAAAAAAAAGTTCTACATCAAGTGGAGGTGAAAGGAGAAGTGAGAGGAGGACTCAAATAGTGCAAGAAGATGAATGTGAGAGTGTAGGCTCTTCTATTATTCATGTTGCTCTAGAAGTGGGAGAATCATTGATGATGTAAAGACAACTCTTGAAGACATCCAAGGAGAACGAGTTGATCCAAAGAAGAGAACTATTCAGAACAACTTGTAAAAGAAAAGGCAAGGTATGTAAGGTAATAGTAGATTTGGGATGCACTAATAATATGGTGTCAAGTAATATGGTGGATAAACTGAAATTGGAAAAGTTCCTCATAAAACACCCTATAAAATGTCTTGAGTGAGTGATAATAAATCCATTTTTATAAAGGAACAAGCTTTAGTTGAGTTTCAAATTGGTGGATATAGAGACAAGGTTATTTGGGATATTTTTCCTATGACTTGTCATTTGTTTCTTGGAAGGCCATGGGAATTTGATAGGCATGCATTTTATGATGGAAGGGCTAATACCTAAAAAATTGAGAAGGATGGAAGTTCTTTTATATTAACACCATTGCAGGAGGATGTCAAATAATAGGGTAAGGCAACAAAGGTCATCATGTTTGGTGAGAAGGATATTGTGAAGCTTATGGAATATGAACAAGAAGTGAAAAGGGGATTTGCAACCACTTCAAGGCTAGAAGATATGAAGATGGTGAATTTGAAGAATGAAGCAATGTTGAAGAGGAAAGAATATTATAGGTTGATGTCAAAATCTGAGAAGGTCAAGGATGAATTCCTTGAGAATACTAAAGATGAGTTAGAGAAGTATGATTGGATTCTAATTGGGACAGAGATTTGTCCTTTGACAACAAACAAGGTGAAGGGACTGTCATATATTGTCAAAGTAGAGGTATGTAAGAGTGATAACGCAAAGATTATTGGAGTAGAGGGTATAATGACAGAGATCAAGGGTGAAAGTATAGTGATCAAAGGTGAATGGCAAGGCCCAAGGGGAGAAATCAAAAAGGAAACAAGGGTAAGGAAGAAAGTAATCATGGGTGCAGATGGTAAGTACATGTGTGCAAATTTCAAGGTAGCTTGGACATCAATACCAACTGAGAGGCAGGTCAGAGACATAGTATCAGGTCAGTGTGGGATGGTGGAGCCATTCCTAGGCAATAAGGAGACTACAAATGAAAGGTGCAAGGAAATTTTTTAGTTTTTTATTCCAAGGACAAGAGTATCAGATAAAGGATCTTTTAAGGAAAAAGAGATGGAGTACACAAAGTTGGAAAATCTACAAACCACATTCCAAGGGACTTGGAAAAGTTTCAAGGTCGGGTGTATGGTGCAGGGGCACCAAGCAAAATTTTGTAATTAGGGTGTTGAAGCATTTTTTTGGGTTGAATAAGGTCTTTTAGACCATGTCATGATGTAATAGGTCAATTTAGGGGTCATTACAGGTTTAAGTTGCAAATATTGAAAAATTATGCAAAAGTGTCATTTTCAAATCTTGTAAAGTGCAAGAAATGCAAATTTGGGAAGTTGAACGGTCATGGAAGGCAAGAGGTCATTTGAGTCAGTTGTTTTCAGTCATTTATTTCTGGAAGGAGTTAAAATAGGTTGGAGAGTCTCTAATGAAGCATGAGTTGGAAGTTTTGTAAAAGATTTGATCAATAAAGCTCTGATTTTCTTAGAAATTATGTGTTTTCCCTTTTACAGTGTTGTTGTAGGAAATTGTGTGATTCCATACTAAAGGAAAATGATAGTAATTTTTTTGAATTGAGTAGAGGGATGGATTAGGTGAATTTTGGTTCTTATGGCACTGAAATCCAATGAGTTTTGAGTTCTTGGTGTTGATTTTTTCTGTAGGTAGGTCTAAAGGTCTAATTTTTAAAGTTTTGAAGTCATAAAATGATTTTATGACTCATTCCACCTAATGTATATATTGTAGCTTGGTGGAATGAGTCAATTAGGATAGGAATGGGGGTATATGTTGAGTTTTTGAACAAGGGTGATCGTTTGGAGTCTCGGGCATGAAGCCTAGTTGGGAAAATATGTGATTTTGAGTGAAATTGAATGGTTTCAAAGTGAGAATGGATGAAATCCATTGGGGTAGTGGTTTGTGAAGGTATTTTGAGCATGTGTAGACCTCCTAAGGTATCTTTGGGGTGTTGGTTGAGTGATTTAAGTGTGGGAAGATTTTTTTTCAATAAGGCTCCTTGGAAAACCTAGTTTTGGTGGCTTGAAAGTGAGGGTTTAGTGGATTGACACTTTGGTGAGTGATTGGAACCCTAAAAGTTGTGTAATCTTGAGTGTGGTGGCCTAATGCAAGACTTTCCATTGAGTTTAGGGATAATTTCAAGAAATCCCCCCCTCGGTGAAGGTGTAAAATCCTGGCAAATCTTTCCATATATTTGAAAAAATTCTTAATTTTTTTGGTGAATCTATGCACATTATTAAAAAAAATTGTAAAATCCTAGCGAATCTTAATGAATAATTGGTCAAAATAATAATCACAGTGGTGAATCCTATTGAATATTCACTAAATATATTAATTACAATGGTGAATCTCTCGTTTAAAAATTTGCATAGTTGGTTAGCGTAATTCCCCCATATTTTTTTGTAATATTGAAGTAGGGGTCAAGGTGCAGTGCCCCTTGCAGGGGTCAATGGGGCTTTTATTTATTTAAATTTGAAAATTGTAAATGTTACCATCGATTAGTTTTTTAATCGGATGGTTGCAGGTTGATTTCGTGACCTAATACACATGTGCCTTTTAAAAGGCTTGTTGAGGCCCAAAATTTATTTTGGTCCACACAATTAGATTTAATCATGTGGCCCAAAACAAATTCCAGGCCTCAACAAGCCTTTTAAAATGCATGTGTGCATTAGGCCACGAAATGAACTTGCAGTCATCAGATTAAAAAGCTAATCGATGATTTGATGGCAATAAATAAAAGCCCCATTCAAGGCTAAAATATCCCTGAAATTAAATGGTAATTTATTTTTGTTGCAATATTTCCCCAAAATTAATGGTAGGAATATAATTACCGACGAATATAATTAATATTTGTAATTATAGTATAAACTACTGGAAAATCAATTCCAATAATGCATCATTTAAAATATAATGTATAGGCGAATTAATCGAGACAAAATTATTTTTTTGTAAAAACCTGGCGATTCAACATCCTTTTTAGCTTGTACTATTCACCATTTCTAGAGGTCCTGATTTCAATTATTCACCAATTGGTGAAGATTCGCCACTAAATTTTTCCTTGATTGAGTTTGAGTGATTTACAAACGTTTTGTGAGGTGTCTCTTTGTAAAAGAGGCCTAATTGGCCTAGTTGCCGCAATGGTACAGTGAGATTTTGAGGTGTTTCTTTCAAAGGAGTTCATATTGATCTTGAGATATGTTTTATTTCATTGAAAAGGGTATCCAAAAATTGATACAATCTGGAGAAGTCGTCTTGGTTAGTAGTTATGTTTGACAGTCCCTTGGGAATGGGCTACTAGATTGTGAAGGTTTGGAGTGAGTTTGTTGCTAAGTATGGTTCCTTGTGACTTGAGTGTGGTTTAGTTGAGTTTTTATGATGATTTTAATCTTTTTATATGCATCTTTAAGTTCATGTGAAGGTTTGAGATCCTTAGTGTGAGCTGGAGCTATTGGTGACCTACACCATTGAAGAGTTTTGTGAGTGCTTAGAGAACACGTCAAGGAGTTAAGTTTGTGAATCTTGGTACTAATCTATTTGTTTGTGTAGAGGCCCACCTTGCTCTACATCATCATGTATCATATTCACACCAAAGGTATTAAAATATTGCAATAATATATTAGGCTGTAAGATATGCATGTGTACTTCTTGTAAACACAAAATGGCAGATTGCATTGTTTTATAGTCATTGGAGATGTCATGTGGATGTGGATTTAATGTATGAGTGTTTAGCGTGCATAGAAGAATTTGCATTGTATCGTGTGGACATGTAGTTTGAATATCAAGTTACCACTATGCAGTTGACTGGAGGTGATGCATTTCTAGACGTATCTTGTCCTTAACTTTAAATTTTTTTGAAGTTAAAAGTTTTAGTAGGAATAACGGGGCTGATGCAAGAAGTTGGGTCCACAAAAAGCTCAAAAAGTGGAAGTGTTTTTTTTCTTTTTTCAAAATTTGTCAAACTTCTACTGAAAATTTGAGGCACTTACACAATGAATCTTTAAAAAATTTAGTAATATAAAATTTAGCATTTTGAATCTAGTTTCCAAATATGTAATTTATTCAAATAGCCGAATGATAGAAATTAATTTTTTACAGGGATGTATAAAAACCCTTTTTTAAAAGTCCCTTTTTTTTACCATACCATGCACATCTACGGACACCACTTTTTGACCCAAATAAAAGTATTTTGCTAATTCCTTTTTGGGAAGGAGAACTAACAACATGAAGATTGATGAGGACTTTTTTTTGTAATTTTTTTTTATTGAATTTTTATTGGCCTTAATTTCTATTTTTTAAAATCAACGTGTACGAACAACATAATTAGACCTAAACTAAACATTTTTTCAATATTTTTTTCATTGTGTAGAGAATTGTCTGAAGATTGATGCCATATTTTTTTTTACAAGAAACTTAACCAAAAAAAGTTATTAAAAAACAAAAAAAGCCTGATATTTCAAGTTTAAGGACTAGTTTTCTTAGAAATTAATTAAAAAATAACAAATATAATCCAATCTTAATAAAAATTATATATTTGGAAACTAGATATCGTGTTCTCTAATGGATTTTAATTTCATAGATTGATTCAAAAAAAAAGTCCATTAGGCATATTTCCAAAGCTAGACATTCTTCTTCAGTATGCCTTAGTTTTTTAGTTGTAGGTCAAAGACTAAGGGTTGAATTGCCAAGCCTTTCTTGAGCCTAAAACCAAGGCTACATGTGGGTTGTGGATTCACATTTTAAATAATGTGTATGAATTATTGAAATGCGTACGCGTTATTTAAACAAAATACGTACATGTTATATGATGAGTATGCATTATCTATTTACTTGTTGGGTAAAGGGAACGTGTACGTGTTATATAACATGTACACGTTCCTATAATAGAACATGTACATGTTTATAAAATGTGTACGAATTTCTGATATATCTATTTGCTCCCAATTTGAAAAATATTGATAGAGCACATTTTTTCTACAACATTCCTTTTTTGCAGTACAATCCGATAGTACCATTTTCTACGTTTTTTATTGCAATTTTGTCTTGTGCAGGGTATATTCTATTCAAGTTGTTGGAAGAGACAAGTGCAGGTTGAATTTTTTGAAGTGGAATCTAGTACAAGAACATTTTACAAGAAGATTTGGAAAAAGAGAATTGTTGGATGTACATTCATGATGTTTTTGTACTTTAAAGTTTATAGAAGAAAGGATCTCCATAGTACATAGTTTTGTTTGAATATTTGAAGGAGATGGAAATTAGAAAATAGGTTAAGAATCATTCATTTTTTTATCAAAGAGGGTTTGGTAACCATGGGATCAAATCAAAGGCAAACAAAAAAATGTCGAAAGTTAATGGCACCCGAAGAAATTGAAGCCAATAAAGAAATGGAGGCAAAAAGACAAAGGGATAGAAGAGAAAGGATTCATCAAATAAAAAAATTGGAAGCATCTAGTTCCATGAATCTTGAAGAGGAAACCATGAAGGATGAAATGAATGTAGATGATGCAAATGTGGAGATGGTGAATATGGAAGAAAATGCAATTATGGAGACAAACCCAACTATGCCTTCAACTTCAACTTTGAATGATATGGAAATAGCACCTATGCAAACAACTTCAGGCATTTCTTCAAATCCACCTCCCAATGATATAGAAAATGCACCTATTCAAACAATCTATCTAGGAATGTCTTCAGACCCAAGTCTTGATAATATTGATCTTAGTTATTTAGATGAAGTTGGATACACCATTGATGGTATCTATAATTCTAGGGTTGAAACAATACAAACAAAAAAAATGATGAAATATCTTATAAGAATGGAAATGAGAATGAAACCCATCATATTGATGAAAATGAGAAAGAAATCCCTTTTATGTTTGAAAATGAAAATGAAACCCCTTGCGCGAATGAAAATGAAACCCCTTATATGGATGAAGATGAAAAAAAAAATTACAATTGAAAAAGATGTGCTATATAACCTTCGTGGTAAAGTTTCTTAGAGACAAATGAGAAATTATGGAAATAAAAATATATAGAATGTTTTTTTATAGAAATAAATTAGGATTTCAATGTCAACTCATGCTACAATTCAGCAGAACAAGTTGTATCTAGTGTTGCTAATGTTATTGATTTTATAGGTAAGAAAAGTCGATCTAAAGATAAGAATGCATCTCGTTGTGCAATAACAACTGCTCTAGTTAATAAACCAACTTCAAATAAAAGAATGTTAAGTAAGATTAGTAAATGTATACAAGTAAATCCAAAAAATTTGATAAGAGCTGCTAAAAGAAGAGAAAGTATTGAAAATGATCCAATTAATCAATGTTGGAGTTTTAGTGGTAGACTCCCAAGATCAGACATGAAATTAACTAATGAAATTAAATCTTTAATCAAAAATTTTGGCATGATAATACAAGAGTATCACCTAATATTAGAGATGTCTTAAAATTAAGGGTGGGTTCCAAAATTTTTGAACCTCATTCAAAGCATCTCTTAGATATGACTCAAACTGAATTATATATAAAAAATTAGATGATTCAATATTACCATTTAATATTAGCATAAGTCAAAGATCATTCGAAAAGTGTAAACCTTGGTATGTTAGAATTAATAAACAACAAATCTCTTGTTTTTATAAGACTCATGTACATTTTTTTTATTATTATGATATTTTTCGATATATATGATGCACTTTGCATGCTAACCAAATTATGCAAGACATTTGTGGTATTAATATGCCACCTAAAACAATCAAAGATTTTATAACAGGTTTATTTTGTGAACCCTCTAATGGAAACTTATTTTATTTAAAAGTATGTATTTCTGGAGAATTTGATAGATGTGTTAACTTTTCATTATTAGGAGAATGTATGCATGAAAGTAGTTTAGATGAATTTGGACAACAATTAGTGGATGTTAAAATTTTTTTAAATGTTGAATATTCTTTAAAAGATGGAAAAATTGGAAAACATTGTAACCTAATTATGGAAAAATTTAGTGTGCATGCATTTATTAAACAATTTAAAGATAAGATTGTACCTAAATATTTTAAACACTCTCAGTATGCTCATTGGCTTGATAATCAATTTTGTTTATGTAAAAACACATTCCCAATTGGAACTATATTGTTAGTTGTTGATTTTGCTGAAAATTATACTCTTGCTCCACAAGAAGAAATTCAATCACAGTACTATAATTTAGTGCAATTAGCTATATTTGTTCATATTGTTTATAGACATGTAGATGATAGTAGAGAAGATAATATAATTTTTTTGAGAGAGTACTATTTTTATGTACGTGATAATTGATTACATTCATCTGAGTTTGTTTAATATTATTTTGATATATTTTATAAACACTTAAAATAGAGGAATTCAAATAAGAGAACATCTCATATGGTCGGATAATTGCACGGGTCAATTCAAGAATGCTAGAATGGTTTATTGGTTATGTAGATTTCATAAGGAAAACAATATCCAGCACATGAGTTTTTTTGAAGTTGGACATGGTAAGGGAGAACATGATGGAGCAGGTGCATGTGTGAAAAGAGCTCTTGCTAGAGAGAAACTAAAATTTGAGGATGTTGCAAAATTCAGAGATGCACGTGCAATTGTAAATTAGTGCAATACCAAATTATCTACAAGAACAAGTGAGAGCTCAATAATTCAATGCTTCTTTTGGTTAGTTGAAGAAAAATATATTTTTCTCGACAAGATTGTGAAATAATTAATGGATCTGCAAAATGGCATTCATTTAAGAGTTCGAATGGAAACACATGGATAATTTGGACAAGGAAGTTGGCATAATTTTTTTAATTTTGTATTGCATGTGATTGGGAAGCATGTGAAAATACGGAATGGGTCGAACAATGGCAACAAAGAGCCTTAACACCTACATCGACACATGTTCAACATGGAATGACAGTTGAAGATAATCAAGTGTTCGCATCAGATGATTATGATCGTGTCTTGGATCTTGTGCAAGAAGGTACATTAAATTGAATTGAATTTTGTATGTATGCATGTTTATATGTGAATTAAATATAAGTCACTCTTTATCGAATTTTTTATTTATTTTTGCAAGAAATGTGTATGTTGTTGCACCTAAGGGGAATGGAGTGGAGACAAAGTATTGGTTGGCTAGATGTGTTAAGAGAAAAAATAAGCTGGTACATCCTAGAGTGGATGATGACAACTTTGAGTATCCAACTAGTTCAGTGGTCGTTGTTGGTACTTGGCTTTGAAAATATTTGATAAGAAAGAATGGCTTGCCTGCATTTGAAGATTATAAAAGACACAAGAATATTATACATTATTCACATTTGATTTTAGCAACCAATATAAAACTAGGTATATATCAAAGGAGGCCTACTAATAAATTGTTATGGACACTTTCAATGGATGAGCATGAGACAATCATAGATGAATTAAAAAAAAAAAGAGGATGTAGATGGTACAACAGAGTATATAAATATTGGTAAGTATATAGTTGTATATATATTTAATTGATAGTCAATATGCAGTTAAAAATTTATCACATATAGATGTCTATATATATATGTCTTTAGTCGTTTCCTAATTAAATTTTTTATATAATTTTTTATTTCAGTTCTCCCAAAACTAGATGCATTACAAAAAAAGAGAGGACATGCATATATATTACAATGGAATTCAAATCTAGAAACAAGTAAGTATATATAGTTCTAGATACATTTAGTTGATAGTATAAATATAAAACTAAATATTTAAATGTCATTTTATAAAAATTTTATAATTGATTTCATATCCCCTTAAGCCATTTTTTTAGGACCCCTCAATCCATCCTCTTGTGTACCATTAATAAATCCTCTTGCATCCCCTTAATTCTCTCTATTAATTCTCCTTAAGCCATCCTCTTAGGACCCCTTAATCCATATCCTCGTATATCTACCCTTAATCCATCCTCTTTCATCATGTTAAGTCACTCTCTCAACACCCCTTGATCCATCCTCCTAGGACCCCTTAAGCCATATCCACATATATCTACCCTTAATCCATCCACTTGCATCCCCTTAAGTCACTCTCTCAACACCCCTTAATCCATCCTCTTAGGACCCCTCAATCCATATCCTCATATATCTACCCTTAATCCATCCACTTTCATCCCCTTAAGTCACTCTCTCAACACCCATTAATCCATCCTCTCAGGACCCCTTAATCCATATCCTCATATATCTACCCTTAATCCATCCACTTGCATCCCCTTAAGTCACTCTCTCAACACCCCTTTAAGCCATCCTCTTAGGACCCCTTAAGCCATCCTCTTATTTACCATTAATCCATCCTTGTATATCTACCCTTAATCCATCCTCTTGCATCCCTTTTATTCATCTCCCAGGATTTAGGTCCTATGGTTTATGGTTTAGGGTTTCTAGGGTTCATGATATGCTTAGAATAACAAATATATATGGGTTAATGGTTTAGGGTTTATCTCCTAGGATTTAGGTCATATGGTTTATAGTTTAGGGTTTTTAGGGTTCATGAGATGCTTAGAATAATAAATCTATATGGGTTGATGGTTTAGGGTTCATCTCCTAGGCTTTAGGTCATATGGTTTAGGGTTTAGGGTTTCTAAGGTTCATGAAATGCTTAGAATTTTAAAAATATATATGGGTTAATGGTTTAAGGTTCATCTCCTAGGCTTTAGGTCATATGGTTTAGGGTTTAGGGTTTTTAGGGTTCATGAGATTCTTACAATAAAAAAATCTATATGGGTTAATGGTTTAGGGTTCATCTCCTAGGCTTTAGGTCATATGGATTATGGTTTAGGGTTTCTAGGTTTCATGAGATATTTATAATAACAAATCTATATGGGTTAATGGTTTAAGGTTCATCTCCTAGGCTTTAGGTCCTATGGTTTATGGTTTATGGTTTTTAGGGTTCATGAGATGCTTGGAATAACAAATCTATATGGGTTAATGGTTTAGGGTTCATCTCCTAGGCTTTAGGTCCTATGGTTTAGGGTTTAGGGTTTCTAGGGTTCATGAGATGCTTAGAATAAAAAATCTATATGGGTTAATGGTTTAGGGTTCATCTCCTAGATTTTAGGTCCTATGGTTTAGGGTTTAGGGTTTCTACAATTCATGAGATGCTTAGAATAATAAATCTATATGGATTAATGGTTTAGGGTTCATCTCCTAGGCTTTAGGTCGTATGCTTTAGGGTTTAGGGTTTCTAGGGTTCATGAGATGCTTAATCTCTTTAATTCATTCCTTTAAGTCATTCTCTCAACTCCCCTTAATCCACCCTCTTACATCCCTTTAAGTCATTCTATCAACTCCCCTTAATCCACCCTCTTGCATCCCCTTAATCGATCCTCTTGCATTCCTTAAGTCACTCTCATAATTCCCTTTAATCCATCCTCTTAGGACCCATTAAGCCATATCCTAGGGTTCATGACATGCATCCCCTTAATCCACCCTCTTACATCCCTTTAATTCATTCTATCAACTCCCCTTAATCCACCCTCTTGAATCCCCTTAATCGACCCTCTTGCATTCCTTAAGTCACTCTCATAATTCCCCTTAAGCCATCCTCTTAGGACCCATTCAACCATATCCTAGGGTTCATGAAATGCATCCCCTTAATCCACCCTCTTACATCCCTTTAAGACATTCTATCAACTCCCCTTAATCCACCCTCTTGCATCTATTTAATTCATTCTATGAACTCCCCTTAATCCACCCTCTTGCATCCCTTTAAGTCACTCTATCAACTCCCCTTAATCCACCATGTTTCATCCCTTTAAGCCATCCTCTTAAAGGACCATTAATTCATATCCTATTACATCCCCTTAATCGACCCTCTTGCATTCCTTAAGTCACTCTCATAATTCCCCTTAAGCCATCCTCTTAGGACCCATTAATCCATATCCTAGGGTTTATGGCATGCATCCCCTTAATCCACCCTCTTACATCCCTTTAAGTCATTCTATCAACTCCCCTTAATCCACCCTCTTGCATCCCTTTAAGTCATTCTATTAACTCACCTTAATCCACCCTCTTGCATCCCCTTAAGTCATTCTCTTAACTCCCCTTAAGGCATTCTCTTAGGACCCCTTAAGCTATATCCTTTTAGGTCCCCTTAATCTATCCTATGGAAAACATCACTTGAATTTGTAAGGAATTTATAAGATCCAATTTTATAACTTTTACTATGTATTTTTATTTTCTCGCATGAATTATTTAGTTAAAAGACTCATAAGAACTATAGTTACTTTACTTACGTTAATTATTTTTGCAGGTTCTCATCAAGTCCGTCTAGCATGTGATTGTTACTGTAAAAAAGTTTTATCAAGAGACTATGTAAATATCAATTTGTGGTCTTGACCTAAAAGTTGATAAGTTTTATTTGTATCTACATGCACATATATGTTTCATCATGTTATATAGTAGTATTAAACATCAATTTACATTATATATATTTGTTCGATGTATGAACTTCAATGAAATTATTATTCACTTTTTAAATATCTTGTTCTAATTTTATCTTATACAAATCATGTCTTGTATTTACCACATTTTATATAATTGTTGAATTGTATATAGATTATACATTTTATACATACAAGGAGATAGATTTTTGTTCAGTGATTCAAAAATTTGCTAGAATTGGAAAATAGTTAAAATTACCTACCCTTTATTTATTATGAATATGATCTAAACTATTTAAGGAATGTTTTAATTTTTCACCTAACCATGTGATCAATTATATATATAAAATTTTATTCTAGATAATAATTTATATAGTGTGTATTACTTGAAAATTAGATAAAATATCTATATATGTACATGAGTGCATATAATCATCAAAATGAACATAACATGATCATAATTGAGTGCATATAAAACTATCATATTAAAGTCAACTAATATAAATAAACAAAACCATGATCATATTAATCGATATAATATATGTGAAATAGTCCATGAAATAACATGTTCAAAATGTATATGTCAAGTCCAACACATATATTTAAATAAAACGAGAGATCTATAGTCCATAAAATTTAAAACCATCTAACTATCAGGGATTAGTCAAATCAAGTCTCCTCTTTGCTCTGCATGACTAGATGTACTTGAATCATGTTATAAAAGAGTCCAAGAAACTTGAAATTAGATTTAAAGTTAATTAATTGTTTTTATATAATTTAACATATAAACTTGAAAATATAAACTTGATAAGAATAAATTTAATTATTAAATATCTAGTAAATACAGTAAAATAATTTTTAGTATGCATAAATTACCATATGATCATCTGAACCTACTGGCACATTTTGTTCAACAGGTAGCATAACTGTCAATTGAGAAGGTCCAAATGCTTGATCTACTATATCCTACATATTCATATAAAGCAAACAATATGTTAAAACCTCGAATATATATATTTAAAAGGTCCCTAAAAATTGTATAGGAGATTTAGTAAAGTTTACAACCTTGAATGTTATGACCTCATGATCACGCACCCGAGATTACCCATGCATAAATGCTGACAATGTCTCAGGTGCATCGGCCATGGGTATCACATGAAATCCCTGAATATAGATACAACAATGTATAGATCATTACACATGTGTACACATTCAAATTAAATTTAAAGATCTATGATGTGTATTTAATTTAAACTTAAGAAAAAAATTAAAGAATGCACTTGAGCTGATGATAACTCAGGAGTGCTCACCAAAACTTGTGGTTGGTCGGTACTCGATATCGCATGACCTCTTTACATCTAGATATAATATATCATTTCACACATGTGTAAAAATTTAAATTAAACTAGATATTTCTACATAAATTAAAATATATATTGGTTTGTACTTGACCAAAAGGTGAGCCCACTTCTACAACACTTGAAATATAAACATGATCATATTGAGATGCAGGCATCGTGTGATCATGCATCTACACTAAACAATTCTTGAATTAATACTATAATATATATAATTTTATTTTTTTTATTAGACTGCAGGAATCGGGTAGCACGACCCCCTATAAACTGCAGTGCACCTAGTAAAATTTTTAACGTGACTGGTGGCGCTAGTGCGACATGCCCTCCGGTACCATGGGGGTGGGGGAGACTAGACCTCATGACCAACCTCCTGCAATAGGAAAGATTTAGCCAACCGAGCTAGGGCCCCAACCCCATAATATATATAATTTGATGTTATTATTTACATGAATTTTTCATCTTTTAAACAAACTATTTAAATGTGCCAAAGTTCAAAATATGAACATACCTATTTAGGATGATCCTTAGAATATAGTAAATCCATATATGACTTTGTCCCAGATGCATGTGGGTCACCTAAAGTGGATGCTTGAGTATGCCCATAGCCTAAGCCTCCATGCTCTCTATTTCCCACTTCAACTGCCACATGTGTAGTCTAATGAGTGAGATGTCCTGAAAGAGAACTCAATGCTCCTAATGTCGACAGCATCATTTGCTGCTGAAATGCAACGGGAACACCAAGAGAAGGAGGAGCAACAATAGGAGCAATCAGAGAACGTCATTGAGGATTGACACATGCTCCTAATCTATGTTGGGGCATGCCACCCCCAGCTCCCTAAAATGGCCTCATATCAAAATAGTTGGATTTTAAACCCAACTCAAACTTAGCCCATAACTTTCTCAAAAATTATAGGGGCACCTCACAATTTCCATGTGAGGGATTATCAAACACCATCCACCATCTATCCCAAAAATTTGCAACTATCTACGAGTTCCTACACCATTTAATTGAAATTCATTTTTTGGTGGGTGGAATTGGTTCATTTGTTTGGGGGCTAAAGAAATGTTGGAAAATGACTTGTTTGGTAATTTTAAGGTCATTAATTTCTTTATAGGACAATACATCTACATAGAATTGTCTTTTCTCTTCTCTCCATTGATGGAACCTATCTAGGTTTGCATCAATAGATCGAAAAAAATTGATAATATATTGCATCGAAGATACAAACCATGCGAGATGGGGGGATATTAGGCTCCTTTTTTATCAAATCTATATTTTCTTGAATCACTTTAAGGTTTTCTCTAATGCTCTCTCTTAACTGAGCCTGATCTACTATAGGGTGTGGGGGGTTAGGAGGTGGATAGTGTGGAGGTGTGGGGTTTTGTTGTGTTGCTAGATCTGGATGTATGGGATCTTCAAGTTGTGCATTAGGTATAAAATCCTCTATGTTAAATTCAAGATCCATGTGAACAATGAAATGACAATTGCATGTTAAACAATTAAAAAATATATATGAACAAACTATTTAACTATTGTACACAATTTGAAAGTTATTTAAATCATATTGAACATGCACAAATTCAAAATACATTTTATTTGAAGACACATTAAATTTATAACATTAGCATGTACACATAAAATTATATAATTAAATTCATACATACATGTACCCTCAAGGTTAAATTTGAGCACTTTATCTTCTAGTAACCATATGGTTTCATTTTCCTTGCAAGGTTAAAATTGACTCCGGTGTGTGGTTGTTAATTTCAAATTATTGTATCATTCTATCTTGGACTAATGAATGGCATGCCTTAGTGATTTTTTCTAGATCATTCTATGTATTTCCTAACCAGTGCATTGATTTTCAACGAAAGATGCCTCATAGGCATCATGTCACTCGTCAAAGTAGGAATGAGGGGAAGGCTAAGAAACCACCTATGAATCCTATTGGTGGTCCTCAAGTTATTGATCTCCTTCAAGATATAATAGTAAGGGGCCCTCATCAAGAGGCTTCTATGTGTGAGAATTTGTAAATTAATGTAATAAAGAAGGTGGATGTGTATCTATGTGTAGATTGAATGCATTTTTAAAGGTGTTGTAATGACCTAGAAATTGAGAGATTCTTAACATGTATTTGTGGGTAACTACAAAGTATTATATTTTCTAGCAAAGAGGTACTATAGTCCACTTGCAATAAATTGGTAGTATTACTACAAATCACTTGCAACCTAAAGGTAATGTAATTTCTTGTAAAAAGGGGAAACCAATACAATAGGTGACTTATCATTAGAAAGGTTAGAGGCACTTGCAATTTTATTTGAGATTTAGACATTTATTAATTGAGATTTATTATGAGATGTAGATAGTAGGAGGTCAACTAGTGTTTATGTTTAGTTTGTTTAGTGGTGGGCATAGGAGAGCGATGTTAGATAAATTTAATAATATGAAGAATGTTGCAAATATGTTAAAAAAGCTAATAAAAATAATTAAGTTTAGATAGTGTGATGAATCTATTAGTCTCACATCCACTAGTAAATAGTTCACAAAAATGATTGTCAATGATCTTGTTATGTCAAAGACCTATAATATGAATGGTTCGTTGTTACTACCAACTATAATGCAACTAAAAATGGAGATAATTTTCACACCAAGGTCATAAAATTTTAATAAAATCCTACCTACATTACCTAAAACTAATTATTGAACACCTTTTAGTACTTTTGCAACCCTTCCAAGAAGAATCATCAAGTATATCTAAAATATTTCCACTATAGTTTAGATCAATATGTATACTATAATTAAGATACCTAAAATATATAAGGATGCAAGTTATTACATTTTTGTGTACATGGAAAGGGTTCATATGTTGAGTTGTATAAGTTCTTCTACATCAAAAGTTTCTAGAGGATGACATATTTGTCATAATTCATCTAGGTATTTTATGTTATTTACCTTTAATAAATGGGGTGGAGATTATAAATAGTTTTGAGTTAGATCTATATGTCATTGGTTTATTAAGTGAATTCCCTGGAAGAAGGCCATGGGTGATCCCACAATAGTGGTTTACAATTTTTATTCAAACTGGACACTGCAATTATTATTTTTAACTAAATCTTCATATTTGGGCACCTATATCGGCTAAACCGTAAGGAAATTGAAGATGATGAAAACTAGAGTCTCATCACATTTTGTCTGTAGATTCTAAAAATATTTTTTTCAAAATTTTTGGAATCAGATTGCACTATTTTTTCCATCTCCCACGAAAACTGGTTTTTTTCATAAAACAACATTTTTAAAAAGTGATGCTCATCGTATACAACATAACTTTTTTTGTATAAGGGATAAAATTCTAATTTTTTCAAATTTAGATTTGTAACTACGATATCTAGCACTTGCATTTGGTCTCATAGTTTTTTATTAAATATTTTTTCCTTAATCAAGTTTCAAAGTCAAACCAATTGCAATTCAGACATAGGCGGATTGTATACAACATAACTTTTTCTATATGTATCAAAATTCAATTTTATTTTTTTTAATGGATCAAGAACATCAATAGCCAGCCTCAACGTATTTTTAAAAAAATTATTTTGATAATCTGCTATTTTTCCACATGTGCAAAACATAGAGCTTGACTTTCGGTGAAAAACCTATGTTTAATAAAACTAAAAAAATACATACATAATAAAACCAAAACATATTAAAATTTAATTCGTTGGATAGCTCGTTCTGAGGACTACCATCTTCCAATTGGGTTTGTGAAGTATCCTCCATTTTCATCCTCAACCCGAGCTTCGAAGGGAAAAATTCTACTAAAATTTGGTGGAAGAGGGGGAGAAGGCCAAAAAAGGGGGGTTCGAGTGAACCCCCCTTCGCTCGAAAGGGTGAAGGGGGGTTCGTTCGAAGGGGGGTTCACTCAAACCCCCCTTTTATTTGAATTCTCCATAAGGGAACGTGGCATCACATGGTTCGAGCGAACCCACCATGCAAAAGGGGGTTCGCTCGAACTAGGGGTTCGATTGAACCCCTCTTTTGGGTTCGTGTGAACCCCCTAGTTCGAACGAACCCCTCTTTTGGGTTCGTGTGAACCCCCTAGTTCGAACGAACCCTTTAAAACATGAAATTTTCAATGCGTGAGAATTTTCTCAAATTTTTTTCCTCATAAAAATTGTACACCACTATTGTGGATTTACCCCCATAAACTTAGTTTTAGCTCTATCACTTGATAATTAAACTATAGCCAAATTTGATGATATAGATTAATTGAAACATGATCAATACTAAGGGGAAAAACAACAAGATTCAAGATAGTTACTCTTACCTAGGGTTTTAGGTTTTAGGTTTAGGGTTTAGGTTTTTAGGTTTAGGTTTTAGGGTTTAGGATCTAAGATTAATGGTTTTAGGTTTAGGTTTTAGGGTTTAGGTCCTAGGATTAAGAGTTTTAGTTTTTTAGTTCTATTTTTTGGAACCTAGGGTTAGGGTTTTTATTTCTAAGTTGAATGTGTCCAATTTAGGTTAAATTATAGTTGATTTAGGTTTAGTTTTTGTAACACCTCTCTAACTCCAGCCTGGGTAAGATGGTATTTTCATTTTGATTTAGCATTATAAATGTTATCATATTGAGATTAGACATTGATGATTATCATGATCAGTTATTATGTTGGATGACATGCTTAGTATCATTGTTTTTGCATGTTATGGATATGAAGGGATGATGTCGTAACACTCATATGAGAGGCTTACTATATCATGATCCTCTTCTTGATAATTGATGTGTTTCAACTATATGATATATGTTATATGTACATATACTTTGACATGTAATTGGAGTGATGCAGGTACCGAGTATCGACTCCGTCTGAATTCACAGGCCTGAGCATATTCTTATTCTTTGATGGTGGTAACTGAAAGTAGTCATACAGGCCAAATGTTTCCTACCCTAGCCCACTGTACCTTATTAGTGCAGTGTTCTCGTGTTGCCTTACCGTTCAGTTACCTAACGATAACGTCTGAAGCACCCTTCAGTCATATGTGGTTTGTCGGTGTTCCTTGTTGAGGTATTTTGTCTTGATTTTGTAATCGTTTATGTGGTTATATTTATATTTAATTGGTTGTTAGTGTCTTGATGTGGTTTCTTTGAAATTTCTTCGTGATTTCATATATGGTACTTTATGGTGTTTTATTGATTGGAGATTGAAATTGTTATTTCCACGAGATTTTAAATATGTCATTTTAATTCATTTTAATTGATCATTCGGGAAAATGATACATTTCATTTGAAAATTTTAAGCAATTTTATTAATCCATTTTGTGAGCCCTCATAATTTTATTTATCTTTTGGGGAGTCTTATGTATTCTAATATTGGATTTAAATCATCATTTTATGTGTTATTGTGAATGTTGGATATGAAGTGATTTTTAAATTAATAAAATTGGATAGAGTTAATATTTTGTTTATTAAAATGTCTTATGTCATTTTATTGTTTTGGGAGAAAATAAAAAATATAAAAAAAATGGGGCAACTTGGTTTTTGATACTTATTCTTTGTTTTGAACCATTTTTGGGGGATCATTCTTTTGGGGGGAAAAGAAGAAACTTGCTGTTTGGAGAAAGAGGAGAAAATCCTAGGTTTGGATAGCAGAATTGAAGGGGAGAAACATGGAGATTCTTGGGAGAAGAAAATCGTGGGCAATTATTTGTTGATTTCGACATGCCATTTTCTCCTTTCTATTTGATTTTGGAGTCCAATTGTGCCTTACACGTAGATTTTTCCCTCATTTCCATTTTTGGGGCAGTCTTGAGGTATTTTTCTATATGGTTCTTGAATCTTTGAATTTCTCGTGATATAGAATGTGATTTGGCAAAGGTATACTTGCATTTTCTTATGGCAGCTTGTTGTTCTTGTTCATTTTTGTGAATTCTTGGGGTTTGGATAATGGATGTTTTGGATCATATTGTTGCTGTGTAGTTTTCTTGTATGACAAATTTTGTGCATGCTAGTAAATCTAAAATGGGTTTTTGTTAAATTCGAGTTTCAAACACTTTCATTTTTTGATGTTTTTGCCCAGCTTGTTTACAAACGTTTTCTCGTGCTGCCCATTAGTTGTCTGTTAAAAATGTAAACTAAAATTGGATTTCATGTCCAAATGCCCATATCTCAATTGGGTCTTCATTAGATTTTTATTCTGGACAATTTCATTTTTTATCAAATTTGTGTCTACTTGTAAAATGATGATTTTCATTGCTGTTCATTTACCGCTTGATAAAAATGTAAAATGAAATTGGATTTCATGTAGAAATGTCAAAATATGAACTGAGTCGTTGCCCGATTTTTAATCCGGGCACTATGATTTTTCATGTTTTTGCCCAACCATGCTTAAAACGTGTTTTTCTAAAACAACACCTTATTTTGGGTCATAAAATTGAAATTTAGAGATGAAAACCATCTTGTAACATCAAAATCTAAACTGGGTTGTTGCCCAATTTTAGATCTGGACAATTTTATTTTTTTTGGAATTTTCATGCATTTGAGCAACAACTAAAACTATGTTCTGTGCCATTACCACTTAGTAGATTTAATCTGATTGAAAGTGATTTTTTTGGATGATTTAAAGAGGTTTATACCGACTAGATGAATGGTTTCTTTTATGAAGTTAACGGTGAATGTTGGAATGCATTTGATCTGTTTGTGACTGTACGAGGTCAATTGCTTGAATGATTTCGCAACAATGCTTGTTTGGTTATGTTAAATGGTTTTCAATGATGATTTTTATGGTTTATTCATTGCTTCATATTTACTTTGGGTCCCTCATTTCGTTAAATGAGATGGAGTAAAACAATGTATGAAAATGATTCCTCGCGCATGGCCTTGAGCGCTTGTAAAAGCTAGGGATGCACTCGATATGGCATATCCATCTATAGGGCATTGAGTTATCTGTCTGCAGGGCATTGATCTGGACATGATTGAGTTCCTTGTCTATATGAGGGGTGTATTTGACTCCACGTGGTGTCATCCCTTCATGCACACATGGTGACACTCCATCCGATTTGCACATTTGTATCTTGTATCATGTTGTCATGAGTAGTAGTCGACATGTATTGTATGAGCATCTCCATGTTGTGTCATTGGCCTCATGCTTGGTATTTTGGTTTTTTTCATGTCTGATGTGGGTGTTGGCCTTATATTACCCCTATCTTGTTGATTTTACTTGGGCCTTGTGACTACCTCCGAGCACGATGGGGTGGTCTTTCTGGAGTCCACATGGTAGGGAGACATTGTCACCGCCATTGGGAACCAACGTACAAATTTTGGAGCACCAGTTGGAGTTGATCTATCCCATGTATTTGTTTTATCATATTGCACTCATGTACATGCCTTTGTGTATTTATCTTATCTAAGATTGTATCTTGTTCATGTAAATGTTGTTGTATTCATACTTGTTCCTTTATGCACATTGTACTCTCTTGAGAGAGAATGTAATCATAAATTAAATGAGAAGATATGTGATGTTTTATATTTGTCTTATGGGTTCTGGTGTTGGTATCAGACTCGCTTGTATTTTGATAATCATTATGATTTCCTTTCTAAAAGGTTTCATGCAAAAATTAGAGTTTTGGTTGTGTTTTTCCCTTCATTCTTTGGTCTGCATGGGTTCCAAAGCATCGGACTCTGGAACAGTAGGTTCCAGAGCATCAAGCTCCAGAACTGCAAGTTCTAGATCAACAGGTTCCAAAGCAGAGTAGTAGGTTCTGGAGCAAATTTTTGGAGTCATCTTATTTGCTCATGTTTGGATTTTTTTTGGAGGGTGGATTAATCCTCTCCTTGAAGTTGTTCTTTAGGTCATATTTTACCATATTTGTTGTCATTTTATCAAATTGGTAATTATTTTATGTGTATGTTATTCCTTATGTTTAAAAAAAAAAAATTATCTTGCCCTCTTTTGGCTCTTAACCTTCGGGGTTACATAACGGGATGTTACAATTTTTATTCTTTTCAATTTACAATGTAAATTTTTTGGTTTCATTGATGTTTTTGGTTTTTTAAATGAAATTTAAATACTATAAAATATTGAATGTAAAACAAACAAAATAGACAAAAACTAGATAACAGATACAAAATAGAAATGCAAGATATAAAGCAAAAAAAAAAGAATTTAACCAACCTAGAGGTCGTTGAGGTCATTTGTGTCGACAGGAGGAGGTGGCAATGAAAAATTGGTTGAATTCGACACTTTAAAACACGTATGTGATCTGGCTCTCCCTCAGGCATGACTAAAATGAACAATGAAAATGAATTACACAGTCGTTAATTTAAAAAATTAAATAGCTTTGCAAAATGTGTATGTGTTTTAAAATGCATACACATTATGAACGCGTACGCTTTTTAGGCTGCGTACCTGAATCCAAATGCATACGCGTTTGGATTTAGACTCAGGTACTTGATCCAAAGTTCCTACACGTTTTTTAAAAATGTGTGCGTGTGTCTTGCAATTTTTTGTTTTGGCCAAAACTTTCCCTCTTTATGAACCCAACTTCTTGCTTTTACCCAATGAGTCTACTGTCATTGTTTGTGATAGTGTTGTATAAGTTAAGCCATGGTGTCTTATGCATGTTGGGTCAAAAGCCAAAGCTTGCATTGTTAGCCCTTGTGATCGATTGATGGTTTGTCCACTTGCTATTTGTATTGGGAATTGTTTTCTTTAATTGTAACTTTTTTGTTCGTTGAACTTTTTTGTATGGCTCTAGCAATGTGCAATATAGGAACCCATTCTTTGTCAATGAGATCAGTGTAGTATTGTGCTAGTTCTATGCATTCTTGTTCTCCAATTGTTGGATCGATAAATTTGAGCCAAACAACATCAATTTCATTGTGTTCTATATGCTTTAAATATTTCGTCGAAGCCATTGACTAGGCCATTTTGTGTATTATAGTTTCTTGCATAAATTTCAACAAGGATATCCTGTTTCAAGTATACTTGAGGTAGAAGAGTGGTTGTATGGCTGTAAATTTGTATTTCATTATAGTTTTCCTCATGCTCATCTATTGCATTTAGCACTATCATTTGACTGGAAATGGCCAATAGCATTTTATGGTTGTGCGTGTCCACATCAGCTTTCCTATAGAACAAGCATGAAAGTGTTGGATCCAAAGGTGCAAGACGGAAGCAAATTTGGTTAAGATAGTTCATATCATCATTTTTTGTAAGCCTATTTGTATTCTATTAAGGATTGCAATATTTTTTTATCCTTTTGTCTCATAGTTGTGACCAATGAGTAGTATTTTACATTGTCTTTCCAAAAATTGTAAAGCATCAATTCAATTACAATGGGTTTATTTTCAACTTCAATGGAGTCAAGGACATGTTGCGCTTGGTAGAGAGGTGATCCCACAATATTGGTTTACAATTTTGGGCAAACTGGACACTGAACTGATTTTCTTAAACTAAATCTTCACTTTCGGGCTCCTACAGTGGCTAAACTGTGAGGAATTTGAAGATGATAAAAACTAGTGATTTGTGAAGTTTTGTCTATAGATTCTAAATATATTTTTTTTCAAAAATTTTGGAATCAAATTACACTTTTTCATCTCCTTTGAAAACCAGTTTTTATCAATAAACAATATTTTTAAGGAGTGATGCTCACCGCATACAACATAACTTTTTTTATATGAAGGATAAAATTCTAATTTTTTCAAATTTAGATTTGTAACTACAATATCTAACTAGTTCATTTAGTTTCATAGTTTTTTATTAAATATTTTTTCCTTAATCAAGTCTTGAATTCAAACCAATTACAATTCATATATAGGCGAACTGTATACAACATAATTTTTTATTTATGTATCGAAATTCAATTTTTATTTTAATGGATCAAGGACATCAATACGCAACATGAACATATTTTTCAAAATTTTATTTTGATAATCTACTATTTTTTCACATGTGCAGAACATAGAGCTTAATTTTCGGTGAAAAACCTACATTCACAAGAAATGAAAAATAAATATAATATTAATCAAATTTAATTTAATTAAAATTATACTTTTTTGGAAGCTTATAATAAGGACTACATACTAACAAAAAGAAAATTTTAAATGAACTGATTTGATCCCCCAAAAGGTAAATCAAAAGTGATTTTTTATCAGCATTTTGATAGGTGTAAAAGAGACTTCGTTATAGGTATGGTGTAAAACTAGCGGGGTTCTATCCAAGGGGGCTTGGCCTAAGGTGGTTTGATCAAACCCTATTCAATTGGAATCCTTTAAATGGAACTTTTCAAGTCTTAAATCATTATATTTTCTAAAAATATATGATTTCAACAAAAATCGGGATCTCCTAGAAAGTGTAAACCACTATTGTGGCAACAACTTTCTCTAATTCATCTGGTTCATTGTTTAGTTGTTTAACAGATTTTAGAATGAATGTATGATCACTATAGAACCGCATGTCAATGAAAATTCATTTTCTTGAACTAAAGTTTCATGGAAGTGATAAAATAATATGAGCAGCTTGTTGTTCTAACATTTTTTGCAAGTTCAACAATGCATTTCCAAGTTTACCTATCATTTTAATTGCATCAATATTGGCTTGTTGGTGGTCCTTACATATTATTTTGAATGCATATGTCATTGACTTGTATACCTTTGCAATGTAAGAGTTATAGTACATTTCTATAGCATATGCATTAAGCACAAACTGGGCATTTGTATTAGCCTTCTAAAGGTGCAACATTTTCCTTGCAAAACTATTGTTCCATATTT
>CM021100.1:534762827-534883345 GCA_007115665.2 Sequoiadendron giganteum | reverse complement strand
CTCCCACTCCCTCCCTCCCTCTCTCTCTCTATCAAGTCTCTCCCTCCTACCCCCTCTCCCTTTGCTAGGTCTCTCTCTCTCACTCACTCCTTTTATCTCTCTCCCTTCTACCCTTAACCCTCTACCCTCTACCCTCTATCTCTCTCCCACTCCCTTCCTCTCTCTCTCTCTCCCTCTATCTCTATCCACTATACCCTTAACCTTAAACCCTTAAACCCTAAACCCTTAAAAAATGTACCCTCTAACCTTTATCTCTCTCCAACTCCCTTCCCCTCTCTCTCTCTCAAGTCTCTTCCTCCTACCCCATCTCCCTCTCTCAAATCTCTCTCTCTCACTCACTCTCTATCTATCTCCCCTCCATCCTTAAACCTTAACCATTAAACCCTCTACCCTCTACCCTTTACCCTCTATCTATCTCCAATTCCCTCCCTCCATCTCTCTCTCTCTCAAGTCTCTCCTTCCTAATTCCTCTCCCTCTTTTAGGTCTCTCTCTCACTCATTCACTCCTTCTATCTCTCTACTCTCTACACTCTACCCTCTACCCTCTACCCTCTACCCTTTACCCTTTACCATTAACTCTTAACCCTCTACATCTCTCTGTCTAGCCTACCCCTATATACCTCTTTTTCTCTCCCTCTCTCTTTCCCTCTCTCAATCTATCTACCTTCCTCATTACACCTCTACTTATCTCTCTCCCCCTCCCCTCTTTGCTTTCTTTCTCTCTATCTCACCTCTCTCTCCACAATTTCCCTCCCTCCCTCCTCTCTCTCTATCTCACCTATCTCTCCCTCCCTACCTCTTATTCCCTCTCTCCTCCATTCTCTACTTCCCTTTATCTCCCCCTCCCTCTCCTTACCTACCTCTCTCTCTCTCTCTATTTCACTCTCTCACCTCTCTCTAAATCCTTATCTCTCCCTCGATCCCTACCTCTCCATCTGTCTCTCCTTCCCTCTCCACTTCTCTATATCTCCCTTTACTCTATCTACCTACCTCTCTCTCTCTCCATCCCTACCTCTCCCTCCAACTCTCCTTACCTCTCTACTTCTCTCTACCTACCTATCCCTTTATACCCCATTCTCTCTTTCTTCCTCTCTCCATCCTTCCCTCTCTCAATCTATCCACCTTCCTTCTTCTCTCTCTAACTTCTCCCTCCTTGCACTCTCTCCTTCCATCTCTACTCTATCTCTATCTCAACTCTCTCTACCTACATATACATCCATCCCTCATCTCTCTCTCTCTCTCCTACCCCCTCTCCCTCTCCCAAGTCTCTATCTCTCTCCCCTCTACCCTCTATCTCTATCCCATTACCTCTCTCTCTCTTTCTCTCTCTATCTCATGTCTCTCCCTTCTACTCCCTATCCCTATCTCAAGTCTCTCTATCTCACTCACTCACTCACTCCTATATTTGTCCACTCTACCCTTATCCCTCTACTCTTAACCCTTAAACCCTTAAACCCTCTACCCTCTATCTCTCTCCCACTCACTCCCTCTCTCTCTCAAGACTCTCCTCCTATACCCCTTCTCTCCTCTCAGGTCTCTCTCACTCACTCCCTCTATCTCTCTCCCATCTACCCTTAACCCTAAACCCTAACCCTTAAACTCTAAACCCTTAAACTCTACCCTTTATCTCTCTCTCCCTCCCTCCCTCCCTCCCTCCTAACCCCTCTCCCTCTCTCAGGTCTCTCACTCACTCACTCCCTATATCTCTCTCTCCTTTACCCTTAACTCTAAATGTTAAACACTTAACCCTTAAACCCTTAAACCCTTAAACACTCTACCCTCTAGCCTTAACTCTACCCCTTATTTCTCTTTATCTCCTCCCACCTGTATCTACCTAGACCTCTCTTTGTTTTTCTCTCACTTCTCTCTCCATCCCTACCTCTCCCTCTATCTTTGATTTCATATCTAATTCTCTCTACCTATTTGTACCTCTATACCTATTTATCTCTCCCTCCTTGCCTCCTCTCTCTCAATATCTCTCTCTTCTTTCCCTCTCTACCTCTCTCTCTCTCTCTACCCTTAACCCTAAACCTTAAACACTTAAAATTCTCTACCCTCTACACTCTATCTCTCTCCCACTCCCTCTCTCTCTCTCAATTCTCTCCCTCTTGTTGGGTCTAAAAGGCAGGTTTGAACCACGAGAGGTTGCCAAGCTCTCACAATGCTTTTGGCCAACTCACAAGGCCAATTGATGCAATTGTACCTTCTGCTCTTCAGGCTCTGCAAAACCTAGGCGGGTGCACCTATATGTATGTTGCAGATTTAAGATTTGTTTCCTGGTTGATCAATCTATCCACAATGGCAAAGGCAAGTGGACAGATAAAATTACTACACCTACTCCTACTCCTACTACACAAAGAAAATTTTGTACATTATTTCCATCCCAGTCCCTTCTCGGGAAAATTCTAACTTCTACAGTCTAACTACTGCTTTCTTTTTCTACTTGTCCCCTGATTTTCTGAAATATATATACATTACATACCCAAGGGTTGTGACCCTTCACTTTCTATTACAACTGTTTGAATTTTATGACAGAGATTTAAAATATTTAATTAGATTGCCTTTCGGAAAATTAAATATTTTTAACTATATCATCGCTTTGATTTTTCCCTTTATATCCTTTCCCGCCCTTTAAATTTCATTTTATCTGCTCCTTTATTTTTATCTTCCCGTGGCCTTATTATCTTTATTGTTACCACTCTATCACGGGCTTGACTTTTCTTCTGTGGTATCGCGGTGTCCTTTTTACTCCCCACGTTTATTGCCTCAATGAGCCTTTACCGCACTACCGCGGTCACTGGGATGACTGCTAGCGGTATCGTGGTAGCCACCCTTAACCACTCCTTAATGTCCTCCATTTACTGCCTTCACCAACCACTATTGTTACCGCGGTCACCACGGTCTGTGGTTTAACCATGTGCGGTACCGCGATAATTGCTTCGACCAACACTGCTACGATTTTCTCACCGCCACCGCACTACCGTGGTCACCGGCCTGACTTCCAGTGGTACCATGGTAGCCACTCTGCAAACTACTAGTTGCATTCAACAACTTCCCACTAACCATCCACTGTCACCCTTCGCCAACCACTACCTGTTTACCGCAGTCACCATTGTCTGTGGTTTAACCGCACGCGGTGGCATGGTAAACATATCATGCCTACTCCGTTAGTTGCTACCCGACCACCGTGCTATCATGGACACTATGATGTCCCCCCACAGTATAGCGGTAAGGGTTAATGTGACTCCCCCAAAAAATTACCACCATACTGTGGGCCCCCATGTATGAGGTCACAGTTCGGCGGTAAACAATATATATATAAAGTGATTTTTTAAGGGAGCGGTAGTGATATAAAGTATATGAGAAGTTTTTGGGAATGGGAAAAATGAATTTTATATGGAAAGATAGGAAAATGATAGGTGTATATGGAAAAACCTTAGGTTTTTTTATGAAAATTGTGGAAAATCACTTAAGTTTCTTATGGAAATTAACCCTTAAACACTCAACCCTCAACCCTCAACCCTCAACCCTCAACCCTCAACCATCAACCCTCAACCCTCAACCCTCAACCCTCAACCATCAACCCTCAACCCTCAACCCTCAACCCTCAACCCTTAAACCCTCTACCCTCTACCCTCTACCCTATAAATTAAACCCTCAACCCTCAATTATCAACCCTTGACCCTTAATACCTCAACCCTAGGTAGGTAGGGGAACATAGGTGAGATACAAAGTGATGAAGGGAGAGGTAGGAAAAAAAAGGGATAGGGGAGATAAATATAGGTAGAGAGGGTAGGAGATGTAGAGAGAGGAGAGATAGAGATAATTAGAGAGGGGAGGGAGGGAAAAGTAGGGAGGAGATAGAGGTGTGTGTGTGTGCAAGAGAGAGAGAGATGAGACACGGTTGAGATATAGAGTGATGGAGGGAGAAGTGGGTAAAGAGAGGGAGAGGGGAGATAAAGATAAATATAGAGGGAAGGAGATGTAGAGAGATGATATATAGAGAGAAGTGGAGAGTGGAGGGATGGTGGGAGAGGAAAGGAGGAGATAGAGGTGAGTGTGTGTGAGAGGGAGAGAGAGTTAGAGGAGAGAAAATGAGGGGACAGAGGAAGGGGGAGAGAGAGAAATAGATTAGAGAGGGAAGGGGGAGAGATATAGAGTAGAGAGGGAAGGAGAGAGTAAGAGAGAAAGATGGGTGAGGGAGAGAGTGGTAGGTAGTGGAGGGAGAGGTAGGTAGAGAGGGAAGGAGAGAGGGATGGATAGGAGGGAGAGAGGGAAGGAGGGAGAGTGAGATGGAGAGAGTGGTGAGATAGAGAGTAGAGAGGTAAGGAGAGAATGGGAAATACAGATAAAGAGAGAGAGGGAGGTTGGAGGTAGAAAGGGATAAGTGAGACATAAAGAGGGAATGAGGGAAAGTGGGATAGAGAGAGAATGGTGATTTAGAGAGGAGGGAGTGAGAGGGAAGGAGGGAAATTGGGAGAGAGGGAATGGTGATTTAGAGAGGAGGGGGTGATAGGTAGAGATAGAGAGGAGAGAGTGAGAGAGAAAGAGAGGGATGGAGAGACAAAGAGAGAGGTAGGTAGAGGAAGGGAGAGGAGAGATAGAGAGTAGAGAGGGAAAGAGGTAGGGAAGGAGGCATAAGTGAGATAGAGAGGGATGGAGAGAGAGAGTGATGGAGGGAGAGGTATGTATAGAGAGGGAAAGCGAGAGGAGAGACAAAGAGTACAAAGGGGAGGGAGAGGTAGGGAGATAGAGGTGTGTGTGTGAGTGAGAGAGAGATAATGGTGAGATAGAGAAAACTATCGATTGAGAGAGAAAGAGGGGGAGGGAGGGAGGGACAATAGTGAGAGATATTGGCAGGAGAGACAAACAGAAGTGGAGGGATAGGTAAAGATGTATAGTTGAGATAGATAGAAGGAGAGAGATATAGGTAGAGAGAAGGTAAAGATAAATATAAAGAGGGGGAGGGAGAGAGGAGAGATAGAAAGAGGGGGAGGGAGGGAGAGATAGAGAAAGTAGAGAGGGAGGAGAGAGATAGAGAGAGGTGATAGAGAGAGAATTGGAGAGGGAAAGAAGATGGAGATATTGAGAGAGAGGAGGCAAGGAGGGAGAGATAAATAGGTATAGAGGGAAAACTAGGTAGAGAGAAGTAGATATGAAAGGAGAGATATAGGGAGAGTTATGGATGGAGAGAGAGGTGAGACAAAAATAGAGAGAGGTCTAGGTGGAGAGATGTGTTATGGAGCTGAAAAGTAGAGAGATAAGGAGGAACATGGAGATATTGAGAGGGAAGGAGGGGGGAGAGAGAAAGATGTATAGAGAGATAGGTTAGATAGCGAGAAGTAGAGAGAAAAGGTGGGTGAAAGGAAGAGAGAGGGAGAGAGAGAGGGGGAGAAAGAAAGGTGAGATAGAGAGAAGTATAAAGGGAAGGAGAGAGAGGGGGATATAGAGAAAATTAGAGAGGGAGGGAGGGAAGGAGAGAGAAGTGAGATAGAGAGAACTAGAGAGGGAATCTTAGGTCTCTCACTCACTCACTCACTCACTCACTCCCTCTCTCTCTCTCCCTCTATCTCTCTCCACTATACCCTTAACCTAAACCCTTAACCCTTAACCCTTAAACCCTAAACCCTTAAAAACTCTACCCTCTACCCTCTATCTCTCTCAAACTCCCTTCCCCTCTCTCTCTCAAGTCTCTCCCTCCTACCCCCTCTCCCTCTCTCAAGTATCTCTCTCTCTCTCTCAAGTATCTCTCTCAATTCTCTCCCTCCTACCCCCTCTCCCTCTCTCACGTCTCTAATGTCTCTCCTTCCCACCCTATCTCCCTCTTTCTCTCTCTCAAGTATCTCCATCCTACCCCATCTTCCTCTCTCTCTTTGTCAAGTATCCCCCTCCTAGACCCTCTCCCTCTCACAGTGACTCCCTCCCTCTCTCACTCTCTCTCCCTCTCCCTATGCCTCTGATCTCTCAAACATGTCCCTCCCACCACCTCTCCCTCTCTCTCTCAAGTAGAGGGCTTAGGGATTAAGGGTTTAGGGTTTAGGTTTGAGGGATTAAGAGGGTATGGGGGTTGAGGGATTAGGGTATAAGGGTTGAGGGATTAGGGTTTAAGGTTTTAGGGTTGATGGATTAAGAGGGTATAGGGATTGAGGGATTAGGGTTTAAGGGTTGAGGGTTGAGGGATTAAGAGGGTATAGGGGTTGAGGGATTAGGGGTTAAGGGTTGAGGGTTGAGGGATTAAGAGGGTATAGGGGTTGAGGGATTAGGGGTTAAGGGTTGAGGATTGAGGGATTAAGAGGGTATGGAGGTTGAGGGATTAGGGTTTAAGGTTCTACCTATTTGTCCCTCTATACCTATTTCTCTCTCCCTCCTTGCCTCCTCTCTCTCAATACCTCTACCTTCTTTCCCTCTCTACCTCTCTCTCTCTCTACCCTTAACCCTAAACCCTAAACACTTAAAACCCTCTACCCTCTACTCAATATCTCTCTCCCACTCCCTCTCCCTCTCTCTCTCTCAATTCTCTCCCCGCTACCCTCTCTCCCTCTCTCAAGTCTCTCTCACTCACTCACTCACTCCTTTTATGTCTCTCCCCTCTACCCTTAATCATCTACCCTTAACCCTCTACCCTCTATCTCTCTCCCACTCCCTCCCTCCCTCTCTCAAGACTCTCCCTCCTACCCCCTCTCCCTCTCTCAGGTCTCACTCACTCACTCACTCACTCACTCCCTCCCTCTATCTCTCTCCCCTCTCCCCTAAACCTTAACCCTTAAACCCTAAACCCTTAAACCCTCTACCCTCTACCCTTAACTGTCTAACCTTTGTCTCTCTCCTGCTTCATCCCTCTCTCTCTCAAGACTCTCCCTCAATATCTCCCTCCCTCCATCCTACCTTCTCTCTCTCACTCACTCACTCACTCACTCCCTCTATCTCTCTCCCCTCTCCCCTAAACCCTAAAACCTTAACCCTTAAACCCTCTACCCTCTACCCTCTACCCTCTACCCTAAACCGTCTAACCTCTATATCTCTCCTACTTCATCCATCTCTCTCTGAAGACTCTCCCTCCATCTCTACATCCCTCCATCCCACCTTCTCTTCCCTAATCCCTCAACCCTATACCCTCAACCCTTAAAACCTTGAACACTCAACCCTATACCCTAAACCCTAAACCCTCAACCCTTAAATCCTAAACCTTTAAACCCTCTACCCTCAACCCAATACCCTAAACCATAATCCCTCAACCCTTAAACCCTTAAACCCAATTAAAATCTCTACCCTAAACCATCAACCCTTAACCCTTAACCCTTAAACCCTCATCCCTCAACCCTCTACCTTCAATCCTAAACCCTTAACCCTAAAACCTCAACCCCTATACCTTGTACCCTATATGTTGGACCTTGAACCCTAATCCATCAACCCTATACCCTCAACCATCTACCCTCATCCTTAAACTCTTGACCCTCAACCCTTAAACCCTCAATCCTCAACCCTCAACCCTTAATCCCTTAATCCTCAACCCTTAAACCCTAAACCCTGAACACTTATACCCTCTACCTTATACATTAGACCCTCAACGCTAATCCTTAAACCATATACCCTTAAACCTATACCCTAAACCCTCTAGCCTCTACCCTAAACCCTAAGAGAGAGAGGAGGGAGGGATAGGTAAATATGGATAGTTGAGATAGATAGAAGGAGAGAGATATAGGTAGAGAGAAGGTAAAGAGAGATAGAAAGAGGGGGAGGGAGAGAGGAGAGATAGAAAGAGGGGGAGGGAGGGAGGGAGAGAGAGAGAGTAGAGCGGGAGGGGAGAGATAGAGAGAAGTGAGATAGAGAGAACTAGAGAGGGAATCTCAAGTATCTCACTCACTCACTCCCTCTCTCTTTGTTAGGTCTCTCTTTCTCACACACTCCCTCTATCTCTCTCCCCTCTACCCTAAACCCTAAAACCTTAACCCTTAAACCCTAAACCATTAAACCCTCTACCCTCTACCCTCTACCCTTAACCCTCCCTCCCTTTGTCTCTCTCCCACTCCCTCCCTCTCTCTCTCTTTCAAGTCTCTCCATCCTACCCCCTCTCCCTCTCTCAGGTCTCTCTCTCACTCACTCAATCCATCTATCTCTCTCCCATCTCCCTTAAACCCTATACCCTCAACCCAATACCCTAAACCATCAACCCTATAGGTCCTCAACCCTATACCTTCAATTCTCAACCATCTAACCTATACATTGGATCCTCAACCCTCATCTATCTTTGTCCCTCCCTCCTCTTCTCTCCTTATCTCTATCTCACTTCTCCCTCCATCTCTCCCTCCATACATCCCACCTTCTCTTCCCTAATACCTCAACCCTATACCCTCAACCCTTAAAACCTTAAACACTCAACCCTATACCCTAAACCCTCAACCCTTAAATCCTAAACCCTTAAACCCTCTACCCTCAACCCAATAACCTCAACCCTAATCCCTCAACACTTAAACCCTTAAACCCAATTAAACTCTCTACCCTAATCCCTCTATTAGGTATGTCACTCACTCACTCCCTCTATCTCTCTCCCATTCCCTCTCCCACTCCCTCTCTCTCACTCTCTCCCACTTGTCTTTCTCCCTCTCTCTCTCCCTCTCTCAGATATCTCCCTCCCACTCTCTCTCTCTCCCTCTATCTCATGTATCTCCCCCCACCCCCTCCATCTCTCTCGAATCCCTCTATCTTGAGTACTCCCTCTCCCTCCCACCCCCTCTCTATCTCTCAAGTCTCTCTCTCTCACTCCTTGTATCTCTCCCATCCCTCTATCTCTCACTCCCTCTCTCTCCTACTCTCTTAGGTATCTCCTTCCCACCCCCTCTCTCCCACTTTGTCTCCCTCTCCTTCTCTCTCGGGTGTCTCCCTCCCACCCCCTCTCCTCCCTCTCTCTCACTCTCTCTTTGTCTCTATGGATTAGGGTTTAAGGGTTAAGGGTTGAGGGTTGAGGGATTAAGCCTCACTTATCTCACAATCCCTCTCTATCAGGCCTCACTTACCTCCCACCCTACTTTCTTAGGTCTCTCCTTCCCACCCCCTCTCTCCCACTTTGACTCCCTCTCCTTCTCTCAGGTGTCTCCCTCCCAGCCTCTCTCTCTTAGGTTTCTCCCTCCCATGCCTTGTCCCTCCCCCTCTCTCTCTCTCCCACTCCCTCTCTTTCTCACTCCCTCTACCTCTCTCCCACTTTGTGTCTCTCCCTCTCTCTGAAGTCTCTCCTTTTCAGAGGAACGTACTTGGCGAGCGCCAAATGGGTTTTACCTTGAAACGGTAAAAATAAGGATTGACCCCGTGATTCAGGCCCACATTCTCCTGTGTTTGTCTGGTTCAACACTTTATCCGAGTTAGGAATGCATTTTTTTTCTGCAGTTGACTTCATATTGTACCAATCTATGCTTGATCCATCACCTTTTTACCACCAATCTGCATGGTAGACAACGTAGAAGAAGATATTTTGAAGTTTCTACGTCATTTTACATTATCTGAGGTAATATATTCATTTTGGTAAATTGAAATGTTTGTATTTAGTATATTTGTTTGTTTTTGACAATATAAACTAAATTTCGTTAATGATTTTATTAATCATAACAATTGGACTTAGAATTCAACATTGAATTAGATGGGATTTGCATAAAAAAAGTTCAATTTTTAGATTTGCATAAAAAAGTTCAATATTTATGAGTTTGAAGAACAAAAAAAATAAAAAACATGACACTTACTTAGCATAAATTTACTTATGAATTCTATTTTCATTGCTTATAGTAGTCCATTTCCAGCATGGCTAGTGGAATTCACTGTATTTCATTCTTTTTTCAACTAATTTGGAAAACTTTTATTTTCATCTAATTTGGAAAACCTCATTGCCAAAGAAATAGTGAATAATGATAAGATATAGCATCACAAACCCTTATTTGAATCCATATTCTTCATGACTTTGTTGACAATCAAAAATTTGGTTTTGAGAAAAATAAACACAAGAGTCTCTAGTTTTCATTTAGGTGGCAGCAATTTATACCCTAGGTTTGCGATTCTCATTGATTTTCTGTATTGAATGGTTTCCACCCCTCTCTACATCAATTTTTTTGTAAAATGCAATACTTACTTTTGTTCTATGTGTGTTTGTGGACATGTAGCATTCAAGTTCATGCCGAGGAAACAATTGAAACCTCTAACACCAGAAGAAAGTGCAGTTAAAAATGCAAGGAGAAGAGAATCAAAAAATGTAGCTTGTGAAGCAAAGGAATTGCAGCCCATACATCCACAAATTCCAGTGCAATCTAAGAGAGATGTCAAATTGGCAAAACAAAGGGCACGAATGAGGAAAGTTCATGGAAGGATAGGAATGGATATAGAAGTTGGGGGCACATCATCAACCATAGGTGAAGCTCAATGCACATCTCCAATTGAAGACACATTGACAACAACATGTGGTTTTCCAGGTACATCGGAAATCACATCTCCAATTGAAGACACACCGTCAAAAACATTGCGTTTTGAAAGTACATTAGCAAACACATCTCTATTTGAAGGAACTCCACAAACGAGATCTCAATTTGGAGGTACAACATCATTTACATGTCAATCTCAAGGTATGTCATCAATTGCACCTCCAATTGAGGGTACATGATCTATCCCCGATGTTGTTGACCTTCCCAATATTGACACAAATTTACATTTGAGAACTGCTCCTAGAGTTTTGCATAGAAAACCTACATTTTTTATTGATATTGATTCCAATGTTTTGAAAAGGATGCCTAATAAGATTCCAAAACGTACATGTCAAAGATATGCAGAAAGGATATGGAGTTTTTTTTTTGCAAAGCTAAGGGACGGTGGAAGATGCCAACTATTTGTTGAAATGATGAGGCAACTCAAATTTAGGCCCACCATGAAGGCTCTTGGGCTAAGAGTTTTGAATGACTCAAGTGAAAATTACATTGTAAAGAACTTGATGAGTGCATACAAGAGCATGGGTTCCACCTCACGCACGAAGGATAGTTCTGCCACACGACGTGTGATAACAACAACACTGTTAAGCAGTCAAACAAGGAACAAGGTGAACCTTACAAAGGCAAGTAAGTCTTTGAAAATAAGTAGATCATCTCTAATGAGAGCCAAACGAAGGTGTGAAAGAGTGGAGGATCCAAATAGCAATGAGTTATGGGCATTTTCGGGTAGAGTGCCACAGAAAGACACAAGAATTGCTCAAGGCTTGAGATCTTTAATTGTAAATTATTGGAAGGATAACACAAGGACATCTCCTAATCAAAGAGATGTTGTAAGAAGGAGAATTGGTAGTAAAAACCATGAGCCACATCCAATGCATTACTTGGATACCACTCAAACCCAATTTTTTGCTGATTTTGTACAAATTTTTCCTGAAATTAAAATATGTCAAAGGTATTTTGAAATGCTAAAGCATTTTTATGTCAAAATAAATCACACACGCACTACTTGTTGTTGTAGGGTTCATATTGAGTTTTCTAACCATTATGATTTTTATCGACGTATATGTGTAGATATGCATACTGACAATGTTTTGCAAGAATGTAACATAATGCCTCCACCTAAATCGTCAAGGAAATTTTTGTCTTCCATTTTATGTGAAAGAGGGGATGGTCAAATTTTTTACAAAAAATCATGTTTGGATGGCACATGTGATCATTGTGGTGGCATGCAACATTTTCCAGTTTTCCAACACATGGCTAGTACACACACAATTGGAGACAAAATTGTGGAATTTGGAAAATATACGATAGTGGCATACAGTCTAAAAGATGGGAAAGAAGCAAAGAAGTGTGAATTGGTCAGTGATAAGATTGCAGTGTATTAGTTTATGGGCATTTTTCGTGATTGGGTGGTTTATGATTATGCAACGCATACACACAAAGCATAATGGTTGGACTCATAGTTCAAGTTATGCAAGGACACATTTCCACTTTGTCATATCATTTCAGTTGTTGAATTCTCTGAGAACTACACACTACAACCACAGAACGAGGTGCAATCACTGTACTACAACTCTGTGCAGATTGCTATATTTTTACATATAGCATTCATTCATGCAAATGATAGTACAGAGGAAAATAGGAAAGTATTGAGGGAGTATCACTTTTACATCAGTGATGATCGCACACATTCTACAGAGTTTGTTCAAGGTTTCTTTCATATGTTCTATGCCAATCTGGCCAGCAGGGGCATATCATTTAGTCAGCATATCATATGGTCAGATAATTGTACATCACAATTCAAGAATGCCAGAATGTTTTACTGGTTGAGCAGGGTGCATAGGATTAGTGGTGTTCAGCATATGTGGAACTTCTTAGAGGTCGGGCATGGAAAGGGGGAGCATGATGGAGTAGGTATATGTATCAAAAGAGCCCTAGCACGAGAAGAGTTAAAGTATACAAATAGTGTAAAGTTGATAGATGCAAGATCAATTGTCCAGTGGTGAAATGGTTCAATGGGTTCAGGTAGTGAAGGTAATTCTTTAGTTCGTAGATTTTTTCATTTAGTAGATGATACTAACATTGCAAAATATGAGGATTGTTGTACACTAACAGGATCGAGTGAGCTACACTCTTTTAGAATCTCCAATGCAGGTACATGGACTATCCATACAAGGAAGATGGCATGCTTTTGTTATGCATGTACACTTCAATCATGGAATGATTGCGAGTCAACAGAGTGGGTTGACGAATGGTCTGTAAGAAGTCTAACCCCACTTGACACTTATCAGCTCCCGACGGCTCTACAAATCACAGAGATGCAATCATCCATTGACTTTGATCATGTATCGGACCTACTAGAACCAGGTAATATATCTTACTTACAAGTTTTATTATGTTGCTCGATAAATAAATCTAACAAGATGAACATATCAATCCAAGGCACGTTTATGCGGTGATTGCAGATGAATACAATGAAGAGGGTATAGATTATTACCTATGTCATTGTATCAAGGCCAAAAATAAATTGGAGTTCCCAGTTATAGACGGAGAAAACATAGAATATCCTACAGGTTCGATGGTTGTTAGTGGAACATGGCTTCGAAGGTATCCAGTTAAGAATGTTGCAGTTTGGTTGTTTGAGGACTTCAACACACATCAGAAAATTCTTCACTATTCGAACCTTGTCGTCGCCACCAACGTTCATTTGATCAAATATAAGGGTAGACCTGCGAACAAGAACTTGTGGAAAGTGCGTGAGTCTGACCATGAGGAAATACTTGACACAATAAAGACTAGAGTAGACCCAGATGGTTCCCTGGATTGATTTGTAAGTATGCACATTAAATTTGTAAAGCCATGTTCTTGATCACTCTTTTGGACCAACACCTTGCAATAAGGCTTTTTCACGATTACTGTTTGATGTCATATGCATTTACGACTGTCATTGATCCTTTTCTGATTGGACTGTAGATAATACTAAGGTTTGTCAAAGTATATAAGAAAAGAACAACATCAGTTGTTGGTTCAAGTGTTCAGTGGTATGAGAAACATCGGTTACTGGTGCCTTTTCTGGTTGTCAATATTCTCTTTCTTTTCCATCTCCTAGATTTATCGGATTCTTATATGCTACACGTTTTATGTTAAGCCTCTTAGTGATATATATGAAATTTATACGTAGGGTCATTGAGAGATGGTAAAGTAGGGAAGGGGCACATCACCATTGTAGGACCTTCAATTGACCTCCTTATCTAGCATGCATGAAGGTGATAGTAGGTCTCGTCAGCTGTATGACTGACATTATTTAGTTATTGCTCTTTTAATGATTTTTATGTGAGTCTATGTCTAAGATTGAGAGGCTTTTGTAGGTTTTTTGTGGACCAAATTCCTATGGTACTAAACAACCACAGAGAGGTTACTACCCATGTGTTTTGTAGGGAGTAGGGGATGTACATGTTTTTAACCATTTTGGAATGCAAATAGTTGGGCCAGCTGAGGTGGAATGGAAAAATGAAACTAGGCAGCAACTCCTTTTGTCCTTTTCTCAAGTACAATATATTTCATGATTTGTGTTGGAAATGGGAGGATTATTTCCCTGCATGTATTGCTGCAAGTATTGACAATTGGGAAGATTTTCAAGATGTTCTTCCATCACTATTGTAATATTTGTCATTGACTTACTGTATTTTCTGAAGACTCCACATTCATAAGGACCTATTGTTGCATACACAACCATAGCTCTTGGAGTCTTGAGACACTGACTGACATAGACTTGACAGTCATAGGACATTGACTGTGGTGAGTGAATTTGACTATCAAGCACTTTATAATCATACACTCACTGTACTTAACAATTGATCACTACTCATTTCTAATCTGTCCTTTTCATTTGCACATTGCCATGTACAGTGACCCTTCACAGTTCCCTTGTGTTCATACATTCATGATGCTTGTCTTAATGAATAACCTTCCTTTAAATCTATTGTCCTTTGATGAAGTGACAAGGTAGGGGCAGCATATGCCTCAAAGAAATTGATGCAACCTAGGTCATCTCTAACATACCTTAGGGTATGACATTCAACAAAACAACTACTATGGTTCAATCGACTCGATCCCTTAAGGGTGCAAAGTGCAAAAGGGAAACAATATTTGACAGGGTATTACTCGTAAACCATGGTGATTAAAAAATATTTATCTGAACCTACAAGATCATGTTGGACCCCTCTACAATAACCTCTCTTGGTTATTGCTATCTCAGAGGCATTTTCCTGTGGTGGCGAATTTTCACTCGGGGAAAGAGTTGTCAAATGCAAGTAGTTGAAAGTTGCAAAGTGGTGCAACTTCCGTTCTGCGGCTCGTGTGACCAAACAAATTGTTCCAACACATTTAGGTGGGTACGTTTATGCTAGCATGGTCCAATTTTGCACCTAAACACGCAGAATCGCTCTAAGCTACGTTCAACCGGATCGATCCCTTAAGGGTCCAAAGTGCAAAATGGCTGTAAAATTCAACATGCTATTACTCGGACATCGTGATGCTTAGAAAATTCTCATCTGATCCTACAAGATCATGTTGGGCCCATCTACAATAAAATCTCTCGGTTTTTGCTATCTCGGAGGCATTTTCTTGTGCTGGTGAATTTTCACTTGGGGAAAAAGTTGTCAAATGCAAGTAGTTGAAAGTTGCAAAGTGGCACAGCTTTCGTTCTGCAGCTCGTGTGACCAAACAAACTGTTCCAACGCACTCGGGTGGGTATTTTTATGCTAGGCATGGTCCAATTTTGCACCTAAACACGCGGAATCGCTCCAAGCTATGTTCAACCAAATCGATCCCTTAAGGGTCCAAAGTGCAAAATGGTTGTGAAATGCAACATGCTATTACTCGGACACCGTGATGCTTAGAAACATCTTGTCTGATTCTAGAAGATCATGTTGGGCCCATATACAATAACCTCTCTCGGTTTTGGCTATCTCAAATTCATTTTCCTGTGCTGGCAAATTTTCACTCGAGGAAAAAGTTATCAAATGCAAGTAGTTGAAAGTTGCAAAGTGGTGCAACTTTTGTTCTGCAGCTTGTGTGACCAAACGGACTGTTCCAACGCATCTGGGTGGGTATGTTTATGCTAGGCATGGTCCTCTTTTGCACCCAAACACGCAAAATCGCTCTAAGCTACGTTCAACCGGAGCGATCCCTTAAGAGTCCAAAGTGCAAAATGGCTATGAACTTCAGCATGCTATTACTCGGACACCGTGATGCTTAGAAACTTGTCGTTTGATCCTATGGGATCATGTTGGGCCCCTCTACAATAACCTTTCTCGATTTTTTCTATCTTGGGAGGATTTTTCTTATGGTGGTGAATTTTCACTCGAGGAAAAAGTTGTCAAATGCAAGTAGTTGAAAGTTGCAAAGTGGTGCAACTTTCGTTCTACAGCTCGTGTGACCAAAAAATCTGTTCCAACACGTCCGGGTGGGTAATTTTACACTAGGCATGGTCCTCTTTCACACCTAAACACGCGGAATCGCTTCGAGCTACGTTCAACCGGATCGATCCCTTAAGGGTCCAAAGTGCAAAATGGCTATGAAATTCAGCATGCTATTACTCATACACCATGATGCTTAGAAACTTCTCGTCTGATCCTACAAGATCACATTGGGCCCATCTACAATAACCTCTCTCGGTTTTCACTATCTCAAAGTCATTTTCTTGTGCTAGCGAATTTTCACTCGGGGAAAAAGTTGTCAAATGTAAGTAGTTGAAAGCTGCAAAGTGGTGCAACTTTCATTCTGCAACTCATGTGACCAAACAGACTATTCCAATGCATCTGAATAGGTATTTTTACACTAGGCATGGTCCTCTTTCGTACATAAACACGCGGAATCACTTCAAGCTACGTTCAACCGGATCGATTCCTTAAGGGTCCAAAGTGCAAAATGGCTGCGAACTTCAACATGATATTACTCGGACATCGTAATACTTAGAAATTTCTTGTTTGATCCTATGAGATCGCATTGGGCCCCTCTACAATAACCTTTCTTGTTTTTCGCTATCTTGGAGGCTTTTTCCTATGGTGACGAATTTTCAGTCGAGGAAAAAGTTGTCAAATGCAAGTAGTTAAGGCATATTATCAAACAATTCACTGCCTTGTCTATGGATTGTCATGGCATTCCATCACCATGAGACCACTTTTCTTTGAGGCATTTTTTCAAATCGTTCAATGGCTTGTCTATGCTATTGCTTACTATTATGCTTTCATAGATTTTTTCCAAGCATCCATAGCTTGTTCGAAAGCATTTGTTTTAGGCTTTTAGCCATAGCAAGAAGGCAATGAACTATTTGATAAAATGCTTTGGTAGACATATATGAAAAATGTCGTAGCATAGACAAGGGAATGAACTATTTGAAAAAATGCCTCAAAGAAATGTGGTCTCATGGAATGCCATGACAAGCTAAAGCAATTGGCAGCTGCTCCTAGTTATTAGTTATGCAATGTGAAGTAATTGCATAACTGCTTAGGTTGACTTTGTCAAAAGCTATATTGTAATTGAAATTTTGTCATCTATCAACATCTAGTTATTCGTTATGCAATGTGAAGTGATGCTTTGAGTTTGAAAGATGTGCAATGCATGAATAAAAACTACAAAAATCTATTTTCTACATTTCATTAGATAAACTCTTTATTTTATTTGCTCTCTATATCTCTATGCTATGGAAATGTCTTTCGATTTCAAAAAAGATAGTTTTTATCTCTTGTTATACAATTTTTTACATTTTTTTATCTCTTGTTATAAAAAGGAGCAGATATACAGTGTTAAAGAAGAGTGAAAACACAACTAAATTTATCATTTCAAAGCAATTTTTTTGATGCATTTTTTCAAACAGTTCACTGCCTTATCTATGTTATTGCTTACTATTATGCTTTTGATATATTTTTTGAAGCATCCATAGCTTGTTCAAAATCACTTGTTTTAAGCTTTTCGCCATAGCAACAAGGCAGTGAACTGTTTGAGAAGATGCTTTGGTAGACATGTATGAAAAATGTGGTAACATAGACAAGGCAGCGAACTATTTGAAAAAATATCTCAGAGAAATTTGGTCTCATAGAATACCATGATAAGAAAATGCAATTAGCAGCTGCTCCTAGTTATTAGTTATGCAATGTGAAGAAATTGCATAACTGCTTAGGTTGACTTTGTTCAAACTATATTATAATTAAATTTTTGGCATCTATCAGCATCTACTTATTAGTTATGCAAAGCGAAGTAATGCTTTGACTTTGAAAGATGTGCAATGCAATGTAATCAATGACATGAATATAAACTACAAAAATCCATTTTTTACAATTCATTAGTTAAAATATTTATTGTATTTGCTCTCTATATTTCTATATGCTATGTAAATACCTTGCAATTGTATTTAAAAGGCATAATAGGTCAGTTAGGTGGTATTTGCAAAAACAAGTTGTGAATGAATGGTAATTAAGAGAAAAACTGGCAAATTGCTATCTTAGAAGTCTAACAAAGGGTCTTTATGGTGGTTGATCGGTTCAAGGGGTAGTTGGAAGGTGGTATCAAGATATATTTTTGTAATACCCCAAGTTGAGGGTTGATTTTGTTCAGGTTCTAATAAGAAAATATACTTGAAAACGTTGATCACTGGTTTTCTTTGTTTTCCTGAATTTTCTTTGCCTTGCACAGGCCCATACAAGTCTATCATGACTTGAGGATTTGGATACTTGATTGCATATTTTTTTACTCTCTTTGCATTTGTTCTGAAGGTTTAAATCCACTGTTGGTGTGTGTGGGATCAGAAAACTTGGTTACTACTTTGTTTTCTATGTTAGGGGTTTTGAGGGCAACACCACATTAGCCAATCCACCTACTGTTCTGACCCTGTTGCTCGGTGGATTGGCTTGTACCATGATTATTTTGGTGTATGAATACTTTGGAGGCCAAGAGAATGAATAAACTCAGTGGGGTGTGAAGTTCTAATGTTGTTCAGGGGTGTTTCCACCATGAAAGTAAGGAACTCAAGTACTCAATTTGAGAAATACTAAAAGGAATGGGATTGTGAGTGTCCTTTAAGTTAGGGCAGAGGTATTGTGGGGTGTTTGGACCTTTGGAAGGATTGGGGGAGGTCTGGAGTTATGAGTTTCTTTAAAACCCTTGTTTTTGTGAAGGTTTAGGACGGTTTGTGAGTAGAGGAATAGAACAAGTTCTTGGGGCTCTTAAAATGGGAGAATCCTTAGTTTAGTGAGCATCCCTAAGACTGTTTCAATTTTCCTTGGTTTTGAGGTGAGTTTGTGAGGGGGTTCCTTTGTAAATTAGGCCTAATTGTGAAGCCTAGAGTGAGGGAGGTGTATTGAAATTTCATGTTGGTCCAAAAGAGTTACTATTGGTTTTCACATATGTTGTGTAACCCTGAAAAGGGTATCTTAATCCACCTTTAAATGGTCAGGTGTTTTGGGAAGGTTGGGAGAAATTAGGCTTGGACTAGGTTTTGAGTTTGGTGCAGGACAACCTACACGACATCATCAAATTTTTTTTTGAATACATCAATAGGGAAATGTTAGTTTATTTAGGTTTATTTTTCCTAATAAGCTTTGAGAGATCAATCATAATGCAAATAAAGGGTGTTTTGTGTCTTAGAAGTCAATTAGAAATCATATAAGTTGTAAAATGTTGACAAAGCAACTTTAACACAAACAAATGTAATTAAGGGACCAACTAATCCCAAGGTTGGTTATGGGCATTGGGGAGAAGATGGTTGTTGTAAAATGATTTTAAAATCCTTACCAAGGCTCGAATGAGAGAGTGGAAGAAGTTTTCTAACAATTTTACACAATAAACAACACAGTTTTGAGCAATTTTCTAGAAAAATATTATTTTCTTGATCTTTTTGAGTGTTGTACAGGCATATATAGGTTCTTCATGGTCTAATAATTTCAGAGGATGTTTCTATATGTTTTCTAATTCATTTATTTTTTATTTGGTGTCTTAACTCTTTGTTTGTAGAGAGAACCAACACAAACAATGATTGTCCTAGTGTTGTTGAATCAAGGGTTTGAGGGGAAATTTGTGATGTACCAATCAATCAACCTGTTGTTTGCTACTGTATCTCAATGGATTGATTGAAAACATGTTATAATAAGTGTGTCAACTCATTTTTGAATAAGGAGTCATAATTATGTGGTGTTTTTGTGACTGTTCTAAGACTGAACAAGGGTTCTCCAACATGGAAGTGAGGAACCAAAGAGAGTTTTTTAAGAATTAATGCCTATAAGGGTTATGTGAGGGTCTAATGAGTCTTTGTAGAATTATTCTGAGGTTTTTGGGGCTTTGGAAGTGTTGAGAGAGGTCTGGAGTTGTATGTTTTTTTAAAACCCTTGATTTTGTGAAGGGTTAGGAGGGTTTCTTGGGTTTTGTGAGTTAGAGGCTCTGTAGACACAAACTAATGACAAAATTTGAGGTTTGGCACCATGACCTAAGACTATCCAAGGCATTTGGATAGATACCTAAAGTTGGAAGGGTGGTCCCTTTGGAAAAAAAGGGCTAATTGTGAAGCCAAAATTAAAGTAGGTGTGTTGAAAGTCTATGTCGGTCCAAAAGAGAGACCATTGATTCTTTGGTATGTTGTGTAGCCTTGAAAAGTGTATCTCAATCCATCTTGTAATTGTCTAGTGTTTTGGAAAGGTTGGGAGAAATATAGCTGAAACTGAGTTTTGAGTACTACAAGAATAACCAGTCACAAATGTGAGTTTTGGAAACCTTGATGAATCTGACTTAGGGATTGTTGTCAATTGATTCAATTGTCATTGTATGAATGTTGATGGTCTTTGTAGGTCCTTGGTGGAGTCTTTTGGTTCATTTGCAAGGTTGAGGAGTTGAGACCCTTGAGGGTGGGTTGATGCCTATTAGGTTGAATCATTATGAAGAAGAGTTCTTGATTGAGAATTAACATTTCCATTGTTGTGAGTCTTCTCCACCTTGGCTCTGCATCAGAGTGCTACAAGGGTGGATTATTAGGTAAGGTGTTGAATGAAGAGTTTGGTTTGATGGGGCTTTGAGGTTGTGTAGATTGCTCAAAATAGGTTGTATTAATCTTGTTAGGAGCCCCTTGAAGGTAGGTTGTCAGACTGATTGGGTTTGAGCCTCCTTGCCTCTGCATCAGTCACGCATAAGTAATTGAAGCATTCCAAAGGATGCAAACCACCACAAATGTAGCTTATTTATATAATATGCTCTAGATGGGGCTTATTCAGCATTCGACAGTAATTAATTAAGCATTAGATGTAAACAAAATCCATGCCTACAGCATTCAAGCATACAACTTACATGATACGCATGATAACATCATTCAAGAATGGCAGTAGAAAAATAAGAGTTTCTTTAATCAAAAATCCCTAAGGCTATACAATGATATATATTGATAAAAGTATATAAATATATCCAAAAAAACCATATAGGCTTAGTACAAAGGAGCCATTTGGACATAAAATATCATCTATATATATCAATAGTACAAAACATATGTTCCAAAATACCACATAGGCATACAACAAACAACACTAATACATAGTCATTTCCCTCTAGGGGAAAGAAATAGATCTCGTGCTGCCTTCGAAATTCGGCTGGATGGAGTGACTACTGCTTGTCTTGTCTTTCGAACATGCCCGCTACTCCTCTTCTCTTCACTCTGGACCTTCAACTGATACGATTAAAAGTAAAGATGTTAAAACATAGAAATTGAATTATGGAATGGCATATAAAAAAATATAATCACTTACCACATACATATAGTCATCATGCACATTTAAAGCATCACCATGTCCACGATCTAGAGTGACAACCACCTATAGCAACCATGAAGATAGAAATTAAACTACATAAAATTATCATGAAAATTTTCTATAATAGAGCATAAAAGAGCAAATATAATGTCAAATCGACTAATCTATTATGTACCTCTCTCAATGGATCAAAACTGGCTATTGTTGCAACAACTCCATGGTCCATCATGCCACCAACATCACCAGGGCTATCTCTTGTCAATAGCTACAAATGAAACAATATCTCAAGTATCATGTTGATATAGGAGAACATAATGTGACACGATCAAGGAATACTTGAATGCAATGTTTGTGTTTCTCATCAATTTTTTAGATTTGTATATACGCAAAATTATGAAAAATAGCTAACATAGATTTACAACCCTATTAATGAATAAAGGCTACCTCAGTGTACATTGTTTGAGGATATGAATTGTGAGGTGTGGATGAAGAAGGTGCACCAGGAAACTATTAGAAATCTGAAGCATGTTATGAGACAAACATTCAAATATAACATTCAACTGTTCAAATGCAATAATAATATCTTTAATACTAGTTGCATACTTGTGGACTCATCGTCGAGAATGTTTAAGGGTCTGTAGGAATAGAGCATCCCTCATGAATAGTGCAACCCTGAAATTTCATCATATCAAAATTCTACTAATTTAGTTATTCTTAAATTTCAAAATATATTTTAATAAACAACATTAAAATAACTTGCTAAATTTTACCTGAGTGTCAATGTCGAATGTATCATTCAGAATATCATCTGTGAAATCCATCGCCTCTGCAACTGACATAGGCTGTGTAGCTGCATCATGAGAACCCTAATAATCATACGTGCAAACAACACCACAAGCGCCACAATGGTGGGGTGGAGCTCAGGGCCTACACGTCTCCTCCACACCAGGCTCTACTAGAGGACTCACACAATGTAAAATGGTCTGGGTGAGTGAGCCAATCGACTTTATCGTGTCCACCTCTACACTGTCCTTAACAATGGAAGGAACAACGACATGCTCCACCATGGGTCTACCCAAGGCTCTCGGTGCCAACTATGGATTATGTCGTGCAGCAGGTCTATCATGTGTGGAGCCCCCACCTCTACCCTGAAAGTCTAAGATGTCAAAATAGTTTGGTATTTTATTGAGGACAAACTCGTAATAGAGTTTCCTCAAAAAGTATTGCGGCACCTCATGGTTATTGCATGGAGGTTGGTCAAATATCATCCACCACCGCTCCCAAAATTTGTTTCTAATTAAATCACGGTGGCACCAATGGATGGGGAACCTCCTGCATGCATGGGACAAAGGTTCATTGGCTTTTGGGTCTTTAAATAGGGCACACAACTCGACTTTGCTAATTTTTAGCATTTTGACATCTGCATATGACAAACCATTAGCATAAAATTGCCTCATCTCATCTCTCTTAGTTCACCAAAAAATCATTTGATCGCTCATTTCTCCTACATGAGTTAAAATTGACTTCAATGATTCAGCAATCCCTCTCCTATAAGGGTGGGTTTCGGCATGCTCGGTTAATCTTGCAATTAATTGTTGAATGTCTCTTTTATTGTTTTCAATTTGATTTTGAATATTTTCTTGTGTTCCTTAAGGATGCCTATGAATTGATGGAGGGGTTTCGGGTTGTTCTTGTATAGGAGGCTCTTGATGAGGGGGTGATTGTGAATTCTCAATTTTTTGAGGTAGAGATTCATTCCTTGAGAATTAGAATAAAGTTTTATTATAAAAATCTATTTAAAGTTGCATTCCAAATCAAATTCAAAATAAATAGAATAAAAATACACACCTCTTTGCAATCTTCGACCTCTCTGTCGTGTTGGCGGTATTCTCATGGAAAATGGCAAGTTAAGGATGCAAGGAATGGAGGAGATATGGCGAGCATGAGTTGCAGACCTAAAATCTTCCTTCTCAAGCCGCGGGTTGAAGACAAAATGAGGGTTTCAAACCCGACTTTTGCATTTTATGTCTAGAAAGCCATTTGGCGCACGCCAAATTTTGCATGTGCCAAATGGATTTCTAGTCATTTGGCGTACGCCAAATTTAGCGTGTGCCAAAGGCCTTATTTTGGGGTTTTTTTTATCGTTTTTTCAATTTGGCACCTAAATTGTGTCACAGATTGGTGCACTTACCCTTCACTAAGGTTAAACCTAGGAGACTTTTGCCCTGATTTCCTTGATTTCCACATAATGGACCTTGTGGGATGAAAATGAAAGTGGGACACATTTAGACATACAGTTTGAAACATAATCAAGAAAGTGCTTTTGGTAAAAAGAATACACTAAAGAAAGATAAAAGACAAATTGGACTACACATGTGTTTTCTAAAATGATTTCCCGCAAGATCAAAATCCCAAAACCAAAGTTCAAGAAGCTTAGTCTGAAAGCTTGTGAGGAGCGTCTTGAGAGAATTTTCGAATTAAGAGAAATATTGGTTTAGAACTTTTACAAGAAAGCTTCAAGAAACAACCCTGAGTTGTATGTGTTCTATTATCAGCAAAATCCTGAGCTTTTTGAAAGGTTTGCTTTTCTCACCTAGGAAGTCAAGCGTGTTGTTCAAAACCGAGGTCTTGTAAGAAGAAGTGTTATCTAGGTCAAGTCTAGGATCAAATTCAATCACTTTCATCCATCTCTCAACCATCAAAATCAGTCAAAAATCACCTCACCAACAACTCTTGGAAACTTTGTAAACATCTTTTATGCTAAAACTTTTAGGCGAAATCAAAACCACTTTGTTTGACTTAACACACCTAGTCAAACCATCATCTTATACATGATTTTTCTCCAGGATAACACAACTTCCTAGGGTTTACGAGTTCATCTTGTTTGGCTTAACACACTTAGCCAAATTATCAAATCATCACCTTGTTTGACTTAACACACTTAGTCAAACCATCCTCTTATGTACAATTCCACTCTAGGATAACACAACTTCCTAGGGTTTACAAGTTCATTTATCACATTTTGTTTGACTTAACACATTTAGTCAAACTATCAATCCAATCACAATCAATCAAAGTCCTAAAAAGTTTAGCATTTCCTTCAAATTTTATTTAAGAATTCTTTTCATCCATATCGCTCATCTTTCATTTATCTCATCCTCGTCATTGCTTTGATCCTTCAATTATCCTAGTTCTTCGCTTCTTTGAACTTAAGGTTTAGACCAATCTAAAGGATTAGAGGTTCATCTCTTACATTCTTGAAAATTGATCTTCATTTTATGGTTCAAAATCGATCTCAACATAAGAAGAACATGGAGCAAAACAAAGAAACATCCATTTCAAGTGATTTAAGCCAAACTGAAACAATGTTCAATCCGATGATAAAAATTGAACTCCCAATCAATCCGCCTCAAATGCCTCAAAGTTATCAAGAGGAGGGTCATATTGAGGAAATCACTGGCAGTGGAATGACACAAGCAGAAATTCTAGAAATAGTGCAAAATCCCGAGAGTCACCGAATTGTCAGTACCATGCTTAAGTTGTATCCATCCTAATACATGTTAGAGTTAGCAAAATAAGGGGCTAAACTCCCTTCTGACTTTGACGTAAGCACCCTTGTGGAGAGGTCTCTTGGCATCACGCCTTCACCTGCATCACGCTTCCACTTCAAAATATCACTCAACACATCCCCCAAATCATATCATCTATCGCTTCAACCCCGCTAGTTGTTACCAAGGGAAGTGCCATGTTTCACAAGCTTCAAAAAAATCATCTTGTGAACAACTGAGGGTTGAATGTGGGCACTACATCGGATCAATCTGTCCCAGTAAATTCATTACACCCTTACATCCCTCTCACATTTAATGATCATACCAATTCATCCTCATTTCACGCAATGCCAGATTATCCTCCTAACATAAAAACTTCTCTCCATATCACACAAGGAGAAGGTGACTTGTTTGGAGTAGGGGGAATCTTGGATCCATCATCATCACTTTCAGGGATTGCACCACTTGTCTTCCCACCATTTCCACCCTTACCACTCACATCCACATCATCACTCGGGTTGGGTCTTCCTCCTCTTCCCGTCATTAACTATTCAAATCACAACACCTTATCAAATCCACCAACCGTGTCATCTGTACCACAACAACAAATGGAAACCATCCAAGCAACCACGATGATCAACACGTCTGCCAGTCCTCAAAGCATGGTTTCTCAGGGACCAAACACCTTAATCACACCATCTGTAACTCAAACCCCGATCATTAACACGATCGTTCCACTCATCAGAACAATCGGTGTTCTACCAAATCCACCACCATTACCACCAAGGCACAATGCAACCAATTCATTCACCATGACATTGCAAGCTACTCAACAAGCTACCCAGTAAAAAGCACATCAAAATCAACAAGCTATACAATTAGCCGCTCAACAAGTACAAGCACAACTGGTTGCACAACAGGCCGCACAAGCCAAACAAGTTGCACAGGTAGGTCAAGCCACTCAATCCGCACAAGCTGTGCAAGCCGCACATGCTGCTCAAATTGCACAAGCAATCCAACAAGCACACGCTCAAGCATGAGCGCAATTCCAAGCTCAGCAAGCACAAGCGCAAGCATAGTACCAAGCGCAATTGCAAGCACAACAAGAAGCGTATTAGCAAACCTTGCAAGACTACCAATTACAGCAGCAATACAACCAACAACAAGCATTGTTGGCACAACAACAAGATCAACAACAAGCGTTGTTGGTGCAACAGCAGCAGCAGGACCAACAACAGGCGTTGTTGGCTCAGCAACAAGCACAAGCGTCACTTGCTCAGCAAAGCTTGCAACAAAACCACATCAACATCCCATCTATCAATCCCACACCTCAGAACATGTTCACCCCACCTCCCAATCTGCAAGGTGACGTGACGGCACAAATCAAACTGCTTTCACAGCAAGTGCTAGATCTTCAGTCTAGGAAGACAGTCAGGACACCGAGCAACTTGTGCCCTTATCCATTTGATAGAAGCTTGGCAATGGAACCATTCCCAAAGGGATTCGAAATCCTCAAATTCGATAAATATCGTGGGATAGGAAACCCTTAAGATCACATCAGGGAATTCCAAGTACATTGCATGGAAGTCACCTACAATGACACATATCTAATGTGGCTATTTCCTGGAAGCTTGATTGGTGACGCTATGGAATGGTTTTCTCGTCTACCTACGAGAATCAAAACCTTTCAAGAAATCAAAGATGCTTTCCTCCAAAATTACGCATTCAACATTTTTGTGGATGTTAGTTTGGAAGAACTCTCGACACTCAAACAAAGTAAGGGAGAATCATTCACCGCTTTCTCCAACGATGGCGAGTGAAAGCTAATCGAAGTAAGTGGGCCATGCCAGAAGAGCAACAAGTTTGTACCATCATCGCCAATATGGACAAAACCTTGGCATTCTATTTGAAGATGCAATGCATCACTACGTATGATCAACTGATCCCCAAGGTGCTCACTATTGAACGATCTCTCGTTACACAAGGGGGCACACCCACTTATCATGAACATCAGGATAGTCGCCCATCCACTAGTTTCAATGACAAACCTCGCACATGGGTGAAGAATCAAAATGTCACCAACGATGGCGTAGTGGATGCCAAAGTTGTCATTAGTGCCCCCAACCAAAACAATCAAATGCAACATTGCCAACTGTAGGACAACAACTAGAATAATGTGCAAACAAATGTGCTAAACCAGCAACCACCCCAAAACCAAATCAATAATCTGAATAATCAAGGAGGACCACCTTTGCGAAACAAGTTCCCCACCAAACGGAAATTCACAGCCCTTGGGGAGTCAATCGAGTCCATCATGAAAAAGTTGGTCAATGAGAACATCATCAAGGTCCCCACCCATGATAACTATAGCGAACCCCAGGTGAAACCACCATGGTATAATGAAAACATCCTTTGTGACTTTCACAAAGTCAAGGGACACACAACTGCCAACTGTATGAAGTTGAAAAACATCATCCAGGATCTCATTGAGGACAAGATCATCAAGGTCGAACAACCGGCCAGTAATCAAGACCTCAAGATATACACCAATTCGATGCCAAATCATAATCAAGGGAATAATCAAGGAAATAACAAAGGGAAGCAAAAGTACGCTAGCGCAAACCTTGTTTATGAAGACATTGTCGCATGTGTAGATGAAATGGTCACTGTCATTAATGTCAGAGGAGATGACACTGATTGTGGAGTCACCACATGTAGTGGAAAGCTTACTATTGCAGGGGCATCACGGCCATCTAAGACCCCCATTTTAAATACAAGAGTCATTCCCTATGATTACAATGTTATTGACCAGCTGAAGAGAACTCCCGTACAGATCTCCATCATGGAGTTGTTAAAAAATTTCGCTGCCCATAGGCAAATTCTTGATGAAGCATTAGTAGCCTCCACCGTCTCTACCACCCTTGACATAGATCAGTTTCAGGCTATGGTTGGAAATATCATCACTTAGAATCTTCTAACATTCTCTGATCAAGACTTCCCCCCGTAGCCATCTCATAACCACGCACTCCACATTCAAGTGTTGGTCCATAACAAGAAAGTTAAAAGAGTCTTGGTGGATGGAGGTGCAGGCCTAAATATTTTCTCTCTCAAGCTTATAAAGAACTTGGGATTCGCCAAGGATTCCATTAACAAAAACAAGAGCATCACAATAAGGGCATATGATGATCAAGAAAGAGTGTCTCAGGGCACTATTAAAATCCCCATCCAAGTGGGACCAACAACCATGGAGACTACCTGTCAGGTCCTTGACCTCAAATTACCATATAACATCCTCCTTGGATGTACATGGATCCATGGAATGAAAGAAGTGGCCTCGACCTATGACCAATGTATCAAATTCTTGCACCAAAATGAGGAGGTCACTATACACGGGGATCCCGAACCATTTTCTAATTGCAAAAACTTGGAAGCCAAGTTTTATAAAATCCCCCAAGTGCTGAAAAATGATGAAGGCCCATCCACTGCATACATCAACCTAGCCAACCTCGCCTCCACTTCTGCGATAGAGACACCCGCCATCCCTGACATATCTGACATCAAAAACATGATCCAAGACAACGGATGCGGAGACTACATAATGAAGAAGAATGCATTTGTTGTAGGAGAGTTACCACAATCTCCTAGGTCACATGGACAACCTCAGCCAGCTAAAACACCTGTCCACACTGTTAGGGCAGACCCTTTTGGATTCTGCCAATGGGGGGATCTCAATCGGGAAAATTTGGATGAGGGAGACATCTCAAACACATTATACCAAGATGAAAGGCCCACCCCCACCCTACCCATGGATGAAACTAATAGAGGGTTGCAAATGATGTTTGGTATGGGCTATAATAGAAACCAAAGCCTTGGAAGGAATAGTGATGGACGGTTGGAGCCCATCATTGCAGAAAGAAGAATGCGGAACCTTGGCAATGGATGTACTCCCCTGAGTATAATCGTACGTGGAAAGGTACTCCCAGTAGGGCAGCCAGTTCCTCCCCTCAAATATCGGTAACCACCCTTAGACCACCCATATGCATAGGCATCCCACTTGATAACTTCACCTTTGATGTCACTAATGTCTGTGCTAGTAATGATGATGATGATACCATAACAGGCCTACCCATGTTTTTTGAGGATTCCACCTTACTTATGATTAGTGCCTCACCCACTAATTCAAACCAACAAACCCACCAAATCACCTTAGTATACCCTCAACTCATTGATCATGACCAACGAGGACCGCCAATTCTAGACTCATTCAAAAATGATGAGGCTCTCTCAGAAATCATGGGACTAAGGGATACAGTTCTGTGCGGGGATCACAAGGCAGTTTTTGACATCACTTTAGACACCTAGGCATATTACGGGGAGACAATTGAGTCCTTCAGTCGCAAAAGAAAAATATCAAGATTAAGCTCAAAGTTATTGAGTGAAAACCACACTCTGGCACTCTCTAACCACAGAATAGTAAAAACAAAGGACGCATCCAATGGTGAAAACCTCTCCGAGGCACCGGATGATGAAGGATTCAATCTCCCCCCTACTACACTACATCAAGAAAAATCAGCAGTCTTGGCAAAGCAGTGTAATCCTGTTAACTTGGGAATGGAGGCGGCACCACAAATCACTTTCTATGTTGAGTCTCTCCTAACAAAGGAACAAGAACTACTGGCAGCATTTCTGAAAGAAAGAAAGGTAAAATTTGCATGGACCTATGCTGACATGCCAAGAATGGATCCAGAAATGGTGGTCCATCATTTAGTTGTTTACCCTGGAGTGAAGCCAGTTAGACAAAAGTTGAGAAAAATGCATCCCCATATAGCCTTGCTAGTCAAGGTAGAGTTACAAAAACTCCTGGATGTTGGCTTCATACGCCCGATTGACTATCCAGAATGGGTATCTAATCTTGTACCAGTCTCAAAACCAAATGGGGGCATCCGCATCTGCACGGACTTCAAAAACCTCAACAAAGCATGTCTTAAGGATGATTTTCCACTACCCAACATTGATATGATAGTGGATATGACGGTCAGAGATGAGATGCTATCACTGATGGATGGCTTCTCGGGATATAACCAAATAATGATTGCAAAAGAAGACCAACATAAGACAACATTCACATGTCCTTGGGGCACCTATTGCTGGAATGTGATGCCATTTGGGTTAAAGAATGCAAGGGCTACATACCAAAGAGCCGTGACACTAATCTTCAATGACATGATCCACAAAACAATCAAAGATTATGTGCATAACATATTGGCTAAATCAAAGAAGAGGCAAGACCACATAGCAACCTTAAGTGCAATTTTTGACCGACTGGAAAAATACAAGGTTAGGCTTAACCCAAAGAAATGTGTCTTTGGGGTACAATCTGGAAAAAATTTGAGCTACATAGTATCAATGGGAGGGATAGAAGTGGATCCTGCAAAAGTAAAAGCAATCCTTGATATGGAAGCACCAAGAACACTGAAACAACTCAGAGGACTGCAAGGAAGACTCCAGTCCATTCAGAGATTCATAGCACAGCTAGTAGATAAATAGATTGCCTATTCACATCTGCTCCACAAGGGAGTAGTGTATAGGTGGGATGAAAAATGTGAGCAATCATTCAAAAATATCAAGGAATACCTACTTATGCCACCAGTGCTAATGCCACCGATCATAGGGAAACCACTGATTCTATACATCTTAGCAACAACAACTGCCCTTGGTGCCCTTTTAGCCCAACATGATGAAAAGGGAACCAAGCGGGCCATTTACTATATCAGCAGAACAATGGTAGGGCATGAGCTCAATTACACATCAATAGAAAAATCTTGTCTGGCAGTGGTGTTTGCAACCTAGAAATTTAGACACTACATGCTAGCTCATCAAATTAAGTTGATTTCCAAGATAAACCCCCTCGAGTATCTATTATCAAAAGCAATGCTTACACGAAGAATGGCTAAGTGGGTAATGATACTATCTGAGCATGATATTGAGTATGTAGAGTGAAAATTGATCAAGGGACAAGTCATTGCGGATCACCTAGCAAAGGCTCCAATATATGCAGACAACCCGCTCGTATCAGAATTTCTAGACAAATCCCTTTTCAATCTCAGTGCAGCCGATCATTGGAAACTATACTTTGACGGTTCCCACACACAACATTGATCAGGAGCCAATGTGTTCTTCATCACCCCCCAGGGGGATTGTATACCGAGATCCTACAAGTTAGCATTCCCATGTACCAACAATATTACAGAGTATGAGGCTTTAACCATAGGTCTCAAGATTGCAGCATAGTGGTGAATCATGGCATTAAAGGTTTATGGAGACTCACAACTTATCATTAACCAAGTCAACGATGAATACCAAAATAAAGATGATAAGCTTGCACCATACAAGAAGGTGGTAGAGAGCCTCAAGGAATCATTTATTGATATCACCTTTGAGCAGATACCGAGGGAAAACAACAGAGCAGCTGATGCAATGGCAACAATTGGATCCTTGCTAGATATCCCTCGCAATGTCTCAAAACACAAATTTTTGGTAGAGCAGCTTCTCGTACCCATGTTTGAGGTACCAGAGTTGGAATATGCATGCAAACTCATTGGTTCTGGTGATCTTTGGTATCATGAAATCTACATCTATCTGAGATTAGGAGTCCTCCAAGTCGACATTACCCTGAACCTCAATTGAACCTTTGTCAAAAGGTCCTTACGATTTGTCATCCTAGGAGAAACCCTCTTCCATAGAAGCATCGATGGAACCCTGTTACGTTGCTTAAAACTTGAGGAAGCCCTAACTGCTTTGACTGAGGTACACAATGGCACTTGCAGTTCACACTCGAGTGGTATGACCTTGTCCAAGAAGTTACTAAGAACTGGGTACTACTGGCCGACAATGGAAAGAGAGGCACACGACTTTGTCAAAAAGTGTCTACAGTGCCAACAGCATGGAGACTTTATTCATGCACCAGCTCAAGAATTACATCCTATTGTTACACCTTGGCCCTTTTCCCAATGGGGGCTTGATCTCATAGGTAAAATCTCACCCACCTCATCCAACGGCCACAAGTTCATTATCACCACCACCGAATATTTCACAAAGTGGGTCGAAGCAATTCCCATGACCTACATCACTGGAAAGAAAATATTCAAGTTCATCCTGAACTACCTCATTTGTCGATATGGTGTCCCCCAATCCATTATCTCTGATAATGGGACACCTTTCAAGAATCGGGATTTTCGTGACTTGTGCGAAAAAATCAAAATCCAACATCGCTTTTCCACTTCATATTACCCACAAGGCAATGGCCAGGTAGAAGCTACCAATAAAACCATTCTGAAAATCCTCAAGAAAATAGTCAATGACTCTAGTCGTGACTGGTATCTGCAACTACATCCCACCTTATGGGCCTATCGCACCAACATCCGCATGCCAACAGGTGCCACCCCATTCTCCCTAGTCTATGGATCAGAAGCCATCCTCCCTATCGAGATTGAGCTTCCGTCACTGAGGATATCATTGCAAAACCTCATCACAGATGAGGAATACAGGGTTACAAGACTGAATGAGCTGGAGTTACTAGATGAATGGCGCATAGATGCCCTAAATCATCTACAGGTCTACCAAAATCGCCTAAAAAGAAGCTACAACAAGAAGATCAGGCAATGCACCTTCCAAGTCGGTGAACTTGTGATGAAAGAGAACCAAAAGAATGTACCAAACCCGGCTAGAAAAGGAAAATTTGAACCCAACTGGCAGTGACCTTTCATCATCACCGCAAGTTATAAATCAGGGGCATATCGGTTGTCAACACCAGAGGGCGAGCCTCTGTAGGAGTCCATGAACAATTTTCATCTCAAAAAAATTTATGCCTAAATCTTGTAAGGTATAAAATCAAAAAATACAAAATAAATCAAAAAAATGTCCTGAAAAAATGGTTACCTTGATGAAAACCTGGCAAACATGCATCTTGGTGACAACAAAAAATACAAAAATACAAAAATCCTTAAAAAATCAGAAAAATGATTGAAAACAGTAAAGAAAAAAATCGTCCTCTAGTGAAAACCACTTCGGTGGCGCTTTGGACAAGTGCCTTGGTGAAAACCAAGCAAACAAGCACCGAGCGTAAATAAAGCACTCCCCACCCACCAGGATCTACATGACTCACTTATCCATTCCATCACATTTCATTAATCATCCATACACCCATCCACTTGCATCCATACCATAGCCCGAGCTAATGCCCATATCATATTCCACCATAGTACTACTTGGCATATTCCTAAGGTCAGTTTGTCCTGCCTTCACCGAAGTAGTCTATCGCACCACGTTGGGGGCATGTTCCTATACCTGCATTGGATCGGATTCGTGTATATTCTCATGATCTTCCTAAAACATCAAAAAATCCGAAAACATCAGAAAAATCAAAAAACCAAAAACATTCAAAAATATCATCAAAAATCCAAAAACATGTCAAAATATCAAAAAATCTTCAAAAATTCATCATTAAGTCTTGTCAGTCTTTCACCTTGTCTGAACTATGTCATCTCTGAGCTAGAACGTAGGCAAGGTTGATCTTTGATGATTCCCAGAGACATTTAGGTCAGTCCTTTAGGCGTTTGTCGCATTGGCAATCTATTTGCCCATCTATCTCATCATTGAGTCAAGTACGTTGTCAGTTGAACTACGTGGTCTCTGCGTGTATAACGTAGGCAAGGCTAATATATGGATCAACTCCCGAGACCCCTAGGATAGGTCTTTAAATTAGTCTCTTCATCATAAACCTCAAAAATACCAAAAACATTGAAAAATGTGAAAATACCGAAAACAACCTCAAAATATCTGAAAACCCATAATGGTGCATCCATTTCATCTCGCTTTCACCCGCGAATTTTATCACTCCTAATAAAATCAATCATCACTTTAATCCTTTGGTAAGTCAGTCAAAAGCAAGTCTAGCAAGTTTAAAAGTGAACGTTGAATCGTCAAAGTCTCAAGTCTAGATCAGTGAGTCAGCAAGTTGGTCAACTCATAATATCAATAGCTTATCAGCCAAATCAGTTCCATCAAAACCCTAATCACAACATGTCTTAGGATGAAGCTTTCCTGTGATGGACATAAGCATCAGGCACCTCACAATATTTTAGCCTCGGCTAGCAGTATGAAGAAGATTAGCTTGTTTGTTTACTTTATCTTGGTCTTGTTTAGACTTATCTTATATTGCACTCATTCCAAGGACCTCTTGATGATGCCTAAACAAAACAGGTTTAGGGAGAAAGGAATGGGGCAATGATCATTATCTTTTTATCTACTGTGCTTGTTGGATATTCTTGTAAAATAACTTCATCATTTGTGTACTTTGTTTGTTTGTAGGAAGGATGTTTTAGGCATTTTGTTGACCACATAAGAAGGCTTTCCTTCTTATGTTTTGGCCTGAGATGTTTAGAATATTTTAACTACATTTTGAATAAGGTTTCGTTTTTCAAGTGTGAACAAGAGTACTCCTATCTGTTTGACGAGTCAAATTCCATCACACTAGGTGCCATGCCATCCTAGTTCTTAATACCTTGATGCATCGCACCTACGTGTGTTATCAAACATAAAGAAGGGTATGCTCTTTATCTCTCTCATCCTTGGATAAGCAATACATCATCATCATTCATCACCATATCCAATAAATTCTCGACGACTAGTGGACTTGTTGGACTTCTCCATCTTCTTGGATTCAAGGGTCGATCCCTCTCATTCTTCTATCCTCTTTCACGCTAACAATGCATCCATCCTACATCCATCTTGCATCCTGCATAATCATGTCATATCATCATAGGACAACATCATCCATCACATTCATCTCACATCCCATTTTCATAATCATTTAAGTTGTTTAGGATAATATAAATTTGTTATTCTAAGCATCTTCCAAACATTTCATTTCCATTATCATATAGATCATATAGTCTAACCATCCATACATCCATTTTGAACCTCTTTGTCGTGAGATCGACCTCAATCATTTTGTGGACATCAATATCTGCAAATGGTTAGCATAATTCTAACATCCTCATAGAATAACATAACATTCTTCAAAACAAATGATAAAACCAAATCAAGCATGTAAATAAAACATGAAATATAACCTATTCTATGATGGATTGGTGCCCTTTGAATATGTGACAGAGCCCTTTCCCAATCCTTGCCAAGCTAATTAGATGATAGACAATGAGATGCTCATGAACTCAAGTTGTCTATAATAAGGATGCTCTAAAATGTAGATGATGAAATGAGAGAAAATGCATTGCATTTATAGGAGAAGTTGAGAGAGGAGAAGCTAAGATTGAGAGATGTGGGGCTAAATCCCATCCAATAGGAGAGATCCACTTGTCACAATGGGATTGGCCCATGATTGTGCAAGTGTTGGCTAATGTGCCCATTTCAAAGTTGAAAATGGCAATAAATGAGTATGGTTGAAGGTTTTTGGGGGGAATTTTGTTTGGCCAAAAAAGTCAAACATGAAAGTTAATGAGGGCATATTCCTTGGGAATATGCCCTTGTGAGGAAAATAAAGGTTTTAATAAATCAAATTAAATGATTTATTATGCAAGTAGATGGGACATGGGTTTGTCTTAGCAATAATTAGGGATTTAACTAATTTAAGCTAGTGCTTAGTTGATTGTGACACTTTGATTTAAATTTGTGGGTTAGGATAAATCAAAGTGAGAGGATATTAGATATTTAATTAAATATATCTGATTTAATAAAATCAAGACTTTAGGAGGTTTAATTAATTAATTTGGTTTAATTAATTAAGAGGAAAGAATGATCAAATGTGATGTTTAATCAATAATGTTAATTTCGTATGTCTACATTTTTCCCCTCTTTGAAGCAATGTACTCGTTGCATTGATTCAAAGAATGATGTTGCTGACATCGAAATTAAAAAATTTATGATCTAGCGAAAAGAAGTACGTTAGTACAGGTTGCAAAATTAATCATAAACAAAAGACATTCAAATTGATATTCACTAGAGAAGAATCTAAATCATTCAACAAAGGATGATAACTAGAATGAGAATAAATTTGATATTGCTATAGTGATATATGTTTCCTTACATGCATGTAAGTTAAAATTCACATTGCAAGGGGTTAGTAGGTCCCCATAGACAAAAATATGAGTGTTATTATTTAACGATATTCAACCACCTGAGACTATATATACTTATATATATTAAACCACAATAATGATCCTATTACTTAATTTGTCAAGCATGATAAAAGAAGAATTATTACTTTATAAAGATTTGAATATTTAATGATAATATTATTATCATTTAATCACAAGAACCAAATTAATTTCAATTAGTAATTTGATCATGAGCTTATTCATTAGTAACAACATTATTATAAAAAAAATTTAAAAATAAAAACCCTAGTGATGGTAAATAATGTCTATCTTTCTTGTTATGGATATATATATAACATTATTCCTCTAAAATAAGTTATCATTAATGTGTCACTTGATAACATAGCCATATTGTATAATTAACAAGGTGACTCTAATGTGTTCCTAAAATTTCTACTTTTGAATATTCTCTTAATATTAACATTCAATCTAATATTTATTTAACATCTAAATTAATGATATCATAATATCATTTTCTTTTGTTTTTGAGAAAAAAAAAATTCCTAATTTCCATTCAGATTTTAATGTTAATAACAACACTATTATTTATTATTATTGAAAATAATAAAATCCTTGAATTTACCATAGTCCTTTATTTCTACATTCAAAGAGTTTTTCTAAAGCACAAATCACTAATGCATTGAATTTCCCAAGTATGTAACTTTGTTGGCACTACATGTTTACAAAATGGAATTTGGGAAATATTGGGTCATGAAACTTTTATAAAAAGAATTGTTGAAGTTATTTGCCAAATCATTGCCTAATTAGAGTTAAGCTAAATTAAGATGTATTTAACAATAAAACGAATTACATAAAAGTAATAGTAATCATTCCTACGGAATACTATTTAACATTTTGAATAATTACATTACTCTCTTTAAAAACAATAATTATATTATTATTATTTTAATTTCTTTACTCATTTGTAATCAGAATTTTATAATTCCTATTTTTTTGTGTAGAATTTGATTATTTCACAATGAAAGGATTGTTCACTTAACCATTTAACTTGGTAAAAGTAAACTAGGCTATCCAATTCGCTCCTTTGATAGCATCAACTCTTCCTACGCCAAAATGGGAGGTCTTGTACATGATATGCACACCCATTAAAGCATAAGGGATGGGGATATTTTTCCCCATGTTAGAGTTGCACTGCCATAGTAGATTGGTATGCAAGATGCGGACATACAGCCACAACACACAAACTGTTAGGACATAATCCCTCTAATAAAAAAGGGTGTTGCTTAACCGGCACACTCTAAGCATTGAACGCTTAGGTGGCCAGACCCATGTGGGGCCCTCTTAACCCAACCTCTCTATTTTCATAGCGTTTCTTTAATCTAAAATTTTTGAAATCTCCGTTTCCGCCATTAGCAGTTTACATTTCCCGTTCCCGTTCGTGTTTCCATGTTGTTCGCGTTTTCCATTTCCACTGTTCACATTTGTCTGATGTAGCCAAAACAACAGACACTCGAGCAACTCGGGGGATGAATGCAATGACAGGAATCAAACAGGAACTATATTGGCATTGTTTTTAAGCAAATTCCCTGCGTTTCATCATTTCCTAGCGTCACAGATTTCCTTGGTCATTCAACAGTTTTAATCCCACATTCATTCCAAGATATACATTGGGGTGAGTAATTTTTATATTTAGAAGAGAGTCATCACATTAGAAGTGGTGTAACATGTAAATGTTTTTTTCATTTATTCTATTTGCATTTATTGAATAATAATATTATCATTAAAATATTTACATTTTAAAAATTACAATTAAATAATTATATTTTTAATAAATAATTTTAATGTTTTTTTGGTGAATATTTTTTATATTTAATATTTTAATGATTATAAAAAATATATTTTTAATAATATCATTATATTTAAATTTTTATTTAAAGAAGAAATGTTATTTATTACGTTTTATTTTAAAAATTATGTAAATTTTATAAAAGGGATGTTGAGTTAACAATGATTTAAATTTCAAATATGAAAAATTTGAGATTATAATTTATAGGAGTCTAATAAGATGACAAGATGGAAAATATAAAATATAATAATTATAGATAAAAGAATATAATCTAAATAATTTTTTATATACAAACAATAATTAATTTTGATTAATAAAAGATAGTTGTGGGAATATATAATTTATAATTTAATATTAGTTAAAGATAAAGATGTTTAGTTATAAGTTCGATGATGAATAACTCTAATGCAATAGAGAAAAACAAATGTGCCTTAAGTTTACCTTCTATCATGCAAGTAAAAATAAAGATAATTGCAAGCTAAGTTTTACCATAAAAATTATGTAAATTTCATAAAAGAGATATTGAGTTAACAATGATTTAAATTTCAAATATTAAAAAATTGAGGTTATAATTTACAAGATTTTAATAGGATGACAGGATGGAAAATATAATAATTATAGATAAAAGAGTATAATCTAAGACAATCAAATAATTTTTTATATACAAATAATTATTTATTTTGATTAATAAAAGATAGTTGTGGGAATATATAATTTATAATTTAATGTTAGTTAAAGATAAAGATGCTTAGTTATAAGTTCGATGATGAACAACTCTAATGTAATAGAGAAAAAAAAATGTGTTGAGTTTACCTTCTACCATGCAAGTAAAAATAAAGATAATTGCAAGCTAAGTTTTAACATCAACAATCATAAGAAGGAGAAGGTGAGGAAATAGGCTTAGGAATTATGCTTGTATAGAAAGTGGTAATGCTCCACCTAATACACTAGTCATAGGATGAAATGGCATATTAGGCACTTTCATGTTGTGGTGCATAGTACTTCTTTGTCTTAACATGGTGATGAGTCTCTATGTAGGCATTTGGAACTTCTTGCAATCTTAGCATAGGAGTGGTAAAGATAAAATATTCTTTGTTCAATTAGTTGCATTTGTTGGATCCAAGGAATTAAATGAGAAAAAAATAGAACATGAAAATTAAATGTAATATAAAGATAAGCAAGTAAGCATATGAGTGATGTAAAGTAGTAATTGTAATAAATGCATCATTTGATAATCAAGTAAAACATCGTGAGTGACAAAGCATGAAATTAGATGGGTTTTAGAGATAACATTAAAAAACTAAGTCGCCCTTGACATTAACAAACAAAAAGTGGTGATTTGGCCCTCGATGGTTTAAAAACACCCATGCAAATACATATGGCACTAGGATAGGCATATGACCCCAATATGTCATCCAAGAGCATGAGCATGCAAAGGTCAAGGTAAGGCACTAGGTCTCTAGTGGTAGAATGGGTTTAGGAATGTGATCTCAAGGTGTAAAAAATAAAACATATTACCCTTAAATTTAGACAATTTTAGAGTTGAGCAATATACCCATAAATAATTGTGCAGTCTCAACCAATTCTAGCTAAATAATTACGTATTTTAAGCATACAAATTTAATAGCTACACAATAAATAAATACAAATAAATTTAATAAAATTTGTGAATGGTTTAAACTAAGATTCATAATATAAATTCAAGAAAACTTCCAAGAGTTAAATGTTGTCAAATGATTATTTTCCCTAGGTTTATTTAACAAGCATCTATGCAATGTTATATAAAATTATCTAAAGAATATAACTACTCTATGCAATGTTATATAAAAAATATCTAAAGAATATAACTATATTATAGTATAAGACTTTTGTTAATAGCTAATTTTGTGTAAGATTTTTGTTGTTGAAGAACATGTGAGGTGCCTAGAAAAGGAATTTCTACTTGTTGCACGATAATTTCAATCTATTACAATATAGTTTATATTCAACATGATATTATTTGTCAAGTCAATATTAATCTAAGCATATACTGGTTTCCTATGATTCATGATTTGTTTGAACTTAGGAATGTGTTGTAGTAGTATACAAAATCTAGCAATGTGCAACTTGTGTAGCAACTAAAAGCCATTAAATTATTTTTGTTTCTCATCCTAATATTGATCTTCATTCTCTTATGCATCTTTAATTTTATTTATTTTGGCCTTTATCTCACATACCTATAAATATTTGTTTCATGAATACAAGTTTGTGTTTAAAACATTGATTGAATAATAATATCTTTAAATCTCTTTTAGTTTAATTTGGTAGGAGTTAAAAGTATACTAAATAAATTAAATTTTAACTCATTTTTTCTTTTTAAATTTATGTAGATGAATTTTGATTCTATCATGATATCATGCAAATTATTGTATACTATAGTTTGTATATTTTTAAGTATGTCATTATCACCAATACAAATAACAATTTATGTGGTGGTTAGAAAAGAAAATTAGCTCTCATTCTTTTATATAACTTTTTTTTTTGGTTAATTTTTCTTTTTAAATTGAGCATGATTCTTAAAATATTGATAATATTTAAAATTAGATGCAAATATTCCATTTATATTGACAATGTTTTAAATTTAAGAAAATTTATGCATAATTCTATGTAACTCTTAACAAAGTAATTTTTCAAAAAGGGGAGTTAGATAGTTTATAAAAATATTTTAAAAAATTATATTATTTACTTTTTATGGAATTTCTCCATTCAGGTACAGGAAATTCTTGCCATCCCACAATTTTATTGAGATCTCAAGTAACAACAACAACCCAACTCTACCAACTAGCTCATGCCCATCAATCATTTGAATTGATTTCTTAACAGTAGCATTAAGTATTTTTCAAGTAAATCAAGTTGGAGGTGGGTCAGATTGGTGGGTTGGGCACAATGTTACTAAATTATAGAATAAGGTATTTTCTATTGAACAGGTTTATTAGACTTAAATTGAAAGGTCTTCCAAGGATTAAAGTTTTCATTAACTAAAATATTGTTAGTAAACTTGATAGATTTGCAAGGCCTAGCTTTAGATGAACAAGCCCTAGTAGAAGCAAGAAGATAACTCTTATCATTCACTAACCAACACAATGAACAAAATCTCAAATATTAATTTTTACTCTAATTGAAAACCTTCAAACCCTTTGGAAGTCCTTAGTAAATCACTAAGCCTTTCACAATGGACCCAAAAATAGTAGAGCCAAAAGACTTAGTATGAAACTTACTAAATAATTTTTTTATTATTTTTAGACTGTAGGAATCAAAATCGAATAATTTTTTTTTTCATGTGACCAGTGACGTTGGCCTGACACAGCCTCCGACACCACGGGGACAATGGGGAGACTAGACCTCGTGACCTCTTTCTTGCAACAAGATGCTTTAGCCAATCGAGCTAGGTCCACCACCCCACTAAATAAAATTTCTTAATAATAGATACTATATCAATTTTAACTTTTCTTAGGGATAAGTTTTAAAAACCCACTTAATGTAAAAGAAACACCATAAAAAAAATATTTTTTAAATCCCAAGAGAGTGCATAAATCTTCTATTTCCCTTATTATCGTTAACCAAAAAAATATAACAATCTTATTTAACTAGCTAACCTTAAAAGCATCCAACAAACATAAAGAGATATCTACCGTTTAAAAATATAAAAGAATTTACACAATGAAATTCACTAGTCAAAGAAAAAAGCTAACACAATTTTAAAATCCATAAACTAATTCCACTTGTTAAGGAGGGATTAAGTGAAATATGACTCTAAAATATCCTATAATCACATTAATACTAAAGGAACTCCAACTTTTTTCTCATTTTTTAATTGTAACCTTAAATTCAAAAGTCAAACAATAAATATCTATATGAAATATCTTTTATAAATATAAAGTGCAACCTTTATGCTAAGTAAAGAATTATAATAAATTAACATATAAATTAAGTCCCCATATTTATTTTAAACAATTGATAGATATTATTTATTACACAATTTTTCAATTTTGTGTCTTTTCGGAGTTATTATTGGAAGGCAAATATAATGGTGAACTATATGTTTTAAGTAAATATATATCATTTTAGTATTTAAAAATATTTAAATAATTTCTTTGTTGATATATTTTTACTTTCACATGCACCATCATAGAAGTTCACATGCACATCAATATGGGAGAAACAATTAATTGTATATTTATGCCCTTTTCCATTATTTTTTGACACACTTTGACTACATTGTCCTTTGTGCAATAACAAATCTACAAGTGGAATTTTTTTGTATGATTTTATCTCATGCCATTACCCTATCTTGGATAAGATCTACTAGTACAAATTTGACCCAAATCATCCATAGAGCTGTAATTTTTGACCCTACACTTTTAAAATTAAAATTCAATTTAAATCTTGACAACATCCTCCCATTAGTCATTGTGAGCTTACCTAGTGCATTTTTGTGTTGATTTGTATGCCATTTTATTTAAAGACACTCACTCAACCATTTAAGATTATTAGAAGATTTATCAAAAGATAATCTTTCATTGAGAGGAATGTAATAGCACATTATCATAACATATATCATCATGTCTTTAATCATTATTCCTAAGTCATGAAATTGGTTTGATTTGGGGTCTAATTAGGGAGAACAAAACCCTTGCAATTTAGCACATTCCCTAGAAGTGTTATTAAACATCATCAATCTATATTGAGGTTCATATATTAGAAGACCAAGGAAACTATTTTCCTTATCGATATCTTGTTTACTTTGATATGTGCCATCATAGAAGTTCACATGCACATCAAAGTGGGAGAAATTTTTAATGATATATCCATGCCCTTTTCCATTTTTTTTGGCATACTTTGACTAGATTATCATTTGTGAAATAAGAAGTCTACAAGTGACATATCCATGTGTTAATTCATCTCATGACATTGCCCTTTCTTGGATAAGACTAGTGCAAACTTGACCTTGTAATTTTGAACCCTAAACTTTTAAAATTTAAATACCCTCCCACTAGGCATTGTGAGCTTACCTAGTGCATGTTTATGTTGATTTGCATGCTACAATTTATTCAAAGACATGCACTCAAGCATTTAAAATTATCAAAGGTTTAAGTAGGATTTATCAAAACAAGCATTTTCTTTGAGAGAAATATAATAATGTTTTCTTATAGCATATATCATCAAGCCTTTAATCATTATTCCTATGTCATGGAATTGGTTTGATCAAGGGCCTAATTGAGGAGAACAAAAACCTCACAATTCAACACATTCCCTAAAAAAATTACTAAGCACTATCAATCTATATTGAGGTTTAGATATTAGAAGAACAAGACAACCAAATTCTAAGCATCAATCTTTTGCTATTTGATTCTTATAGGTATAGGTTTATATTTGTACAATAGTTCAATTTCTTAGACATGGATATGAACCAAAAAAATTGAGACATTTACTAATCATCTAGGGATTTAAATGAGGATAACACAACCCTCACAATTTAGTAGATTTCATAATGGTGTTTTTTAACATTGTCAATCCATATTGAGGTGTAAATTTTAGAAGATAAAAGTGGGTGAATTCCAAAGATTATTTTTTTTCTAGTTGATTCTTGCAACTATAGGTGTAAGCTTATACACTAGTTCTATTTTGTAGACACATATCTAAACCAAAGCAAAGAAAATTGTGTTCACATATTTTAAGACATTTATATAATCAAGTATGGAACCTCCAACACTTCAAATAATGAGCATCTACATCTCCAACATCAAATTTGTATCATTGAATTTTAAAATAAGCATCACATTTAATTTATTTAATTCAGATATCTATCCTTTTATAAATCCTAACCTTTTAGGAAATTTACCTATTTTTAAAAAAAATAAAACATAATAAACAACATTTTTCTTCATTAAACTAAAAAATTAAATATAATAACATTATTAAATATATATTGTAATCATCACATGGCTAGTGTATTAGGTGAAGCATTACCACTTTCTATACAAGCATAATTCCTAACCCTATTTCCTCACCTTCTCCTTCTTATGATTGTTGATAGTAAAACCTAGCGTGCACTTATCTTTATTTTTACTTTCATGATAGAAGGCAGACTCAAGGCACATTTGTTTTTCTCTATTACATTAGAGTTACTCATCATCAAACTTTTAACTAAGCATCTTTATCTTTAACTAGAATTAAATTATAAATTATATATTCTCACAACTACCTTTTATTAATCAAAATTAATTATTGTTTGTATATAAAGATTTATTTGATTATCTTAAATTATACTCTTTTATCTATAATTATCATATTTTTCATCGTGTCATTCTATTAAACTTCTATAAATTATAATCTCAAATTCGTCATATTTGAAATTTATATCATTGTTAACTCAACATCCCTTTTATAAAATTTACATAATTTTTAAAATAAAATATAATAAATAATATTTTTCTTTAAATAAAAATTTAAATATAATGATATTATTAAAAATATATTTTACAATTATTAAAATATTAAATATAAAAAATATTCATTGAAAAAACATTAAAATTATAAATATAATTATTTAAATGTAAATATATTAATAAAAATATTATTATTCAATATATGCAAGTTTAATAGAAGAAAAAAACATTTACATGTTACACCACTTTTATCTTGACTCTCTTCTAAATATAAAAATTACTCACCAGAATGTATACCCTGGAATGAATGTGGGATTAAAACTGTTGAATGACCAAGGAAATCTATGACGCCAGGAAATTATGAAACGCAGGGAATGAGCTTAAAAAGAATGCCAATATAGTTCCTGTTTGATTCCCGTCACTGCATCTGTCCCCCGAGTTGCTCGAGTGTCTGTTGTTTTGGATACATCAGACAAATGTGAACGGTGGAAATGGAAAATGCGAACAGCATAGGAACAAGAATGGGAATGGGAAATGTAAACTGCAAATGGCGGAAACGGAGATTTCAAAAATTTCAGGTTAAAAAATGCTACGGAAACAGAGAGGTTGGGTTAAGAGGGCCCCACATGGGTCTGGCCACCTGAGCGTTCAACGCTTAGAGTGTGCCGATTAAGCCGTGTCGTTTAAAAGTAATTCCCAAACTGTTATCATTTCTACACATTTCAAACTATCATCCCACATCTAACTGTGCCTCCCATGGCTGGTTTATGCGCCAGACCTAGGAACTATGGGGTGCTAATGATGGAGGGAAGAGTTCTCAATTGACAGAGCCATCGGTGGCCTTCATGAAGCTGTTGATCATGCTTTCCCTCCAAGCAATTCTGGAGGATTGCAAAGTATGAGGTGAACAGGGGACACTTCTACCGAAGAAACAACACAAAGGAATGGTGAACTGGAGCGCAGATTTTAAATAGAGAATCTATGTATTGTTTCACAACTTGTTCAACGTTTTTCCTGTAATACAACTGGTAGGTGTAAAGATAAACTTCACGAGTTTTGGAGCAGGGTATATGCATCCATCAAGCTTACAAGATAAATGGATTATTCAGATGTTGTATGTAATATGAGGGAGCATAGACAAGACACCTTGACTGTCTGACATAATGTCGCTAAGAAATGCGGTCTCATAGATGACCATAATTACAGGTTAGGCACAAAATATATTCCTTAATAAATTTCCTTCAAGAGATATAATCTGATAGAATACATTCATTATAAGATGGAAACCAAACATTTATATGAATAAAAATCAGGCGAATTGTATGTAATAGGAAGCACCAAGGTATAAAGTTTGCCAAACAAGTTTAACCTGTGAAGATATTTTGACCATTATTATTCACTGTAATTTGCGAAGATTGCCAAACATTGAATTTCCATTATCAGTGATGTAATATACCAAGCTCAACTCAATGAAGGGGTTAATCCAAAGTATTAAACATAAAACAATCAACGAGTCTGGTAGAATTTATTTTACATCATAAAATTCATTTAAACAATCTTCCCAACATATAAATGACCAGGAACATATATATACTAATATTTACAAGTCTGGAAAGCTACAATATAAGTTTTTGAGACGTTACATACCCGTAAAATAAAACACCACCTAAGTGACAGATTAGGGGTGACCCAACACAAAAACTAAAGCAACTACCCTTAAACTCCTAATACTCATTAATTTAACTTCCTCATATCTACTACATAGTTGTGGCATTGGAGAATCAACTGAAACATTTTAAGCATAACAGAATGTGTTTTCTCATAAAACAGTGAATGCTCAAAGAGATATAGTACTCAGATTTTAAACAAAAAACACAATAAGGGCAGTAGTGATCAAAACCTGGAAATGTGCACTGGTCTGGGCTGATAACAGCGACCAGTAGAACACTCCAGAGTCTCAGAAGAGGCCACGTTTTGCTTCAAAACTCTCCTACGTTCTCCACAATAGTAGCTTATACTCTAGAACCCCAACGTTTGTCCCTTCTCTGTGTGCCCTTCTTCATGCACAAACTCCTCATATTTAAGCTTTGGTTTAATTATTTTGGGTTATAATATTCAACGTTCCATTTATTCCAAAACTTATTTATGTGTGTGAGTGTTTACTTGTATATGTATATATGTTTGCTTAGTTTAGAATACCATCAGTATTCAAAACTTAGTGAAAACTTAAATGTAGCATTTCCCCCCCCAACTGCAAGCCCTATGCATGCTCATTCCTTTCCTTCAACCTACCGTCATTACCCTTGCTCAAAGTCTCACCTGACGTCTCCACACTAGCGAAGGCTTCCACCATTCTCCCCTGACGCATTGTTGAAGAGGTGATATAACACTGGTGTATCTACTCACTATGTTGTCACAGTCACTCACCACACAACTGTATTGACTCTAGGTGGCTCACATCTCCTCTCATTTGGAGGATTCAACACTGATGTTTTTCTCCCCCCCTGCCAACACAAGCTAGTCATTGCAAATAGAGAAAAGGAAATCCTACTTTTTCTCCTTCTCTCCCCCCGAGACAAGATTTTTTTTTCTTTTGCAGCCTTTAACCCCATACCTTAATTACGAGACAAGAATGGTTTCAGGCGTTCAATAATGAATACCTAATGTGAGACACTAGTCCACTCCCACAGCGTACTTTTTCTTTTAGACAAATCTTTTCTCACTATATCACCAACCTCCTTAATGTGTCGCAACCATGCACAATAAATCTCCTTAAATTTTGTGAACCCTCCCTTGCCCAAGAGCCATCCTTTCATTAATTCTCGTGGCTCTCAACCTCTCCAAGAGTCATCTTTAGGTAGAGAAATAATGGAAATTTGGCCCCCATTGGATTAATCGACATAACCTTTACTACTCCCCCACTTTCATAATTCTCACACTGATGACTACTTCAACATATTTGTCAACAATACCACCACTCCATTTTTAAGTTGAATCTTAAAGACATATGTTTATCAGTTGTGTCATTTGGATGAGAATTATTTATTTATTTATTTATATCCAATACTACATCTGATAATAGTTATTATTAAATTTAACTAATATCACATTATTGTGGACAACCACCTATCGATTTTACAAATTGATAGGTAATGATGTTAAAATATTATTTTATAACTATGATATGAAATTTAATAATCTTTCATAAAATCAACTTAGCTTTGAAAGACAATGATAATCTATATTATTATTAGCTTCTCTAAATGGTTAATAATGAAAATCATATTCTTGAGAAAGTAAACTAAGGCTTTCTCTAAGCAATAATCACATTATAATAAAGTCAACAATAACTAGAATTGCCAAAATAATACCACCAACTAATTATACAACTTGCTATCTAAAATCTTCAAGTTAATAATAATATGATTATACAAAATAACATTGATCCTCGAAGGTTACAATAACATTATCTACAAAATGAATACCAATAATTAATAACTTGATAGCTATTACGATGATAACTAGGAATAACTCAATATCTATTCAAAAGATATCTAAAATTATCAACATTAATAACTTGAAATCCTTTCAAATGATAGATAATATTACTAAAATGATAATAACTTGAAAAAGTATTCAGTACCTTTGAGGTATATATATAAAGAAATATCAAATCATCATCTTAATAAATATCATATACATAACAATTACGTCTAAATTATGACTAATCACATAGTGAAATAACTATACACAACTACCGGATATTGAGTCAATAAATATTTTAATTCCAATGAATGTGAAACCAAATAATAAATATTAAAGAATATTAACTTGTTGAATTTTACATTTACAATAATTAGTTCAATGAGAATAGAAATTTGCTAACTTTTACATGCAATAGATATTATAACTACGCCCAACTTAGTCATTATCATCTTAATGGAATACACTTAATTGAAATAATAAGATAGCTCTTATATGTTTGTAATTAAATGGGGTTGTGATGATGATATGAAGGAGGGGCCTTACAACATAGATAATTCATGAAATCATGCATTCACTATTGTACTGCCAATCAACCCACTGGAAAATCTTGTGCAATTTGCATCTAGTGATTAAATATTTATCAAAATATATAATGTCATGTTTACCTAATTTTCTTGAACAAAAATGAATAGTGAACCTGCTTCAACCAAGGTATTGATTTTTCCCTTTCATAATTCCGTTTTGTCTTCTATGCCTGACACTTAAACAAAATAATTGCATATGTATGAGAAGTTTTGTTGTGTTGCTATTAGAAGTATTCTTTGATGTTGTAACACCTAACTATACAAATGACTATAGTATATGGCATATGCTATGCAACCAAGATACATGGAACAGTTGAATCCAAGGAGTATGTTACTATTGCAATGGTCTCATTTGCAATTGAAAGATAATAAACAATTTATCTCTTTTTCTATTGGTTGGAGTACGCCTTTTATTCATTTTTGTTAAAGTAAATTAGGAGAATAGGAGGCTAGTATTACTGAAGCAGTCAATGCATGTTTAATGCATTAAATGATATGACTAGCAGACCAGAAACAAAAATCTATTAAATGCAAATTGTGAAAGATAATATATTATTTATAAACATCAAACATAGAAACACGTGATAAAATTTGCAAAAAAAAGACCAGCACAATATTTTTTTGAAACATTTAGGCATTAAATAGAAATTTTGGAAGCTTTGTTGATAGGATTGTGGCTATCGGAGAAATGAATACATAGTTAATGCATTGAATGCCTCCATAGTTGACAACATATTTCCCAAAGCATTTAGTTTTAATGCTTACTGATTTAGCCACAAAGAACTAAGCTATTGGGAAAATCTCTCAAACCAAACTCTATAGCTCCTCCACCATTGATGGGCCTCACAAACTTAGAAAACATGGAACAGGGGAATCCAAAGCTAGAAACACACAAGTTTCTCAGCATACATTAAAAAAATGAAACGTAGCACAAATAAAACTGGTCACTTCCCTGGAATTCCATGCATTTGCTATGCATTCATAGCTTACGTACCCACAAGCCCACCTACAAATCTCACACAATTTGCATCTAACAAACTATTGTTTCTAATAGGCCAGTCATACCATTTAATGCATTAAACATGTATTGACTACTTCAGTATCTACCACCCAGCTGCCAAAGCTGACACAATTTGCATCGAGTGATTAAATATTTGGAAAATATATAATGTTCTACTATTTTCCTAATTTACTTTAACAAAAATGAATAATAGACTTGCTCCAACCAATATTTAATTAAGATAAATTGTTTATTATCTTTGAATTGCAAATGAAACTATTGCAATAGTAACCTGCTCCTTTGCTTAATAATTGTTCCATGTAACTTGGTTACATAGCATATGCCATTTATTACTTAATGGTTTGAGCAAGGTCTTGTCGATTGTGGGTGCATTGAAAGAATTAACTATGTTTTTATTGCTTAAGTGGCTATCATTCTATCATCAAAGCTCGCAAAGCAAATTGTGTGAGATGTGTTGAAGAGTTGGTGGGCACACAAGCAGTGAATGCATAGTTAATTCATGAAATCTTAGGCAATTATTGGGTTTTATTTGTGCTTATTCTTGTTTGTTTATTGTTTGTTGAAAATATTGTGTGTTTTTAGCTCTTGGTTGTGCTTTTCCATGTCTTTTTATTTTCTAAAAGTGCATTGTTGGTGATTGGCTTGGTTGTGTGTTTATGATACTTGATGACTAGAAGTATTGCTTGTTGTTACAAGGGCTAACGGGGCAAGTGGGCACAGTAGATGACATATTCTTTGAGTAAGGTCTTGTCGACTGTGGTGGTATTGAATGTATTAACTATTTTTTTATTGCTTGAGTGGCCAATAGCCTATCAAAAAATCTTGCAAAATTTGTATTTAATGTCTGAATGTTTGCAAAAATTTATGATGTTGGTCTATTTGTTAAAAAAAATTATCATTGTTTATGTGGTTCATGTTTATGAAAAATATATTATATGTCATGGATTGTGTTATTTTTTTGTGATACTTGATAGCTAGAAGTATTACTTGGTGTTACAAGGAAATTTGAATGGTTTGAGTAGGGTCTTATGGACTGTGGGGGCATTGAATGCATTAACTTTTTGTTTATTTCTTGAGTGGCTACCACTGTATCAGCAAATCTTGCAAAGAAAATTATGCGAGATGTCTTAGAGGGTTGGTGGGTACAAAAGTTGTGAATGCATAGTGAATTCATGAAATCTGAGGAAAGTGTTGGGTTTTATTTGTGCTTATTCTTATTTATTTATTGCTTGCTCAAATTTTTTTATGTTTTTAGCTCTTGGTTCCCTTCTTTGATGTTTGTTATTTTGTGCAGTGCTTGAACACTGTAAGAGTGGTAGGTATAGTGCTCTATTGGTGGGTGTCTCGTCAGTGTGTTTCTAATAGTTGATAGCTAGAAGTATTGCTTATTGCTACAAGAAAAACTGAATGGTTTGACCAAGGTCCTTGCAACTGTGGAGGCATTGAATGCATCAACTATGTGTTTGTTGCTTGAGTGGCCATTATTCTACCAACAAATCTCGCTAAGTTTGTACTTAGTGTCTAAATGTTTACAAAAATCTATCACGATGGCCTATTTTATTTTGCAAAATTTATCATCAAGCAATTAATGCATACATTTAGTGCATTAAATGCAAATTTTGTGAGGATTGTTGAAGGGTTGCAAGGTACACAAGTAGTGAATGCATAGTCAATTCATAAAATCCTAGACAAATGCTAGGTTTTATCTATGCTTATTCTCCTCTATTTATTTTTTGTTGAAAATATTATGTGTTTTCTAGCTTTGTGCACCCACTTTTGATGTCCGTTAGTCTATTCAGCACTCAAATGAAGGAGAAGCCATATGAATAGTGTACTATGAGCGAGCGGCTCACCTGTATGTTTGTGATACTCAATGGCTAGATAAATTGCTTCCTGTTACAAGAGTGAATGTCACATATGAGCATAGTAAATGGCATATGCTATGGAACACATAAACATGGAACAGTTGAAGCAAAGGATTAGGTGACTACTACAACAAATGAGAGTGATTAAATATTTGCAAAATATATAATGTCCTCCTATTTTCATAGTGAACTTTAACAAAAATGAATAATAGGCCTACTCCAACCAATAGAAAAGGAGATAAATTGTTTATTACCTCTCAATTGCAAATGAAACCATTTCAATAGTAACTTACTTGTTGGCTTCAATTGTTTCATGTCATTTGTCATTTACTATACCTATTTGTACAATTAGGCCTTATAACGGAGAAGAATGCTTCTAGTCACAATAGGACATAAGTACTAATATTTCGACAAGCACAACCACTTAGATGACTTTGTAAAATGAGTACAATTGCAGAAAGTTACTATTGCAATCATTGAATTCACTTTTGAAATATTTGCTTGTCCAATGAAATTGGATTGCTTAAAATAATTTGATGGTAGGTTAGTGCCATAGTCCAAGCAATGAATTCAAAGTCAATGCATTGTATGCATCTACAAGGAACAAGAACTTGCTCAAATATCTAAAAGAGTATTGCTTTGTTTAGCAACAACAGACTAGAAGATATTGGGGTTGGTTCCTATCACTAATACAAGTATACCATGTTTCTTTACATGCTTGTCGATGTTGTTTCTTTTCTTAAAATGTTTAATGAATTTCCTATGTTATTTACATTTAATACACCATTGTTTCCAATCCGCCTATCATACCATTTAATGCATTAAACATGCATTGATTGCTTGAGTATCTACAACCCCACTATCAAAGATGACATAATTTGCATCCAACGATTAAATATTTACAAAATATATGGTGTCTTTTTATTTTCCTAATTTACTTTAACATAAATGAATAATAGGCCCACTCCAACCAATAGAATAATTACAACAAATGAGAATTAAGATAGAAAAAACCGAAAGCTTTGAGCAAGATCTTGCTAACTATGGAGGCATTCAATGCATTACCTATGTATTCATTTCTTACATAGCCACCAACCTAACGGAAAAGCTCACAGAATTTGTATTTAATGTCTGGATATTTGTAAAAGTTTATCTTGCACAATTTGCATTTAATAGACTATTATTTCTAATCCAATAGTTATACCATTTAATGCATTAAACATGCATTGACTGCTCTAGTACCTATGACTCTGCTGCCAAAGCTGGCAGAATTTTCTTGAGTGGCCACTAGTCTATTAGCAAAGCTCACAAAATTTGTATTTAATGCTTGAATGTTTACAAAATCATATCGCGTTGGTCTATTTTGTTGCAAATTTGAGCAAATCATTGGATGTGCATTTCATATGGGCGTCATATGATTGCTATAAAATATCTAGAATTTAGTTATTTGTGTGATAATTTTGATTTGTTTACTATGTTTCAATTACAAATAGGAAGATTGCAACAATAACCTACCTTCATATGATTTCTAAGTTAGGTTTAGTTTTTAGGGCATCTTCCCATTGAATAAAAATGTGCATATATTGTCTACAAAGTTAACTCAACATCTTAAACCATAATAACATCTAAAAAGTTCCTTGATAAACATGATATGCTCATGTCAGTAGACGAAACCAATCGCAATAACTGACAAGGCAATACTCTATCAAACCAAGGTTACAATGCTAAACAGGTGTAAACGGAAAGGCTTGTGTATGCTAGCACACCCTACACACCTAGCATAGAATGGTATACCTACTACATGTAAACATGTAATAATGTTGGCTTGATACAGATTTGTCCATCGATTCATGCATTACAGTATAATCTGCAAATCCTAAGGAAGATATTTTCTAAAGCAATTGTTATAGTTGAGTAAACTTGGTAGTCTATTATTAAATAGTTTATCAACCCTTCGAATAAAGTTCTTATTAACTAGCGAAGCCTTTTTCATTAGTTTTGTTGCCTTTTTTCTAAGAACTGGGGAAAATTGTTCACAGTTTTCTAATGGGACCTTTTAATTGCAATAGATGCTTTTTTCCCTTGCCTTGATACAAGTACCTCTATGCCATTGCAACTAGAAGTATTTCTTATTTCCAAAAGGCCTAATCGCACAAACGGCCATAGTATATGGCATATGCTATGTAGCATATTAACAACGAATAGTCGAAGCCAAGGATATGGTCAGTATTGCAATGGTTTCATTTTCAATTGACAAACAATGAACAAACAAGAATTAGCACACGGAAAACTAAATGATTTGAGCAATTTTGTGTCTATTGCGAAGGCATTCAATGCATTAACTATGTATTCATTGCTTGAGTGGCCAGTAGCTTATCAGCAAAGCTCACAAAATTTGAATTTAATGTCTCAATGTTTACAAAAATTTATCACGCTAGTCTATTTTGTTCCAAATTTTAGCAAATCGTTAGATGTTCATTTGATATTAGCGCCAGTGAAATTCTATAATTTATTTAGTATTTAGTTATTCTTATTATAATTCCTCTCTATTTACTATTGTTCAATTGAAAATGAAAATATTGCAACAGTGCCCTACTTTCATATCATTTCTAAGTTAGGTCTAGTATTTAGGACATTTTCCCATTCAATTAACATGTGCACATATTGTCTGCAAAGTTAACTCAGCATCTTAAACTAACACATCAAACAATTGCAATAGCAACCTAGTCTCACTACAATAGTAAGTTGTCTGTTATAAAAAATCTAGGGACATGAAATGCTTATTGGCAGAAAACCATAGAACGGGCCTTGAATTTATACAAGCTATCATGTCTGTATTGTCCATTGTCATATTACTATTCATGGCATTTTTCAATTTTTAAACATTGGTTTAGTACAAACGTGAAAAGTTCAACAAACCAATTAAGAATCAGAAAATGGGAAAATTGGATGTCATTGTCAAAAGAAAATGAGAAAGGATTCTCTAAAAAAATAGTATTTTAAAATTTGGGAGTTTCTAGTAACAATACATAGATGATGCAATGAACATTTTGTGGAAAACAACAATAAATTGTTGTAGAATAGCACAACAGTGTCTTTCCAATGCTTCTGCATAGTTTATAGTTTACATTGTTTTTTTAGTTTTTAGAGAATCAAAGATTCAATGTATAATAACTTTGAGGATCAATTCAAACAAATTCAAATGGTTGTGAGTACATTTTTTATAAAGAACTTGAAGAAGTGAACTATATCAAATATTCATAATTATAGACATGCAAAAGTAGGTGCATAGCCACCAATTACTTTAGGATGTTGAGTTAACTTTGAAAATAATGTACACACATGTTTCCTAAACACTAAAGCTAACTTAGGAACCAAAGTAAACTGAAGTTAATACACAAGCTATAGTAAATGGATAAAGCAATCAGCTTATGCTATCCAGCTCATAAACATGAAATAGGTGAAACTGAGAAGTAGGTTACATATACAATTGTTTCCTTTGGAATCCAAGCATAGTAAAAAAATGAGAATTACAAAGGGGAAAACTGTATACTTTGGACAATGCCTTACCAACCATCGAGTCATTTAATGAAAAAGTTATAGATTGATCGGCAAGCTTACCATATCCAATGTATATTTTACAATTGCAATAGCGACCTGCCCTAATTGCAATAGTAACTTGCCTCTGAGAAAAATGCCAGGCACATCAAGTCCATGACGACAATAAAGCTGACATAATGTGCATTCAATTCTTAATTTTCTCATTTGAAATTATAATACTTACTTGGTGAATCAAATTTGATTTTCTTCCAGTAGGTCTACTATTCATTTTTGTTTAAGTAATTTACAAGAATAGGACACTATATATTTTGGAAAATATTTAATCGCTGGATGCAAATTGCACAAGGTTTTCTAGCAGGTTGGTTGGCACTACAACAACGAATGCATGATTAATGCACTAGGTCTATTATTCATATTCGTTTAAGAAAAATAGGAGAGTAGGAAGACACTATAAATTCTAGGAAATCTTTAACAAATGAATTGCATATCCCACGATTGCAATTATGTGTATCTCTTATTAAAAAAGATACTTGTTATAGAGAAAAAAATAGTTTCATTTTTATGAATTACATGGCATGTCATACACGCATCCATTTGTCTCTTTATGAAGTCAGATTCTTGAACCAACATTCTTCTTTATTGTTCACAACTTTTCCAATACATAATTCTCAGACACATTGGAAGAAATAAATTTCATTGCAAAGAAAGCAGGAGAATGATATAAGAATTTGACCTTACAACTTGTTGTTGAAGAACCAAGTCTATTTGCAGTGATATAGATCTTTCCTACACTTCAATTGTAACCAATGGTTCCTATTACATGTACAATTTAGACAAATGAGCACATTCCATGACATAGAACATTTTATTCCTAAACATGAAACACAGGAGCGCACAGTAAATTTTGCCAAATATTCAAGAATCAAATCCAAACTATGTGAACTTTGTCGCTAAAAATGGGATCAATGCATTTTAATTTTCTCATTTGCATTTGTAATACTCACTTGGCCAATCAAATTTTATTGTTTTGCAATAGGTCTACTAATAATTATAAGTTTAGAAAATGAGAAAAATACGGAAACATTATATACTTGGGATTCATGGACATGTTTTTCATGTTTGAAAACCATGATTTATCTCTTTTGCTATTGGTTGCAGCAGGTCTACTATTCATTTTTGTTTAAGTAAATTAGGAAAATAGGACATTGTATATTTTGGAAAATATTTAATCACTAATGCAAATTGTACAAGCTTTTCCAGTGGACTGGTTGGCACTATAGCAGTCAATGCATCATTAGTGCACTAGGTCTATTATTGATTTTCATTTAAGAAAATTATGACAATAGGAAGAGATTATATATTTTCATAAATTTTTAACCAATGAACTACATATCCCATGATTACAATTATCCATATTTTTGTTTACTAAAGCAACATGCTTATCAGCAAAAAATAGTTTCATGATTATGAAATACATGGCATATCATTCACTATGCCCATCAGTCTATTTGGAAAATCGGATTCTTGAACCAGTGTTCTCCTTTATTGTTCACAACTCTTCCAATAAATAACACTTAGATGCATTAAAAGAATTAAATTTCATTGCAAAGAAAGTGGGAGAATGATACAAGAGTCTGACCTTACAACTTATCGTTCAAGAACTAAGTCTATTTGCAGCAATATAGATCTTTGTCCCCCACTTCGATTGCAACCAATGGTCCTTGTTACAGCTACAATTTAGACAAATGAGCACAGTCCATGACATACAATATGCTATCCATAAACATGAAACACAAAATCACACAATAAATTTTGCCAAATATTTAAGAATTAAATCCAATCTGTGTGAGCTCTATCGCTCAAAATGTGCTCGATGCAATTGATACATAACGCTTGCAAACGAATCAAATTCTATAATCTATACATTTTTTGTTTTATCTCTATAGATAGAACTTGAGTTCTTAATTTTCTCATTTACATTTCTAATACTTACTTGGCCAATCTAATTTGGTTTTCTTGTAGTAGGTCTACTATTCATTTTAGCTTAAGTAAATTAGAAAAACATGGGAACATTATATACTTTGGATTGATGGACATATTTTTGGAGCAATTCAACTATTCATTTTTGTTTAAGTAAATTAGGAAAATAGCACATTATATATTTTTCTAAATATTTAATCTTTGCATGCAAATTGCACAAGCTTTGGCAACAAGTTGGTTGGCACTACAACAGTGAATACATGATTAATGCAGTAGGTCTATTATTGATTTTTGTTTAAGAAAATTAGGAGAGTAGGAAGACATTATAAATTTTGGAAAATACTTAACAAATGAATTGCATATTCCATGATTAGAAATATTCATATTTCTAATTGCAAAAGTAACATGCTTTTGGGGGAAAAAAATAGTTTCATGTTTATCAATTACATGGCATGTCATTCACTATGCCCATCTATCTATTTAAAAATTCACATTCTTGAACGTACGTACTCCTTTATTGTTCACAACTCTTCCAATACATAATTCTTAGACACATTGAAATAATTAAATTTGATTGCAAACAATGCGAAAGAATGATACAAGAATCTGACCTTACAACTTGTTGTTGAAGAACCAAGTCTATTTCCATTGATATAGATCTATGCCCCCCACTTCAATTGGAAGAAATGCTTCATGTTACAAATACAATTTATATAAATGAGCACAGTCTATGACATACAACATGCTATTCATAAACATGAAACACAGGAGCACACAATAAATTTTTCCAAATGTTTAAGAATTAAATCCAAACTATATGAGAGTTTTGTCACTAGAAATTTGCTCATTGCATGATACACAACCCTTGCTAACGAATCAAATTCTATAATCTAAACATTTCTGCTTTTATTTCTATAGACAGCCCTTGAGAACATATTTTTTTGTTTGAAAATTATCATTTATATACCTTTCTCTTTTCTTTCAAGTCGGTCTATCATTCATTTTCCTTTAAGCAAATAAGCAAGAAATAGAACAGTGCGATAATTTTTTGTAAACATGTAGTCATTAAATCCAAATCAAAGCAATCAAGCCATAGTCAATGCATTGTAATCCTCCACACAAAAAAAGATCTAAAACAATATTTCTTTATGTAGCAACAACATACTAATATTCTAATGCATCAATCAAGGGACAAATTTGTTCCAAGTCTATATTTTCACATGTTCACATGTAACACCCTTTCCATTCTCACTATCCATGCACTCAGTTGACATGTAGAAGGTATGCAGCACATCAAAGCATAGACAAGCATTCCCATTTACACATGTTCACCGTTGACACACTACAAGCTTTGGGATTGCTCCATACCACTAGCCTTAGCACATTGTGTTTCTCAAGGAAATTTTCGATGTTGTTTCCCTTCCTTAATGTGTCACTTTAATGGTTTGATACCAATTGTTTTTTGTGGGACTTTCCAATGATGTAAATGGATAAATACTTGAAAGGAAATTAATTAATATTTAAACCTCCAGTCTAGCTATACCAATAGCAAAAAAGATAAATAATGCTTTTCAAACATAAAAAATATGTCCATAAATCCCAAGTATATAATGTTCTCATATTTTCCTAATTTATTGAAACTAAAATGAATATTAGACCTACTGCAGGACAATCAAATTTCATTGACAAAGCAAGCATTACAAATGGAAATGATAAAATTAAGAATTGAATACAAATTGTGTCAACTTTACTGCCATCATGCACTTCATGTGCATGGAATTTTTCTTAGAGACAAGTTACTTTTGCAATTAGAGTAGGTCACTATTGCAATTGTATGATGTGCATTGGATATGGCATCCCTGTCAATCAATCTATAACTATTGCATTAAATGCCAGTAGGTCTACTATTCATTTTTGTTTTTAAGTAAATTAGAAAAATAGGACATTATATATTTTGGCAAATATTTAATAGCTAAATGAAAATTGCACAACCTTTGACAGAGGGTTGGTTGGCACAAAAGGAATGAACCATTTAGTTTTCCCTGTAACAACAAGCAATACTTATAGTTACCAAGTATCACAAATAGACAGATGAGCCACTCGTCAGTAGTATACTGCTCTTATGACTCATCCCCCATTCAAGCGCTGGACAAAATAACAAACATCGAAGACGACAATCCAAAGCTAAAACCACACAAGCTTCTCAACAAACAATAAAAAAATGAGAATAAGCACAAACCAACACTTAAGATATTATAAATTTTGACAAATATTTAACCAATGAATTGCATATGCCATGATTGCAATTATGCATATTTTTTATTGCAAAAGTAACATGCTTTTGGAAAAAAAATAGTTTCATATTTATGAATTACATGGCATGTCATTCACTATACCCATCTATCTATTTGGAAAGTCAGATTCTTGAACCAGCGTTCTCCTTTATTGTTCACAACTCTTCTAATACATAATTCTTAAACACATTGGAAGATCACATGTTTCTTAATGCACTTATCGATGTCATTCCTTTGCTTAGAATGTTTAATGCATTTCCTCTATTTTGTTACAAAGTGAATGCTAATGCTTACTAATTTAGCCACAAAAAACTAAGCTATTGAGAAAATCACTCAAACAAAACTCTATAGCTCCTCCACCATTCAAGGGACTCATAGACTTAGCAAACATGTAACACGGGAATCCAAAGCTAAAAACGCACAAGTTTCTCAATAGACAATAAACAAATGAAAATTAGCACAAATAGAACCAATTGCTTCCTAGAGTTCCATGCATTCATAGCTTATGTACCCACGAGCGCACCTACAAATCTCACACAATTTACAACACGTCTACACATAACAGCCCCACCATTCTTACCATCCATGCAATTAGTCCATATGCACCAGGTATGTAGAACATCGAAGCATACACAAGCCTTCTTGTTTACACCTATTTAGCAATCTAACCTTAGGCTTAGAAAATATTGTTTTTTTGGGAAAATTGCTCAAACAAAACTCACTCTAGAAACAAAATTACATATATTTAGATTTTTGAATTTGTCTCACCAGTTCACCATATCAAAGACAAATCCAACAATTGTGCTAGTATTGACATAGTATTTAATGCATTAACTATGCATTCACTATTTTACGATGCATTAGAGATATCTGCAAAAATTATCATGTACTTCTATTTTGCTACTTTGCTTACAAGCAAATCAAAACTAGGAACACGTGACAGAATTTGGGAAAAAATAGACTAGCGCGATAAATTTTTGCAAACACTCAGACATTAAATACAAATTTTATGAGTTTTGCTAATAGGCTAGTACCCACTCAAGCAATGAATACATAATCAATGCATTTAATGCCTCCACAACCGACAAGACCTTGCTCAAAGCATCCAGTTTCCCAAAGCTATCAAGAATAACAAACATCGAAGATGACAACACAGAGCTAAAAACACACAAGCTTATCAGCAAACAATAAACAAACGAGACACAAATAAAACCCAACACTCGCTTAAGATTTCATGAATTAACTATGCATTCACTACTTGTGTACCCACCAGTTGTCCAGCACATTTCGCAAAGTTTTCATTTAATGCATTAAACATGCATTTACTACTTCAATACACACCAGCTCGTTGTCAAAGCTCACACAATTTGCATACACTGATTAAATATTTGCTACAATATATAATATCCCCCTATTTTCCTAATTTATTTAAACCAAAATGAAAAATAGACCTACTCCAACCAATAGAAAAAGAGATAAACCATAATTTTCAAACATAAAAAATATGTGCTTAAATCCCAACTATAGGAAAAAAACAAAAATATTTTAAACAATACAATTTCATTGGACAAGCGACTATTTGAAAACCAAATACAACGGATGCAATAACAAACCTGCCTATAAGTAGGAACTAATAAAACCGTATGAATGTTCATAAATGATTTCATAAATTTTATCATATTAATTAAGTGAAATTATGAATGGAAGTACCTAAGAATTTTGCTCCATTTATCTTCCTTGGAAATAAAACAGAGTGATGATCGAATATATCCTTACAAATAACCTTTTATATCAATACCATGTGAAATTATATTTTATTTGTTTTCCTTCATAACAAAAAAAATCTGAAACGAATGAAATACATGATCATATAAATGTGTACCTATGTGTGTTGCTGGTTAAGGCTTACTTGGAACAATGAATTGAAATTCCAGTCGGTTATTTGTATTCAACTTGTTGTATAGGTATAATATATATTGTAAAGTCTTAAACAGATTTCTCTATGTTATATAAAACTGATAATATTTATTTTTTAGTTTCAGGAAAGCTAGTGATTCCAAGCAGCCCAAATAAAAAGTAGGAATAAAAATTATATATATTTATATTTATACTCTGTTGGTCATCTGTGAGCTAAGCTAGTTTATGAGGGCAAGAAGACTAAGGTTTCTACCCTGTCAACATGCGTTTTCATTTTGATTAATTGGCTGTAAAACTAAGATGCGTTTTCCTTTCTAATAAAATTACTTTTTTTTGTTATTGAGAGGGCAGTGAGAGCTCTTTTCTTCTCATTCTCCAAGTACCTACTATAGCAAAAAAAAAAAATGACAGTTCCATTGTTGTCATTAAACAGATGTAACCTAATTGAATTGCCTTAACAAAATCCGGTGCCTCATATGTAATAACCACCCTGGATTTATTTTTTATTTACATCAACTGAAAGTGAGATAACAATACAACATCTATCCCACTTTCTGATCACCCAGTTCCTATGATGGGCAAGGCGAGAGCATACAGTGAAAGGATCTACATAACAAATTAAACTGCAACAGCTGAAGTAAAGCACTAGGTGGCAAGCCAGCCAATACCACTTAGTCAATGGAGTGCATATGCAATACTGAAAGGAAATATGTTTCATGCTTATTCAACGGAGTGATTAGTGCAATGAAAATAACAGCACTTCCATTTATTCAATGGGGAGGCAAATAACAATAAACCGCTTGTTCAGTGAGGTGAGTAAACCAAGCCATCCACTTATTCAGTGGGAATCCATCAGCTTCCACTTATTCAGTCGGATAAGTACAATAATCAGAGAGCTTATGCCAAATACACTGGCAGTAATACCATCCAATGTTTATAATGTTAGCTCACATGCATCAATTCCAAATAGGAGTGCAACTGCTGATTACAAAATGCTGATAAAAAAAAGAGTTGCTGATATAAAGTGCTGGTATAAAAACAACTGTTGTAACACCCCCAGATAATGGCAAATATCATGAACAAATCATCCAACTATGAAACAACAGCAATATACCTTTTACAAATGATGAAGAATATGTTGGTACAAGTTTGATATTGCTTTGGAAACATGCTGCAACAGGTCTGAACAGCAAGATAAACACTGAAAAATCTCACCAGCTCATGCCCAACACATCCCCAATCAATCATAAGCTAAGAACACCACTGCAAAGCACACCCAACTCCACCACGACATGCTGGAAAATGAATATATCAGTCTAGTAACTAGAATCAGACTTGTACAGGTCTGATATAAATTGTGATTTGCTGCAACAAGTTTGAAACAAGAAAAAAATCACCCAGGAAACAATCCAAAGTGTTGATTCCACACTCCAAAACTGAATACACTTCAAAACACTTCAAAACACCTTAACTCACATCTCAAAACACTGCCAATGGAGATGTATAAATCTGATATGGAAATATTAGTTATAAATCGGGCCCTAGATGTCGTTGATTAGGCTATCCTCCCATGGGAATGTTAATGGGTTTTTCTATCCACTAAATTACTAATGTACGCAAATAGATTAAATTAAATAGAGAAGATAGATATATATGCATCTGCTTTTACAGAATGTAATGTTCATTATACATTTAGAATTTTAGACTAATAAAATCCAGTTACAGTTGTGGCATACAACATCCCAAAAAAGAAAAAGTAGTGGACTAAATTTGTCAAATCAGCTCAATCCTCATCAACATTTGCCTTCTGTTTCTCAGGAACAGAAATAAGGAACTTAGAAGGAAATTATAATCCCACTTCACTTGCATCTTTATAGCATGTATTATCTCAAGAGAGGAAAAGGAGTAGACTACATTAATTTTTTTTGCCAAGAAGTATCATATAGATAATGAATAGCAATGTCAATTTTATCCCTGTTTTCAATGCCATATAAGGAGGAGCAGCCTACATTAAAGGGGATGCCAAATGCATTAGATATACAAACAATAGCACTGTCTTGTTTATCCTTCTTATAATTGTCAGGTTCTTGCAATTGTTAGGTAAGGAACCAATGGTGTGTAGTCCTTTTGGGAAAAAAATGTACCTTTGTTCTTCTTGAATATTCTATGACATGTGTTTTTTCATGTTCTTTTATCTCCCTTTTCTGAATATTCTCTACAATTTTCCTTCCCATGTGCCTATATCTACTTTCTATCATGATGCTTTTGCTTCTGCTTAATGCATTTGCTTCTCTTTGAGTGTTGTACTTGTCTCCCTCAGCACACTATTTTAACTTTTGAATGTATATTTTTACTGCAATTTGTGAGGAACCAATTTTTTGTTACATTATCATGGATAGGAATGTGCACCGTCCGATTCCAACAAAGACTGGTTTTAGGAGGTTCAGTGCAATGCTATCACAGAATGACGTAGAATATGAAGATATATACTCGCTAGATGATGAGCTCCCCGATTTTGTCCCAAGTACACAAACAACCAATGAACCAGTCATACCAGATTTTCCTCCATGTACAAATAGGGAAAATGAAGAAACATTCAACTCTACTCCAGTTGAGTCTTATCCTAATGTTTTTTCTCCCACTGAAGTTCACCAACCATCCAAACAATCAGATGGACAAGATAAACCACCTTTGGTTCCTCCATCACAGAAGGGAAGGGCACGTTGGAGTATTTCAGACACCATGGCCCTCATTGAAGCAAAACGCATTGAGAAAGATGCAATATCCAGTGGTGGGGCAATGAAAAAAACTACAACTTATGTTGAAAAGTGGAAACTAGTTCAAGAGTATTGTTCTCGTCATGGTGTCCTTTGGACAACAAACCAATGCCGAGATCGATGGGAGCATATTTTTCCAGAATATAAAAGGATCTGAGATTATGAGTCACATATTCCCTCTGGCCATGATAGCTATTGGAATATGACTAGCAGAGAGAGGGTTGATGAAAAGCTTCCACCAAACTTTCCTAAAGAATTGATGGATGCAATGGAGATCAAATTTGGGACTGATAGGGCAATTGATCCTGGCAATATAAGTATTGATACTTCAGAGATAAATTATACATTTAGTCAGAACATTCCATCTCCAAATGATAATGCTGATGAATTTGATACGGTGAATGCAACAGGTCAAGGCTCACAAAACTCTGACAGTGAAAGAGAAAAAGGGTACACTGGTAAAAAGAGGAAATCAATATTGAAAACTACAGCTATGAAGGACACTATTATTGAAAACAACAAATTAGTTGTTTCTACATTGCAGGTTGCTGAGGAGGGACGTATGAAACGCCATGAAAAAGATTATGCTTTAATGGAAATGCGGTTAAGTGATCAAAAATTATGTGATGAAAAAATGTTCAAGTTGGAAGAGAAAAAGGTCAATGATCAATTCAAGTTGGAAGAGAAAAAGCTCAATGTTCAAACGAGCTTGGTTGCTGCTCTAAATTCCATTGGCCAAGCGATGATTAAGATTTCCGAATCATTTTAAAATGAAAAATGATTTGGTCAATGTTTGTACCTAGTTAAATCAAACTTTGTATGACAATTTAATAACTATGTTGAAAACAGTTTGATACTGTTGGATTTGTCTTATTAGATTGAACAATGTTGTTAAGTCCAACTTTGTATGACAATTAAATAAATGTCTTATTACATTCACCAATGTTGATCAGCTCTCTTGAATATATATTTTAAAAGATTAATGGCTTAGTTTGATACTGTTGTATTTGCATTCACATGGGCTTAATTGTTTCATTGGTATTAGCTGAGTTATGGACCAAATAAAAAATGCACTATGAGAAGTTCAGGTCTAAAGCTTTGCATTAATTAGCTGCCAACTGTTTTTGAATAAATTCTTAAATTGTATTGAATTAATATAGCTGCATATTATGGTTTTTGGGTAATGGCAGTGATTCTCCCATTGTTTAGGAGTTTCTTGGGCTTTCTTTATAATAAAATTATTGTCATTGTTATTGTTTTGAAATGGGGTTCATCATTGTCAGCTTCATAATTAATTTTTATGCTCCATATATTATAAATATGAAAATTCCGAATCCACTTCAAATATCTGCTTTAGGCCTTGTATTATATTTGCTTTAGGCCCAGTCCAATATGTTGATATTTGCTTTAGGCCTTGTATTATTTTTGAACATACATTTTTATCATGTGTGACTTATTTCTCAATTTTTAATATTTTGGTTTTGTGTACAATTTGTATGGCTTTAGATTCTATGATGCTTATAACTAAGGGTTGTCTTTGTTTATTGATTATGTTTTATGGCTGAGTATTTTTCTATGTCATGGTTGATATCGTTTTATGGTTGAGTATTTCAACCCATATGGAATTTGTGTTCTCATCTATGGAGATTTTTGGGAATTAGATCCAAGAATAGAATTGTATGGCATACTCCTTTTTTCACACCAATCTAGTGAAGGAGATTGTTGATGAGGTGGTAGTGAAGGAGATTGATGATATATTTAAACTTTAAAGTAACTGATTCACACCTTAGTTATTCGATTCATTATTTTGGACAGGTTTTGATTTAATATAATTGCAAGCACTTGGAATGGTTTTGATTTTTTTTATTCTGTGGTTTTGCAAGGAGGACATCAGTATTGCATAATGAATTTCGCTTCAATAAAAAATCTCAAATTCCTTCTTGCCACTGCATCAAATATTATTCAGTTGGCATTACAAATTTGGAATGATCTTCAAAACTCAAACATCATACAACAAAAACATAAGAGGCAAAGAATAGAGTTATCTGAAATAAGACAATCGTCAAATATGGAATTAGATGACATGGAAACAATGCTTCAAACAATAACTTCTAAGGTTGAAAGTGACATTGTTGAAACATTATCTATTTCTCAGTGGGAAGGAAGGATTCAGGGGGAGTGGTATGTGAAACCATGCTCTTTGCATTGGTGGAACCACTACATTTTTCAAGTTAGATGTGACGATGAACGTTTCTGCAGCATTTTCAAGTTGCCATATGCATTATTTCAAAATATTTGTGAAATTCTAAATGATGATCTAAAACAAGGTGAAATACCATATTCATTTGCTACAACTATTAAAAGTAGAGTCCTTCCAGTAGAGAAACAAGTTGCCATTGCAATTTTATGATTGTCATCTGGGATGACAATGCTTAACATTAGTGAATTGTTTGGTTGTGGAAAGTCAACTGTGGTAAGAGTTGTAAATAAGTTCATCAATATCTTTTATATTCGATTTCGAAGTCATATCCAATGGCCTAGTAATCAAATGAAACTTGAGAATGTAAAAGAAGGTTTTCGTCTAAAACAAGGATTTCCAAATTGTTGTGGAGCTATAGATGTAACTCACATTCAATTTCATCTTCCACCTAATGAGTGTTCTACTGATTGGTATGATCTTGATCATAACTATAGTATGTCATTACAAGCAATTGTTGATAGCAATATGTATTTCATGGACATTTTTACAGGGTGGTCTGGTTCAGTAAACGATTCTAGACTTCTACGAAATTCCTTTTTCCATAAAATGTGTGAAGGTGGACAGAGATTAAATGGTCAACTAGTGTCAATTGGCCCATTAAATATAAGGGAGTATATTATTGGAGATGGCGGGTATCCATTGTTGAAATGGTTAACTACACCTTTCAGCGGAGGTCTAACAAGTGGTCAGAGGGAATACAATTTTAAGTTGTCATCAACACGTATTGTGGTAGAGCGTGCATTTGGAAGGCTAAAAAAAATGTGGCGGATTTTGGAATCCAAAATGTGGCATCCAAATTTGGAAATGCTTCCAAAAAGCATTATTTGTTGTTGTATATTGCATAATATGACATTAGATGTTGTGCAAGGTGAAGATGATCCATGTGATGATGCTTTTGTAGATAATGGAACAAATATGCCAACCAATGAGTTAGTTGATCTAGTTGCAACACGTGCTCGAGAAGCATTAATGAATTTTGTAAATGGTGATTTGAATAATGTAAATGGTGATTAATTATTATCCTTTAAACTGTCTTTTAGTTTTTTACTATGCATTGTCCTTTCATGGACTTGTACTTTATGGATTATCTCTCATGCAGCTTGTACTGTGGCTTCCTCTCTCATGCAGCTTGTACTGTGGTCATGATAACAAATATCTCATTCATTTACTACTTTTCTTGTATGAGAAACTGTGTTTGTGCTTTTGCATCATTCTCTTGAATCCTTGATTCTTCTCTGTTCTTTCAACAGTTTCCCGATAAACAAGATTTTAATTTTGTATCTCTGAAAACACTGTCAGGGAAATGCACAAGTGGTTGTAATTGCACATGATGTTTATCCCATACAGTTTTTGCTATGGCTTCCTGCATTACTTGGAACTCTATGTATCTTTAACAATCTTTAATAAAATATTTTGTCAATGTTTGGCTTCTGATTTGTGTTTTTATTTGAAAAGATTATTTTTTTAAAAGTACAGCAGATTCTGTAGGAATAAGAATTGGTAGAGAAAGTTTATGTTCTGCTCATGAATTTTCTATGATATAGAACTGATTTCAATATTCTTTTTTCCTTTCTCGAAGCCTCATAAAAATTCACCACTCTTATATTTTTTATTATTGGGAAGAGAAGTTGAGTCACTACTAGCAGACTTGGTTAGAATTGTAAATTCAGCTAATCTATCACCATGGCAGCCCAGGGCATTTGACATATAGGAGAGTTAGCAGAGGCAACATTTTTGGTCTATAGTAATCATAATCAAGAGTAGAACTTCATGACATAAAGGCATGACAGAAGTTTACAAGGTTGATGACATGAAGAGTTATCGACAGTGACTCATCTCTGCACAGAAAAGAAGATAGTCAGGCTTTGAGAGCACAGTATTGAAGAAGTTTTAGATAGTGGATTCCTCTCCCAAGACTGAATTTTGGAGATATGAAGGAAACATGGCAGCAGAGGATGAACTTAGCAGGTGGTGTCCAGAATGTCAACATTTTCTCTCTAGGAATCTTGCTGCAAATCTTGCAACAAGAATGTCAATTCCTAATATATGAAACCACAAATATATTTTGAAGAAATTAACTAAAGATTTGGTAATGTAATTGATATAAGTGACAATCATTTTGATAGTTTGAATCAACAACAGCAAAGTGGTCATGAGAATCATTATTGAAAGCGAGGATATCAGTACCGGACATTGGTGGGATGGGCCTTTACTTTGGAGGAAGCCTAGATTTTGATAAGATAGACCTGAAGAATGATGATGCAAACCTAGATGTTTCATATCAGTGGGGAGGTTGTTTGTGTCATGTAGCTCTATGGTTGTGTTTGAAGGAGCTAGTTCATGAGGTGGAGAATCGAGTTTGAAGGCAATTTAGAATTCCAAGATCAGGTTTATACCTTTGGCCCTCAACAGGTGTTTCTTACTAGTGAGAATGACATAACATTTAAAGACAAAAGTGAATAGGCTATGGCAGATGACAATTAGGAAGTAGTATTTTACACATGACAGGGTGTAGTAGTCATGAAACCAAACAATAGTATACATGATCAGATACCATAACAATACAATGTTGAAGCTTTTAAGGTATGGGGATCACCAAATGGGGGCAATCAAGTGACAAATAACAGTGATAGCAAGGTAAAGAACACAGTTGGTCAGAGCAATAAAAGGGACAGTTTACACACTGAAGAAGACAGCCACCACAGTCAAAGTCCCAATATAAGACAGCCATAAAACACAAAGCAGTGTCATAATACTCAAGTCAAAGTAAGATATCATGAGACATCGGTGCTACAGGAAAACTACAGAGTAGTTAATGTTCCAAGGTAACCAATGTTGATAAGTCAGTAACACCACAATTGTTAGCTGCCAGTCTATGAAGAGGGAAGAAGGATGTTTCATTGTCATGATCAAATCATCAAGTTTGAAAAATAGACTTGAACAGGGCAGCTACATGTTTGACCATAAAATAGTAGGTCATGATGTCAATACACAAGAAGATAATGACAATAAAATGGACAGTAGGCCTGAAAGGAACATTCACAAGATTGTCATGTAAACAAAGCTAATGTCGGACAAACAGGTGCAATGGCCAGTCATAGTCATTCATAAAAATAGAGAAAATTACAAAATTAAATAAAATAGATATTCAAAAATTAAATAAAATAGAAGACATTCAAAAATTAATTAAACAAATACCATCATATAGTTTTCAATTGATTAAAAAAATTCATTTTTTATTGTCAAATGAATTATATTTAAAAGTATTAAAAGTAAAATTCATAAGAACAGTAGCTTCCTTAAATTACGGAGGTTAATGTTTAAGCTGGGCCACATTTCATGGGATCACCAGCTTCCTTCAAATTCGGAGCTTAACGTTTTAAGCTGAACAGGGCTAGTAAGTTCATGGGACCGCCAGCTTTAAAAATTTCCTAAAAATTCTCAGCAACACCCGCTGAGATTTTTGATCAAGCGTCCCTCCATGGGACCCCACCCTAACACATACCCTGCTTGGTTTAGTGGTGTCTTATAAATATATAATATATATTACAAACAATAGGGGAAAATAGAGGATGAATAGGACACACAATTCGTATTTCTTGAGGATCGTTATTTTAGGATGAGGCATGGTCACTCATTTTAAGAGCGAATTATCTAAGGAAAATGATTCAGTAGTTGAACATGTTTCAATAGTTGTTATAACATTTGTTGATCTAATGTTCACTATTTTTTACAATATTGTATCAATAGTTGTGACTTTAAAGTATTTAATTTGATGATGAGTATTCATAACTTAATGAAATGTATTTCTTAGATCTAAAGTAACAAATCATGTGATGTCACATCAGCACACTAATAAAAGGTGACTTAGCGTACAACTATCCATCTAACATTTTTTCGAACCTTTTTGGACACCTCAACGAAATATGTATTGATGTGTCATCATATTTGACAAACTTATAACTAAGTGTTAAAATATCATTTAAATTGTAATTAAGATTTTTTAAAAATGTTTGTTTGACTTAGAGTCTCTTCCAAAAGTTCAATGTTATGGATTAGATTGTAGATAACGTTAAAAGAAAGGAATCTTTGGTGGTTGAAATAATTATCATCATTTTAAAATATTTTAAAATGTTCATAAAAACCTTGAAATAGGAGATTGTTTGCTGGTTGAGAAAACATCTGAAGAGATCTTGTGGGTCTACAAAGTAGAAATGTCTATTCACAACCAAAGTGAGATTTGATATTCAAATCCATTCTTGAAAGCTTTGAAAAATGGAGGAACTGACGATACTTGGCTGGTATTTACATTGGGAGCAATGGGTTCTGATGGGAGTAGCATTATTTATAACATTGCTTGTATGGAAAATATCATGGGCTATTGGAGGAAGCAGCAAAAACCAGCATACATCTCTGCCACCAGGTTCTAGTGGATGGCCAATCATAGGAGAAACTATTAGTTTCTACAGAGCCATGAGATCCCCTCTTCACCCACGCCAATTCATTGACGACCATGAGAAAAGGTAACACCATTACTATTTTGTACTTTCCAATCTTCTTATCTTATAAGACTGTTGTTACGTTCATTAGCTGCCATCCTTTGAAGATCCAACGTTGTATAAAAACGTATGGACTGCAAAGGATAATGGACACCATTTGTAATGCAGGTATGGGCCGATATTCAGATGTAACTTGTTTGGAAGAGCAAGGACAGTTGTATCAGTGGATCTAGAGTTCAACAGATATATTTTGCAAAATGAGGGAAGATTTGTTTGAAACCAACTATCCAGTCTCTTTTAAAAATCTTGTTGGAAAATATAGCTTGCTGGTTGTCCATGGTGAACTCCAAAGGAAGATGCATGCAACTGCTGCTAACTTGTTGAAATCTAATAAGCTTATCTCAGGCTTCATGGATGATATACAAGATGCCCTCACGGCAGGAATGCAGAGATGGCAACATAACAGTGTCATCCATCTTCGAAAGGAGTGCAATAAGGTATCCTACATATTCTTATTAGTAAGAGAAAAGGAACATTTGTATTATTTTTAATGAATACCAGTTAAAATTATTAATACTAGCATATATATATCTTAAATATTAATTTATATAATATATTTGCAATATATCATTTTCATTGAGATATATCATTTTCGAGGGGTATATTAACATCTAAAAATGTTATTTTCAAAGAGTATATTTTTTTGGTATATTAACATCTAGATATATCATTTTCAAGGAGTATATTTTTTGGGTATATTAACGTTTAGATATATCATTTTCAAGGAGTATATCTTGTACTTGGGCCCTTTGATTGGTCTAGTCCTTGGGTTGATTATGTAATCACATATGTGACTTTATTTCTTCTGCATGGAGCTATAACCGGAGGTTTTCTTCCTGGTTCTTTCTTCCCGGTATGCTCCCTTGAACCAGGATTTTGTATGAACTCTTTTATAAAAAATAAAATATTTTAGTAGCTTAACCACTTTTATTATAAAAAAAAACCGTCACGATATATCATTTAGAGGCGTATAATTTTATTTATTTTTTCCTACAACTATTGATAGACGAATTATTCCTACAAGTGGTGTGAGATGAAATGTGATGCAATATTTTATAATTCAAATACAGTTATTATTAGAATGCTTTTTATTATTTATTTATTTTAATGTTTTTTTTTTTTTTTTCTAAAATATGTTTGTTTTGTGTTGGATTGTATTGACCTCCTATAATGTTGTCATTGTAGGGTTACTCCACGTAATAATATTATAATTTTTATTCAATAAGATATAAGAGACAATCATAAGATGAGTATAAAATGTATAATTTTAAAATATTCAAATGAAATTAAATTAAAAGATTATTTCAAAATTTTAAAGAAAACGATAATTTAAAATCTATATGATATTTTTAACAATTTTTAAATTCAATTATACAAGTATTTTATCTCTATTAAGTTGATGTCTTCTACTTGGTGTTAAAATCATTTTCCCTTACTACAATAGTAAGATAGTAAGTCATCAATTTCTAACCTTTGATTGTTATTTATATGATTTATTATAATTCGTTTCACAATATGACCTTGTCCCCCCTTTCTAAGTTTTATTTTTATTTATATAATTTTATTAATTTATAATTATTTAATATAAGATTATATTATAATTCTTAGAATTTGTTTCATATTAATATCATCTTCTTTAATATAGGTTCTTTTGAATGTAATCGGTAAAAAAATATTGGATTTGCCTCCCCATGAAGAGATAGAAGAAATTTACAATGCATTTGAGGCACTTGTAGCAGCTATTCTCAAAATTCCAATAAATTTTCCAAGATTTGATTATTCAAAAGGACTTAAGGTACATAGTCTAATTTCATTAATGTTTCATGAATATAAATGAATTTAGAAACAATATTCATGTTGGCTCATAAGGAATGTAGGGAAGAAAAATCTTAATAAGAAAGATTGAAGAGTGTATAGAGGAGTGAAGGCTACATCCTCAAGTGATCCGTAATGATCTACTAACCAAACTTTTAGAAGAAGAGTCGTTTCCAAATGATGTTATTGCAGATTTTTATTATTTATAATGATAGCTAGTTATGAGACTTCTTCCAAAGTGATGGCATTTGCAATAAAGTTTCTCGCAAGTTGTCCACAAGCATTGGAGGAGCTAAGGGTGAGGTTTTCTTGAGCTCCCAAAGAACTTATAGATTATTTAATGCTAACGATTATTCGGTATAAGCTTAAATAATATTTTAGTTTAGGTCTCAATAAAGAGAGGTTAAACAAATACAAGTTGTTTTCTATTTTAATCAACATAAGATTTATTATTAATAGAAATTATTTGAGTTCATCTAGTCCAACTTTAATAGTGAATTTTAAAGGTTTAAATTATGATATGAGGATTTTTTTAATTTTAAAAGAAATTAATACACAAAATAATTTAGGTTTATTTTAGTTGACAAAAAATAAAATAAATTTGGATAGAGAAACACATTGTGCTAGCTATTTATTTTATAGACAATAGACACACAAGTTACACACTAAAGAATTTAGTGTACTTAAGTTATGCAATGTATACTCTTACCAATTTTCATTACACAAGCCATCTTTTAGTAGTCATCAAAAATGGCTCATTGTGAAAGATCGATCATTAATAAGAATTTCATCCCCAAAATGGTTTCATAATAAACACGATTCATTTTTTTTTACTATGCAGGTTGAGCACAACTCTTTATTAATGAAAAAAGAAAATAAAAAGTTGATATGGGACGACTATTTAGAAATAAAATTCACTCATTGTGTGAGTACACAATTTATTCTACTTTATCAAGTTATTTTCTTCTTCACAATATTGGAATGCTTAGCCAAATAATTTGACATCCATGTTTTTGGTTTGGTTTGGTTTGCTTGGTAGGTGATAAAAGAAACTCTTCGAATAGGTAATGTTGCCCCAAGGATTTTTAGAGAAGCAAAACAAGATGTTAAATTTAAAGGTACCATTTAGAGAAATTTTAGTTTAAATTTAATATTCGTTAAGGTGACCAAGCTGAATAATTTAAAGTTACTCTATAGTAAACTATTTAAGTCAAAATGCAGATTTCATCATTCCCAAAGGATGGAGAGTGTATGTGCTCTTGTATGGAACACATTTAGATCAAAAATACTATGATGAGCCACTCAAATTTAATTCATGGCATTGGGAAATTGAGCCTCCTCTAGTATGTTAAGACACTAACCTTATTTGTGTAAATCAATTTCTTAAAATTAAGGATGCTATTATGTACCATATAATTCTAATTTGATTGAAATTATTTTTTAATTTGTAGGAGTTGTCTGAAAATCCATGGTATATGCCATTTGGGAAAGGTGCAAGGATTTGTCCAGGATACCATTTGGCCATATTTGAAATCGCTCTCTTCCTACATAACTTTGTCACTAAATTTAGGTGAGGTTGTGTATTATTTTTAAAATTGAGCATATTATAAGATATTTATGGAAAGAACTCATGATTTATAAAGAAAAATTTCAAGAAATGACTAATTTGAGTAATTGATGGAATGCGTGTGCAAGTGGGAACCAACTGAAGGTGACCAAATACTTTACACCACTCCCTACACTGGAAAAGGGTCTTCTAATTTGCTTATATACTCGTAAATAGCATGCAAATTGGTGGATAACATTAGAACATTACAAACTTTGATTTTAGCTACATTGAATCATCTAAAATAATAAAACATAAGGCCTATATGGAAACTCAAAAGGAAAATAGATTTTATTCAAATACAATAATCATGCTAGCCACAATTATGGGAAAAATTGGATGTGTGTGTGTGTGTATTCCATAAGAATTTATACAATGAATTAAAAATAGTTGGCTATATGATGATTTTTGTTCTAAATTATTAAATAAATCAAATTATATAGAAATGTGTTATACCTACCATAAATTGGTTTAATAAGTTGTGAAATGCTAGTTAGAGTTGGAGTTCAAAATACAATATAAGAAAAGAAAAAACATATCAAGAATATATGAATCATTCAAGAAGAAAAATCTATAGACATCCAAATTCTCTCGAATGGGAATATAACACCTAATTTCCTTCCCTCATATTTAAGCTTAGAGATTAGATTAGATCAATGATGTTGGATTGGTATTATGTGGCATTGATAGAGACAATTTCTAGATAATTTTTATTTTTTTACAGTCATATTGTTTAAACCCTAGATAAGAAGAATGGAGTAGTAAGTTAGATACTAGGATCTATGAGGATTCCTTTTTTAATGTTGAAAATACAAATTGAATCATTTATTCTCAAAATATCTACATTCGAGCTAATCCTCATAAAGGATCTGAGAAGTGATAATGAACCAAGTTGTGAGGTCATAAAGAAATATTAAATCTAAAATTAGATTTTATTATATCTCAAAGATGTGAAAGATATATTGATCATTAATGTGGCATATCCTAAGTTTATATTGGTATGTTTGACAAAATGGTGGTCGAATTCCATGTGTCTGATGAATTTTCTTGTGATTTCACATGCATCTGATAGACTTAATTTAGATATTCACACTCATTGAATTTCACAAATATGTTATGATTATGATCATGGCATAGTATGAATATTGATCTTTTATGGTTAGATTAGTATATTTTTATGAGATTATTGTAATCATATAGCTAGATAATGACTATGTTTTACTCATATTATTTATGTGATGGGTTTAAGGTTCCATACTTCCTCTTTATTTTTTGATTAGATATTGAGTGTGGATTTCAATTATGTTAGGGTGATTAATATATTCAATATATTTTTTATTTGGTAGAAATAGATTTATCAAGGATTTTTGAACATGGTGGAATTTCATAAGAAAAATTTTGAGATAAAATTATGTGATAAATGTGAAGTGTGTGTAACTATGATGATGAATTAAAATCACGATTATTGTCGATTAGTGATGATTATGTTATATTATTAATTTCTTATATAATATGACATCTTGAAATATGATTATTATTGCTTTGACTATTGTTGGATATATTGGTGCTCAAGTTTCCAAGTGCACAAGTGTTTTCTATGGACAATAGAATTACTTTTTAGGTCCTTTAGAAACCCTTATAGTTTTTTCCTAGTGAAACCTTGAATTTTCTCCATGAGTGGACTAAGGTATTTTTTCTTGAACTTATTGTTTAAAATATGCAAGATGTATATGTTTTATTTATTTTGTGGATTCTAATGTTGGCTTGATCTTTGTTGCAATCCTCTCTATGGAGTTTTGGTTGTGGTATTATGTGTTGGTTAGGAAGGGACTTTTTATTGGGGTTAGGCTCTCCCAAATAGATGAGAGAAAATCAAGTGGAAATTGAGAGAGATGTGAGCCCTTAGGAAAAAAATTATATTCTTAGTGAAGAGATTTTATCTTGAGAACCTTATTATTTTCATGAGAGTATTTATATTGGAGACATTCTGTAGGTTGTGTTTATTAATTAAAAATGGGAGAAGTTTAGAAAAAATTTGTAGAATATTTTTTAAATGGATACTTGGTTGATTTTTTATATTTTTATCCATATTTCTGTATTTGGAGATTCATATCATCTCCCCTTATTTTTATGAATATTTTCAAGAAGTATATATGTTGTTTCAATCCATTAGTTTTTTCGAGTTATAGTTTTATTTCCATATTTTTCTATTGTGAAAACTAATTTTTGAAAGGACCTCCTATTTCAAGGGTGAGCTTGTGAGCAATCCCTATGGTTGAGAGGTGAGAAAAAATCCATTGGCTTGGCTGTAAATTATTATTTTGTATATTCATGGAAGCTTTGAAGGATTTATACCCTATGTTGAAGGAATCCAAGCATGTATTTTAGAAATCCTATATCCTTAACGAAAAATAAATGGGGGGTCTTTGGTAAGCCCTCGTCAAAAAATGTGTTGTACCTTATTTGTGCAATTCAAGCACTCAGATCTATTTAGTTTGGTGTTAATTATTCTCTTGTACAAATATATTACAATAAAATAAAAGAGATATTTTTTGTATTACCATAATGTTTTCAATAAAAGGAAGAAAACAATTATATTCTCATAAAAAAAATGTATTAAATGTATTGTTTCAAGTTCTTATAATTTCGTAGGCTTGATAGCTCTATTACATTCTCTTATTAAACAAGTAGGCAATGCATAAATATACACAAATTTAATTTAATCAATTGTTTCATTGAAATAGATAGATTTTGGAAAATTCTACAATATTCTTGTTATTTTCACTCCTTAATCCTTGTTGTGTTATGCATAGGAGAAAACTAAAAAATAATATAATAAATTTTATTTGGAGATTATATATAAGACTATATGAATTTTTTTTTTTTAATTATATATTATATTTCTACAAACTATCTCTATTTCTAGCAAAGAAAGTTTCGTTTAAAAATTAGATACTTGTATGTGCATGTGCACATGGGTGCACACACACACTAAGAGAGAGAGAGAAAGAGAGATCTATCACATTAAAAAAAATGGTTTTTCTATCTTTTCTTGTAGCATTGCAAGGGATAGATGAATTAAATGTAGGTGGGTTATGGGTGGGAGTCCTACCCTCCATAAACATAGATTATGCTATAATATATGGAAGCTATGGGGATCCTCTCCATGGAGGATCAACCATGTAAGTCATCATCCATTAGCCCCCAATAATATTTAATTTAAAATATCATCCAAAATAAAATATATATTTGGTCTTCACCTCTCTCCCTTGACATGCCACCTTCTCTGTGATATGCAAGAAAAAAATAAAAATAAAAAATATGTTAATGTGAGGCCCACCTTTGATGAACCTATTAATTAGACTATTTTGATTCCAATTCTTTGGCGATACCTAGTGAAACTATTGAGACTATGATATAATTCAAACATTTGACATTATATTTATTTTGATCATTGACCAAATTGCATGCTTAGAATAGTTGATCATGTGTAATCACTTTTAACATGATGACACCTTAAGACACTATTTATGTTATGATTTTTTAGACATTTTATTATACAATTGTTAATGATTGATGATTCAAACTATATGTGTAGGAAAGATCAATTATGATCAATTACTTACATGTTTAATGATGAATTATTAATTTGGATGCATTGAGGAATCATACTATTATGATGACTGAATTGATTTAATTTTAATGAAAATAAGATATGAAAACCTAGGTTTTACCTTGTGAGAAATAGATGGGTATTTTTATGCAATTCGATGAATATGAACATTAGATAATATGTCAAATTGAAAATTGGGAATGATTAAATCATGTAAAAAGTCTTGTCTGAAATTGGTGATGTGAAGGTGTATGTGTAATTTAATTTTGTTGTTTCGGGCATAAGGTTTTATAAAATGTATTGACGTGTGAAATGAGTGAACAAGTTAACTTCCATGGCCAATGGAATTGGAGGTATCCATGAGGAACCAGTGTGATTTCCCATGTCGAACCAGACTATAGTCCATTTGGAGGGACTATAGTCTTGTAAATGTAATGTGTAATTTTGTTATGTGGAATTGTGAGTGTTTGTTTATATAAAAATTTTCTTGAAAAACCTATGTCACACTTTCGAATGTGAGTTAGGATATTAGTTGGCATCCTTGATGGCCAAACTTAGATTCACCTAATTTTGTCTTTTTGAGGAGTTGAAAAGTGACATTTTTAAAATGTTTTCATGGTTTTTAAGGACCTGGGGCAAGTACCTATGGTTTGGGTATTTTTTAGCCCAAAATCTTGAGAGAACCCTTAGGTATGACATTTTTTTTTAAATCTTAAAGAGTGTTGATGAGTTTAAAGTTTTGGGATTGAGATGGAGACTTGTCACATGTCATTCCCACTTCTCCAAACTCATTTATGAGCTTTGGTAAGCCCACAAGGTTCTCACACATGTGTGAGCCACCTTTGTAAGGCTTGTGCGATAGAGGGTACAAGTGCACTCCCCACTCCCCATTCAATGAATTCAAACTTGAACTCCTATTTATCAACCACAAAAGGATGAAGTAGGGACTTTTTTTGGGATCTTTTATTTTGCTTTTGAATTTTGGAGGAGTTGGAGGAAAAATCTTGGAGCTCATCATCAACAACTATTCCTTGAAAAAATCCTCAATAAGGCAAGCTTCAAGCTCTTTTGTTATTTGAAGAATAATGTTGAAATGGATGAGTTAGTTCTTTGAATTCTCTTCCCTTCATTTGTGTTTGTTTTGTTATGTGGGATGGGAGTGTTAGAATTGAGCTCTCACAAGATGAGAGCAATTCCAAGTAAGAGATCAAGAGAGGAGGAACCTTCATTGGGGTTGTCTCACTCCTTGAGAGTGAAATGGGTACATGAGTATCCAAAAATAATATAAATTTTTAGTGTATAAATGACTTGAAAACATTGTGACAAGTGTTCTAAAAGAAGATGGAAATGGAGATTATTATGCTTAAGACCTATAAAATACCCCTTTGTTCATGATGTCCTCTAGTGTCTCCCTATAAGGACGTTGTGAAGGTCCATGTGTGTATTAAAATTCCCTTTGGTTGGGTGTTCTACATGTGTGAGAATTATATCTTGTTTCATGTTTTATGGACTTCTTGTGTGTACCCCACAGTTTCATTAGATACCTCCTAGCTTAGGAGTGGCCTATGAGTAGGTCAATAGTTAGGAGGTGAGAATCCCATGGCCTTGGAGAAATCTTGTATTTTGTGTAGGTGTGGAGGATTTGTGGGAGCTTACAACCTTGAAGAAATCACTCCTCTCCCTTGTGTGAATGTGCTCGAAATGATATTATAATATGAGAATTTCTCTTGGTTGTCATGTGTGGAGAAACTTGCTTGTAGAAAGAAAATGCTTTTGAAAGGAGCTTGTAAACAATTTATGTAGCTAATGAGGCAAGTAGTTTTATAGAAAATATGTTATTCTCTCTTGAAATGGTTGTAAGGGATTGCCAATTAATATTTTAGTGTGAATATATCTTTTACGAAAAGATTTAAAAGGATAAGAAAGCATTGTCAAGATTTAGGATGTTTGCCTTTGTCAAAATTTCTACTTTTCATCAATTGTTGAATGATTAAAAGAATGAGTTTAAATAAAACCGTATGAATATTCATAAACATTAAATGAAATGCTTTCATAAATTTTATCATATTGGTTAAAAGAAACTATAAATGGAAGTAACTAGAGACAGGTTTGATATAGGAATTTTGCCCTATTATCTTCCTTGGAAATAAAATAGGGTGTTGATCGAATATATCCTTACTAAGTAACCTTTTATGTCAATACCATGTGAATTTATATTTTATTTGTTTTTCTTTCTCACAACACAAATCTGAAACGAATGAAATACATGATCATATAAATGTGTACCTATGTGTGTCGCTGGTTAAGGCTTACTTGGAACAATGAATGTGAAATTCCAGTCGGGTATTTGTATTCAACTTGTTGTATATGTATAATATATATTATAAAGTCTTAACAGATTTCTATATGAAATGAGTAGGCACCTGGGCGATTATATAAAACTGATACTGTATTTATTTTTTAGTTTCACGAAAGCTAGTGATTCCAAGCAGCCCAAATAAAAAGTAGGAATAAAAGAAATATATGTTTATATTTATACTCTGCTGGTCATCTGCGAGCTAAGCTAGTTTATAAGGGCAAGAAGACTAAGGTTTCTACCCTGTCAACATGCATTTTTATTTTGATTAATTGGCTGCAAAACTAAGATGAGAAAATGGAGGCGTAATAACAAAATATATAATATATATTACAAACAATGGGGAGAAATAGTGGACGAATAGGACACACAATTCATATTTTTTGAGGATCGTTATTTTAAGATAAGGCATGGAGTGGATCCTCTAAGGAAAATGATCCATTGAACATGTTCTAATAGTTGCTATAACATTTGTTGATCTAATTCTCACTATTTTTTACAATATTGTATCAATAGTTGTGACTTTAAAATTGTTAATGTTGATGATGAGTATTCATAACTTAATGAAATGTATTCCTTAGATCTAAAGCAACAAATCATGTGATGCCACATCAGATACACTAATAAAACATGACTTAATGTACAATTATCGATCTAACTTTTTCTGGGTCTTTTTAGACACCTCAACAAAATGCATGCTGATGTGTCATCATATTTGACAAACATACAACTAATTGTTAAAATATCACTTAAATTATAATTAAGATTAAACAAAAGAATCTTTAGTGGTTGGAAATGTTTGTTTGACTTAGTCTCTTCCAAAAGTTCAATGTTATGGATTAGGGGAGAGGGGCTAGTAGTTGTGCAGGGTCTAATAGTCATGCACTCAATTGTGATTATAATACCTAGTCTTACTGCATATTTATACTATATATTGTAAATAAATCGTCCAAATGTAAATTAAAAAATAACCAAATATTGATCAAAAGATACTTGAACACATGAGAACCTCTTAATGTTATATAAAAAAAACATAAATACATTCATGAAGAAGTGAAATAAGTATTTTTTTGTCTCAAATAAAATATCATAACTATCCACTATAAGTGCCATTTAAAAAAAAAATGTTCATTTAATAAAATAAGACACTCATTTAAACAAGTATTGTTATCATAGTGAAAAAATATTGTTCTTATGTGTACAACTATTGAGGTAGCAATGCACAAGCATTGGAGTATTTTATTTTAATAGTTTGTCCTATCACAAATATAAAAGGTGAGCACAATAAATACCATATATTTTCCCATTAAATGTGAAGGATTTTCAAAAAGTTTTAGTGTTCAACTATTGGACCATTTTTGTTTGATATAAGTTATATTTTAAATAATTGTGCATTGTTTTTATAACAACAAATAGTTTTTTTGTGTTCAACTATTGTTCCATATGTGTTGAACATAAAAGCCAGAGATATCAAAGATTTGTGGTTACCAATAGGTATTTGGTCCATTTAGGTTGCATATTGATTTTATTGTAAATAAGAATATGATATTCTACAAACAACAAATGATATTTTTTGTTCAACTACTGGGTCCCATGATTAATTTTGGTTGAATCTTTAAAAAGTCAAATTTTAGACACTTCTCAATAGTTGTGTTGATGTGGTGAGTTGCATGATGAGCCACACCTCCAAACCTTAGTTATAGATAGAAGGTCAGTCCACATTTCAAACAAAAACGAAGGTTCTATGGCATTCCAATCAATCGCTACATGCTGACAAAATTAACCCGCACAACTACTGACCCCTCTCCTCTAGATTGTTGAAATTTTAGATAAAGTTTAAAAAAAAATCTTTGGTAGTTGAAATAATTATCATCATTTTAAAATGTTCATAAAAATCTTGAAATAAGAGATTGTTTGCTAGTTGAAAAAACAACGAGATCCTACAAAGTAGAAATGTCTATTCACAATCAAAGTGAGATTTGATATTCAAATCCATTCTTGAAAGCTTTGAAAAATGGAGGAACTGTCGATACTTGGCCGGTATTTACATTGGGAGCAATGGGTTCTGATGGGAGTGGCATTGTTTATGACAATGCTTGTACGGAAAATATCATGGGCTGTTGGAGGAAGCAGCAAAAACTAGCATATATCTCTGCCACCGGGTTCTACTGGATGGCCAATCATAGGAAAAACTATTAGTTTCTATAGAGCCATGAGATCCCCTCTTCACCCACGCCAATTCATTGAAGACCATGAGAACAGGTAATGACATTTACATTTTGTACTTTCAAATTTTCTTATCTTAAAATACTTGTTACGATCATTATCTGCCATCCTTTGAAGATCCAACTTTTTTTATTTTTGACTAACTCTCTGCACCATTGTATCAAAAGTATGGACTCCAAAGGATAATGGACACTGGATTTGTAATGCAGGTATGGGCCGATATTCGAATGTAACTTGTTTGGAAGAGAAAATATGGTTGTATCAATGGATCCAGAGTTCAACGGATGTATTTTGCAAAATAAGGGAAGATTGTTTGAAACCAACTATCCAATCTCTTTTAAAAAATCTTGTTGGAAAATATAGCTTGTTGGTTTTCTATGGTGAACTTCAAAGGAAGATGCATGCAACTGTTGCTAATTTGTTGAAATCTAATAAACTTATCTCAGGCTTCATGGATGATATACAAGATGCCCTCATGGCAGGAATGTAGAGGTAGCAACATAACAGTGTCATCCATCTTCAAAAGGAGTGCAATAAGGTATGTTAGATAAAAAAAAAATTGTATTTATTAGTAAGAAAAAGAGAAACATTTGTATTTTTTTATTGAATAACAATTAAAAGATATTGTAAAGTTATTAATACATATATATGTTAGAGTAATAAATTTATCACCAAATTAATTAATTAGGTCATTTTATGTTTTATTACACTTAAACTAAATTTAGGAGTTCTTTTATTTCATTATTTGCTTTAATTAATTAGTTGTTTTTGGCATGATTAAAGTCTCTAATATTAGAACATGTTGTCTCATTCATTCCTATGAGGACACTTGTCATGTTCTAATCTAACCCTAATCTAGGGTTAGCTTTCATCCTTTTCATAAGGATTGATTAATTGTAATTGTATTTCATTCTCTACGACAACATATTCAATGCAGCAGTTGTTCACATAATGCATATTTGATGTTTTATCATATCTCAGTTGTTGAGCAATAATATCTTGCTTATTTCTTCATAGTGTGATAGGTTTATCGTTGCAGGTGATTCTTGGAGTTGTGGGAGTACATACATTTACTCTAACATGGTATTAGAGCCCCAGATCTACAACCACCTTGTTCACTTTTTTTGAAGAAATCAACTCATGCATTAATACATGTGATCTGTGGTCAAATTTTGAGCATTCCATTGAATCCAGAGCTATCAGAACAATCAGGTTTGTCTTTCGTTTCATCGAAAAAGGCCTTTGTTTGTCAAATCTACAAGGGTTTCCAAATCTAGAGTGTGCCTACAATTTTGGAGTGTTTTGAGCCCAAACAAACCTCAGTTGGAGAATGAGCTTATAGGTCTGAATCCTAGAGATTTTAGCAACATCCAAGACTTTTTCACATAACTTAAGTCTCTCATGTTGCAGTTGTCACAATGTGGTACTACTAAGCAGGATTCACAATTGGTTTTTTCCATCCTTTCCAAGTTGGGCCCTGATTATTTAGTATTTGTTTCTACTTTCTATGCTTCATAAGATGCACTTGGCACAAGATTTACCATACCTTCACTTGATGATTTTTCTTCTTCTCTCACTCGAGAGCAAGCAAAATTGGTTCAGATAGGTACTCTGAAGTCTTCCAGTTCACATGATCTAGTTGTCATTCAAATTCCTAAGGAGAAGGCTTCACCTAGCAAAGAAAAGAAACAGAAAAACAAACATGGGCAAGAAAAAGAATCATCTTCACGTGCATCTTCTAAGTACTCACCCTCTTCCAAAGGGGGTCATCTAGGAAGGAGAGACCAACTTGTGCTTATTTTTAGAAGGAGGGACATGATGAGCATCATTGTTATGCTAAGTAGATTGATCATTTGACACATATTCTACAATAGAACCATATACAATTGCCATCTTCTATGTCTCACAGTCCATCACCTTCTTCCGCATCACCATCACCATCACCATCTACACATATAGGTACAACAGGTATTGCTAATCGATCTGATAAGATGAAAGGCCATGCCTTGCATGCATCTGTAGGTCTTCAGTCAGATAGATGGTTGCTTGATTCAGGAGCTTCCCATCATATGGCATCTTCACAGGATATGTTTTCTACATTTGGTGCAAGCACCACACCACACATTTTACTGGGTAACAACACATATGTCAATGTTAGTGGGAAGGGTACAATTGCCATTGATGATGGTATCTTTTAAGAGGTACTATATGTTCCATATTTTTCAACCAACCTCCTCTCCGTCTATCAAATTATTCACAATGGATTAGGGAAGACAGTGGAGTTTACTCCTGACTTAGTTCTCATCAAGGATTTTCACAGTAGGCAGATTGTGGCAATTGGCACTGTTGATCATGCTTCTAGGATTTATGCCTTTTCTCATTTTGCATCTAAGATCCACCATTACCTATACCTGATATTCACTCTCCACCATCAAGAGTGCATATGGAGAAGAAGTTTGGTCACTTGAACTTGTGCGTGCATTCATCCACCACAATTCCTAAGACTCCTTTAGAGCTTCTTTCTCCTCCTCCTGCTTACTCAGAGATCATACCTATTGAGCACAAAACTAGTCATTCATTTTTTGTATTGTCAGATGACTACTTGCCAGATATTGCATAGCTATTTGTTGAGTCACACATTGCAACTATTCATACCAGTCATTGCCCACCATCATCCGTGCCTTCAAAGGTTGCATTTTAGGAGCCTTCATATTTGTTTGGTCTTGGCATCATTTGTATTGGTTTAGATACAGGGATTCAACAGCATCATTTCAGGGCATCCATCTTTAGGCTTCTTGGTCCTTCACTCTACACTGAGGTTTTTCAACATTGTCCTTTGGATTTGTTTCTTCCCAAGGGGAGGAACAATGTTTGCCATTCTTGGATCATCTTCTACATCCTACATCAAGCTCACACCATTGCGACAAGAGTTTCTTCATTGTGGGGGGGCCTTCTAGTCTCCTATTCTTTCTCCTATTCTTTCTCCTATGGAGATTCTTGTATATGTATTGATGAGATAGAAGTTGTCTTTGGGGGGAATCATGCAGGGATAACTTTAAGAAACCCCCCCCCTTGGCAAAGGTGTAAAATCTTGGCAAATATTTCTTTATATTTGAAAAAAATAAAAAAAATCTTGGTGAATATTATGCACAGTATTAAAAAATTTGTAAAATCTTGGTGAATCTTCATGAATAATTGGTAAAAATAATAATCACAGTGGCAATTCCTAGTGAATAATCACTAAAAATATTAATTACAATGGCGAATCTCTCCTTTAAAAATTTGCATAGTTGGTCGATGCAGTTGACCCATATATTTTTTTATTTTTTTTAATATTGAAGTAGGGGCCCAGGGGCAGTAGCCACCAGCGGGGTCAAGGAGGCAACGCCCCCTCGCGGGGTCCGGGGATAATAGAACACACACAAATGAAGTGCTTTTAAAAAATCTCACTTGAAAAGTAAGACTAAATGAAACTTGAAAATTTTACCATTGATTAGCTTTTAAATCGGACGGTTGCAAGTTCATTTCGTGAGCGAATATCGGTGTGAGTGAACATCATTGGTGGGACACTTAGGGATGTCTTGCCGATACAATGATGATGACGTATGTCATGAACTATTGGCAACAGTGAACAGTGGAGATCAAACAGAGCTTTGATCGGATGTCTTTCCGGGAGCTTCGTGCGAATATTGTAGATTCCCTTCATGATTCTCCAGAATTTCACAAGTGTTGTATATGTGCCTTGGTGAACCCCAGGTGGAGTTTGGAAGCCTTATCGACATGAATGAACATCATCGGTGGGACACTTAGGAATGTCCCACCGATACAACGATGATGACGTATGTCATGAACTATTGGAAACAATGAACAGTGGAGATCAAACAGAGCTTTGATCGAACGTCTTTCCAAGAGCTTGGCGTGAATATAGTAGATTCCCTTCTTGATTCTCCAGAATTACACAATATTACTGGCGAATATTATTAATATTTTTAAATTTTTCTGTATAAACTACTGGCGAATCAATGCCAATGACGCATCATTTACATGGTGAATTAATCGAGACAAAATTATTATTTTTGTAAAAACCTAGTGATTCAGTCTCCGTTTTAGCTTGTACTATTTGCCATTTTTGGAGCTCCTAATTTCTATTATTTTCCAATTGGCAAAGATTCGCCACTAAAGTTTTCCTTGGTATCGTGTAACCCACCTTCTATTCTTCTCTCACTCTCATTAGTGCAATACATTCTTTTTTATTTCTCTCTTTTTGGAGGGGAGTTTTATTCACATGAGGTTTTCTCCATTTCTCTTCTTTTACAAGAGATTAGCTTGTTGTACATAGGTACCTCATCAGTCGTTAGGACGGGACCCATTCATGCATCCATTCATGTATTTCTTTATCATAGTTTAGTTTCTCTCTAGTTCATCTTAAGGGGGGGTGTTAGAGTAATAAAGTCATCGCCTAATTAATTAATTAATCATTAATTAATTGGGTCACTTTATGCTTTATTACACTTAAGCTAAACTTAGGAGTGCTTTTATTTCATTATTTTCTTTAATTAATTAGTTGTTTTCTGCATGATTAAAGCCTCTAATATTAGAACATGTCTCATTCATTCCTACGAGGACACTTGTCATGTTCTAATCTAACCCTAATCTAGGGTTATCTTTCATCCTTTTCATAAGGATTGATTCATTGTAATTCTATTTTATTCTCTACGGCAGCATATTCAATGTGACAGTTGTTCACATAATGCAAATTGGTGTTTCCATCATATCTGAGTTGTTGGGCAATCATACCTTGCTTATTTCTTCATAGTGTGATAGGTTTATCATTGCAGGTGATTCATGGAGTTGTGGGAGTACATACATCTACTCTAACATATGTGAGATATATCATTTTTGAGGGGTATATTTTTTCTATTTCCGTATGAATCTTCCTGCATAATAAACGTCAAGATATACCATTTTCAAAACGTATATTTTTATTTTTGTTTTTATTTTATTTTCATGCAAGTGGTGTGAGATGAAATGTGAGATGCAATATTTTATAATTCAAATACATGATGGCTTTATTTGTTTTTTTATTTTTGTTTTTCATAACTATGTCTGAATTTTTAAATGTACCGATTATTAAAATGATTTTTATTGTTTTTTGTTTTTGTGTTGTCATAATAATAATATTATAATTTTTATTCAATAAGATATAAGAAACAATCATAAGATGAGTATAAAATGTATAATTTTAAAATATTCAAATAAAATAAAATAAAAAGATTAGTTCAAAAATTTAAAGAAAATAATAATTTAAAATCTATATGATATTTAATAAATTCTTAAGTTCAATTAAATAAGTATTTTCTTACTACAATAGTAAGATAGTAAGTCATCAATTTCTAGCCTTTGATTTTTATTTATATGAATTGTTGGTTCACAATATTAGATTAGAATTATTATAATTTGTTTCACAATATGACCTTGTCATCCCTTTCTAAGTTTTATTTTTATTTATATAGTTTTATTAATTTATAATTATTTAATATAATATTATATTATAATTCTTAGAATTTGTTTCATATTAATATTATCTTCTTGCATATAGGTTCTTTTGAATGTGATTGGTAAAAAAATATTATATTCTCCTCCCCATGAAGAGATAGAAAACATTTACAATGCCTTCAAGGCACTAGTGGCAGCTATTCTCAAAATTCCAATAAAAATTCCAAGATTTGATTATTCAAAAGCACTTAAGGTACATAGTCTAATTTCATTAATGTTTGATGAATATAAATGAATTTAGATACAATACTCATGTTGGCTCATAAGGAATGTAGGGAAGAAAAATCCTAATAAGAAAGATTGAAGAGTGTATAGAGGAGTGAAGGCTACATCCTCGAGTGATTTGTAATGATCTGCTGACCAAACTTTTAGACGAGTCATTTCCAGATGATGTTATTGCAATTTTTTTATTATTTATAATGATAGTTGGTTATGGGACTTCTTCCAAAGTGATGGCATTTGGAATAAAGTTTCTCAAAAATTATCCACAAGCAAAAATTAATTATAGATTATTTAATGCTAACAATTATTAGATTATTTAATGGAAAAAATAGATGGCGCAAGGTGGTGAAGGGGAGCGAAAAATTACAGAGGTGGAAAGGAGAAGATGGGAAGATATGGAAGAAGATAGTCATCCAGGAAAGAAGGAGGAGGAGAATGGCAAGCTGGAGCAAGTAAGACACATCCCACAGTCAGTGTTTGAAAATGAAACCTGGGTGGATAAATGTCACCCACATTTTCACAAGATGGAAAGCCCTGAAATGCAAGACTACAACTAGAGAAGAGGACTTCAAGGTGGTGGTGAAAGGAGGGTTCCTAGACAAGGATGGAATGCAATAGGGCATCAGAAGAAAGAAGAAAATTGGAGCGTGTGAAACTCAAGGCGTGGGTGGTTCTGCGAAAATGGACGCCACAAAATCTTGTTGGATTCCAATTGGCATTCCAAGGGTAGAGGCACTTGGAAGCACACCAAAAAATTCTGGAAAGTGAAGGGCTCAGGAAACCCTAAGCCAAAGAGAGAAGGAAAAATGAGCCAACAAAACGAAGAAGAATTTGAATTTGGGAGAAGAATGAACCCAAGAGATCAGGAACTGTACAGAAGGAAAGTGAATATGAGGAAATTTCAAAATAATGGGAAAGGAATAAATGTGGGAGAGAGTTTGCGGCCATGGGGAAGCAATCTGTATTCAATGCCTACTGAAGCAATTGAACCAAGAGTGACTAGACTAGTGGACAGAGCTATGTATGCCAAATGGAGTGGCCTAGGATGCCCTAAGAAGGAGATCAAGGCCTAGTGGTGAACCAATTTCAAGGATCGGGTAAGCATCCACCAATTACCAAATTATTTCTTTCTCATAGAATGCATAGATCAATAACTAAAACTGGAAATAGTAGATGGAAAACCCCTATTTTTGAATGGTCATAGTTTCCACTACCTAAATTGGAGATCAAACTTTGATCCCTAGAATTACACAATCAAACAAATCCCTTCTTGGATCAAATTAGTGGATCTACCCTCAGCATTTTGGAATGTGGAGGCCATGGTGAGAGTAGGAGATGCCCTAGGTGTGTGTTTAGGGGTAGATGAGGACTTCATAAATGGAAAAGATGGTGCAAAATCAAGTATCCTAGTAGAGATAGATGAGGGGGTTGGAATCTACAAGCATTTTGAAATTATGACAAAGTATGGAAGTTGGCAACAGGAAATAGAGGTGTGGGAAGGATCTAGGCCTAAAAAGTGTCTCTTTAGAGAATCATTTCAAGAAGGCACCTCAAACAAGGGAAAAGGGACCAGTGAAATCAAGAAGGATCTAGAAGAAGAAGGGGATAGAATATCCCAAGGAGACACAACTCGATCCCCAGAAGACTCAACTCAGAGAGGTTGGACAGAATCTGAGAGGAAGAAGTTGGAAGGAGAAATTCAGAAGAAGAAGACTTAGAGGAGGCTAAAGAGGGAGAGTTTATTGAAGAAAGGATGCTTGAGCAGACCAAATCAAAAATAAGCAAACCAAACATAAAAGAGAAAACCAAAAGGGGTCGAAAAACAAACAAAGCTAAGCTGGTAATTGCAGGTGATGCTATAGGGTAGAGTAAATTGAGAGTCGGGAAGGATGTCCTCCTTCCCAAGTCTGAATGAGGATAATAACATGGAATGTCAAGGGCATTAATTCCCCTGACAAATGGCGCATGGTCAAGCACTAAATTTACCAATCGAAAGCAGACATAGTTCTAATACAAGAGTCTAAATGGAGTGAAGATGAGGGAAAGAAGAGGTTGGGCAACTGGAGATAATGGAAAGGCCAATTCAAGGAGGCTATAGGAGCGTTTAGTGGACTGGGAGTAATATGGAATCCTCTAACAATAGATGAGTAAGTGGAAAATAAGATGAAAATTGGCAGTTGATAAAGTTTAAGGGACTAAGGAGACACAAAATCTTCTTCATCATCAATGTATATGGCCCAATAGCCATTGTGGAAAAAAGACAGGTGTGGAATAAAATTTCAAGTAAACTAGAAAATTAGAAAAGTGAGAGAGAGATAGTAGGAGGAGATTTTAATGCAACCTTGAACAATAAGGAGAAGCAAGGGTGCCTGGGAAGAACAATAGACACTCATGGAGATTTCCAAGAATTTGTAGATGACAATCAGCTAAAGGATCTGCAAACCAAAAATGGGACTTTCACATGGTCAAACAGAAGGAAGGGCTTCACCAACATAGCTAAAATACTGGATAGATTTTTGCTCTAGGGGACTGGGGAGAGGCAGTAGCCACACAGGAAGCCCAAATCCTACCCTACACAGGGTCGTATCATTTCCCTATTTTTCTCTCCTTTGGGCAGGATGACCCCCTGAAGGAAGTCCATTCAAGTTTGAAAATATATGGTTGAGAGATGAACATTTGTTTGAGCTAATAGAAGGGTGGTGGAATTTTTAGGGTTAGAAGGCAGATATCTAATAGTTAAATATAGATTTGATGAATAAAATAGAGAAATAAACACATGGAAAATTATAATAGAAACAAGACAACACAAAGAATTTAATATGGTTCACCCAACCCGGCTACATCCACAAAATCGCAGCCATCTAATGATTTTATTATCTACTGCAAAACATATTACAATCTCACAAATAATTCCATACTACAACTTCCTTCCCAATCGCTTATAACAAGCTTTTTAGAAGCTTCTAGAAATTAGGGTTCTACAAAGTCATTTTTTTTCCTTTTTCAGTGACGAAGCGAAAAAGTAGGAGAAAAACATTTCTCGGGGGCTACTACCCTCGAACCCCCACCTAGGGCCTGGCCCAGCCCCAATCCTCAGTGAGGATACATGAAGAGTGTACAGTATAACATGATCAATCGCCACATACCAACAATCTCCCACTTAGAGACTGATCAGGCTCCACACCAACACAATCTCCCACTTGGAGACTGATCCTGGACAACACCACTACACTTACAACTCCCATTGGAAATAAGCACCTTGGACCTTGCTAATATGTTATACTTTTAACCATGAAGACCAACCAAAGCTGAAGAGGAGCTTATCTTATCCCTTGTCACTACCTTTGTAAATATATCCACTAGATTGACATATGTATGAATCTTTTCCAGCTTTACCTGTTCATCCTCCAATACTGACCGAATGAAATGATATCTCAGTTGTATGTGTTTGGTTTTAGAGTGCAAGGTAGAATTCTTTGCAAGATGTATAGCACTCTGGCTATCTGTAAACAAGTGATTTTTAGCCTGTTATTTTCCCAACTCTTCCATGAAAAGTTGCAGCCATATCATCTTCTTTGTTGCCTTTGTTGCAGCAACATACTCTACCTCTATGGTGGATAAGCAACCACCTTTTGCAATCGATAAATCCAACTCACTGTTGTGCCACCAACTATAAATACATAACTTGTGGCACTTCACCTACTATCTATATCCCCTACCAAATCTGAGTCAACATAGCCTTTTAAATAGGTATTAGAGCCCCCAAAACATAAAAATTTAGTGGATATACCTCTCAAGTACCTGTGAATCTATTTTACCACATTCCAATGCTCAATTCCGGGATCACTCATATACCTGCTAACAAATCCTATGACATGTGCAATATCCGATCTCGTGCATACCATGGCATACATTAAAATTCCTATAGATGAAGCATATGGTACCTTAGACATTTGTTCTTCCTCCTCTTGTGTCTTTGGACACATCCTTAGTCAATTTGACATGATTGGGAAAAGGTGTGCTGACATCTTTTGCATTCTCCATATGAAATCTCTACAACACATTTTCAATATAATTAGCCTGAGATGAAAATATTTTTTTGTTTTTCCTATCTCTTGTAATCTTCATACCAAGGATTTGTTTTGTTGCCTCCAAATCCTTCATAGAAAATAAATTTGTTAACTGTTGTTTTAACTCCTTTATGTGATCCATGTTAGACCCCGCTACAAGTATATCATCAACATATAAACATAAAATAATGTAGCTATCCTCATCTAACCTCTTAAAGTAAACACAATGGTCTGAATTACACCTATTGTAGCCTTGCTCAGCCATAAAACTATGAAATTTAATATACTATTGTCGAGGTGCTTGCTTCAAGCCATATAAACTTTTCTTCAATCTGCACACTAGTTTCTCCTTACCTTTGACCTAAAATCCTTGTGTTTGTTCCATATATATTTCCTCTTCCAAATCACCATGGAGAAAGGTTGTTTTAACATCAATCTATTCTAAATGCAAATCTTTAGCAGCCACAATACTTAAAACAGTACGAATAGAAGTCATTTTAACAACAGGAGAAAATATTTCATCAAAATCAATTCCCTTTTTTTGTACAAATCCCTTTACAACTAATCTAGCTTTAAATTTTTTCTTACCTTCATCCTCCTCTTTCATCCAATAAACCCATGTGTTTGGTAAATCCTTTTTACTTGCAGGCAACTTGCATAATTCCCAAGTCCAATTTTTCAGCAAGGAGTCCATTTTTTCTTCCATTCCATGCTCCCACTAAACCTTGGTATCCACCTGCATAGCTTCATCATAACATTCTGGTTCACTAGTGATGAGGTAAAAATAACCTCATCATAATAATACCAGAAAAGCCTATTCACCTGCACAATCATCATCCTCTGCCAATTAATTAAACTTTAGGAGAAATAATTGCTTATCTTTAAGGGAAATTGTACAAACTTTATTTATTATGATTAATTGAAGTATTTTACCAATACGGATTTAATGGGTTTTTTCAAGTGTGTTGTAGGTTAATAGTTTGACATTATGCAGTAGCACGTGCTCCAGAAAAGTTGAAGATATGTGCTTGAAGACTGCTCCTGGACTATAGGATAATGGACCAGAATTTTAGTCATTGTTAGTTATGTTTTAAAGTTTAAAAGACTTTATGGCTCTACTTGAGCCTCTTTAATACCAATGTAATGAATCTTTAAAGTTTGTTGAGATCTTTTAAAGACTTTTTCAATGGTTGTTCTTGCCATCTGAAATTTAGGATTTAGTTAGAAGTTTTTCTATAAAAATGTAAACTCTAGAAAAAAAAAAAAAAGGGAATTGATTTTGATCCTAATCCACCAGAGGCTTTCCACTATTTACCTGAAGATCGCCCGGTAGAACAACCTATCATAGAGGAAATTATCTTTGAGGAGCAGATTCATCTTAACATCATGGGATATCGTAGGGCTGAACCTAACCGGCATAATGCCAACCATAATGAACCTCAGCCTCCTCAAACGTTTACTTATCCCATTACTTTGGATGCAGATGATGATATTGCGATGAAAAACATTTCCCAAATTTCCTTCCAAATTTCCATGGCTTGTCCTCAGAGGACCTAGACCAATTTATTTTTGAATTCAAGGTCCTTTGTCAAACTTACAACTATAAAAATGATAACCAGAAACAGAATTTGTTTCCTTCTACTTTGAAGGATTTGGCCATGCGTTGGTTTATAGGACTAGGTTCCAGGAGTATTACATCTTGGGGGGAAATGGAGAATGTTTTCTTACAAAAATACTAGAGTTATTATAGGGTGAGTGATCGTAAGGAAGAGTTTCTTAAACTTGGACAAAATGAGGATGAGAGTCTAGAGGACTATCTAGATAGGTTTCTTTTCTTGTCTAAACGATGTGGAGAAGATTCTATTAGTGTTGAGATTCTCAAGACTATATTTATTAAGGGACTCGATGACGACGCTAGAAGAAGTCTTGATCTGATGGGAAAAGGTGACGTGTCTCAATTATCCCTTGAGGAAATATGTGAGTTGTGTCAAAATTTCTCACGTACTCGTGAAGGAATCCGTAAAACTAATCTTTTCAGAGGGTCTAACGAGATAGGTAAGCTTTGCGAAGATATAGCAAATCTCAAAATGGACATACTTGTTCAACTAAACACTACGTTAGATGGCATACAAGAAAAGACACGTAACCTTGAGACCTTTTCAATCTATTATCCTAGGTGTCAAAACAAACATATTCTACGCAAGTGTTCCTTAGACAAGGTTAATGTTTGTCAAATCTACGAGAAAAACCACCCTACCAAGCAGTGTGAGCTTCTTGCTGACCTCAAGAATACTAAGAAAAAAATTTCTCAGGTTGAAGAAGAGATAAATGTGCTAAACCAATGCCAAGGAGGTAACTTTTCTTATGGAAAGAATTCCAACCCTGCATGGAGACCACAAAACAACTAGGCTAGTAATCAATGGACTCCATCCTAGCATCAGCCACTACCTCCACAACCTAATTGGGGATCCCCTGAATGGGAAAATCAAACATGGGGAACTCAATAGTGGCCAAACCAATCACAACAACAATGGTACCCACAACATACTACTCCCCAATGGAATCAGGGATAAAATCAATTTTATACTGGTCCTAGGAGGAATCAACAACAGAATCTATTACTACCACCTCAGAACCCTCCTCAGAACGAGTAGGTAAATCAACCTCAGCTTCCAAAACAACCACTTCCCAATCCTAATAAAAAGCAATAGAATACGCTAGTCTACTCTACTGAACAAGATAATGTTACTAGACTTAATGTAATACATTGTGGAAATGTTCAATTGTGCTCTGGCAAAACACTTCAACCACCAACCATCAAAGAAATTGTGGATGAATATATGCCTAAAATTCCTGAGAAGGATATTCCACCCAATCACACCACTCCCACAAATAATATTGTGCCTTCTTCAGCAGTAGGATTTGTTGACTTACCTCATGAGGAGGAAGGTCAGTCTCTAACTGAACATAGAAAGGATACCTCTCCAAAAGAGAAAACTCAAGCACCATTTCCGGAATGTCTAAAATTAACAACTCCGAAAGATACTCTAAAAATGTCTTTGACTTCTAAAACTACATTGATTCAAGAAATCAAGCAACTTCAAATAGTGGTTCCTTTACTCCAAGCAATAAAGGAAATTCCTGAGTTAAACCAGCTAATCAAACAATTGTGTATTAAAACACCGGGGAGGAAGCCAAAGAAAATAAATATTGTGCATATTAATGGCTATTTGGCTGACTTTTGTCTGGGAAGATTGTCGCTCCAAAATATGATGATCCTAGGAGTCCACTTATAACTGTCACAATTAATGAGGTAGCAATAGCAAATGTATTAGTGGATTTAGGAGCAGCTATTAATGTGATGATTGTGGATGTGATGGAAAAATTAGGTCTTACTGATTTACGTCCCACAACCACAGTCTTACAAATGGAAAATCAGTCTAAAGCCATTTCGAAGGGCATTATTAAAAACATTCTTGTCAAAGTTGATGGATGGGAATATCTAGTTGACTTCCAAGTAATCCAGCCACTTACACCCAAAAATACTTATTCAGTAATTCTCGAAAGACCATGGTTGGCAATTGCTTCCGCTAAGATTGATTGCAGAGAAGGGGGAATGACCATTTCTCATGGTCTAGACAATAAACATTTATTCTTGTACCCTCCTGCTAAACCCACTTAACATAATAAGGTCTGGGTTGATGAACCAGAAGAATCTAATGGTCAAGACAGTTTGGCCTCGTTAGCCATGGTGGTAATTAAACAACAAGGAGAGGAATTAGAAGATGAGTTAGTAGATGACGTTGCACACCTTGTTATAGGCTCGAGTGATGAGGAAATGAAGGATGCTCCAAAAATTTTGGGACAACCAATTGATATAAGTGGGATGGAATAAAGTTACACTATGATGGGAATGCCTTGTCCTTTGGCCAATATGATTCCCAGAATGATTCATTTCTTTGAGGATATTACTAGATTTCAATGAATTATACCTCATATTTGTCCTCTCAACACCTTGTTGCGACCAATACATATTGTTACTTCAGCCCATCCTGGAACGAAATCGATTATGTTGCTTCCAGGAAAAACCTTGAACGTCAATAGTTGGCTGATAGAAATACAAGAGGATAAAGTATTTAATGTGTTGGTAAAGAGGTCTAAAGCTTTTGCTTGGGACTATATAGACATGAGGGGAATTCACCTTTGTTTTTATACATCACATTTATAATGATCCTAATATAAGGCTTGTATGCCAACCATAGAGGAGACTCAATCCTGCATTAAAGGATCTGGTCAAAATTGAAATTGAGAAAACCCTCTAGGTAGGATTCATTTATCCTATCTCTGATAGTAAGTGGGTGTCACCTATGGTTGTTGTGCCAAATAAAAATGGGAAATGGAGAATATGTGTAGATTATAGAGAACTCAACAAAGCCACTCATCAAGATTATTTTCCCCTACCATTTATTGATCAGGTTCTGGACAACTTGGCTGGGAGGAAATATTTCTCCTTTTTAGATGGATTTAGTGGTTACAACCAAATTAAGGTTGCTCCAGAAGATCAATATAAGACAATGTTTACTTGTCCTTGGGGCATATTTGCATACAGAGTTCTTCCCTTTGGACTTTGTAACGCTCCTACGACTTTTCAAAGAGCCATTCTGGCTATATTTGTTGTGCTTGTCAATGACTGTGTAGAAGTCTATATGGATGACTTCACAGTCTATGGGTCAACCTATGATGAAGCCCTTCAAAACCTAGATCGAGTTTTACAATTTTGTGAGGAAAACCGGCTGTCCTTTAGCCACGAAAAGTGTCTAATAATGGTGGAACAAGGAATAGTCTTAGGTCATCATATTTCCTCTAAGGTAATAAAGGTTGATCCCAAGAAAATTGAAGTCATCCAACAATTAACTGCTCCTCAGACACAAACAAATGTTTGAAGTTTTCTTGGGCATGTTGGATACTACAGAAGGTTCATAGAAAGATTTAGTAAAATAGTTGCCCCTATTTTTTTCCTTCTCCAGAAAGATGTGGAGTTCAATTGGACACTTGAGTGTTAGCTATCATTTGAAACAATTAAGGAGAAGCTTGTCTCTACTCCCATATTGCACGGGCCAAATTAGAGTCTTCCCTTCCACATTTATGTCGATGCTTCGGATGACGCAATTGGTGCAGTGTTGGGGCAAGAAGATGGGAATGGGAGAAAATATGCCATATACTTTATTAGTAAAAACTTGAAATCTGCTGAGAGAAATTACACAACAATAGAAAAAGAATTCCTGGTTGTTTTTCATGCCATTAAAAAAATCTGCCATTATATTACAAGATATAAGGTTACAATTTATATAGACCATTCGACTATAAAATATCTAATGAATAAACCTGTAGTTAATGGTTGGATTATGAGGTGGTTATTACTCCTTCAAGAGTTTAATGTAACAATCCTTGATAAGCTAGGGAGATTTAATGTAGTGGCAGACTTCTTGTCTCAAATCAAACAAGAAGATGGTGATTGTGCACCAGTGCAAGATGAGTTTCCAGATGAGAATTTGTTTTCTATTTTTGTGAAGACACCTTGGTTCGCTGACATTGCCAACTATTTAGCCACCTCTGAATTACCCCTGGGGTTTACATCAAAACAAAGGAAGCGACTTATCAGGGAAAGTGCCCCATTTAAATGGATTAATGGTATTTTATTTCATTGTGGACCTAATATGGTCTTGAGAAGATATGTCAGAGCTGATGAGACTTACAACATCCTCAGGGCCGGTCATGATGACCCTTCTGGAGGTCATTACTCTACAAAAATAACTTCCCATCCTGAGGCGCTAGATATTATTGGCCTTCAATGCATAAGGACGTTAAAAAGTATATTCATTGTTGTGATGAATGTCAAAGGGTAGGAAGACCAACAACTTTTGCTGAAATGCCTTTACAGCCACAAGTAATCATTGAACCATTAAAAAAATGGGGTTTAGATTTCATCGACCCCATAGATCCTTCCTCTCAAGGGAAAGTATACATACTAGTTTGCACTGATTACCTGACAAAATGGGTAGACTTCCGAGCCTTACGAGTTGCCAAAGAAGAAAAAGTCATTGAATTCCTCTATAATAAGATCTTCCTTAGATTTGGAGCCCCCCGAACCATCGTTACCGATCAGGGACCCCAATTCATGTCCAAAGTACTCCTAGCATTCACCAACCATTTTCAAGTAAATCACAGGAAGTCATCCTCTTATCACCCTCAAGCAAATGGTCAGGTAGAAGTGACTAATAGAGAGCTAGAGAACATATTAATGAAAATAGTTTCTTCAAGAAGAAAAGATTGGGCCAGGAAATTTCCTGAAGTTGTTTGGGCATACAACACAACATGGAAATCCACAACTAGATTCAGCCCCTATGAGATTGTCTTTGGGAAGAAGCCTCTTTTGCCCATTGAGTTTGAACTCCAAACTCTACTAATAGCTATGGAGTTGGGTCTAGATTTGAAACGAGCCCAAGTAGAATGAGTTCTACAATTAAGCGAGTTGGATGAGCTTCATTTAGACGCTTTCCATCAAACTAAACTGGTTCAACATCAACGAAAAATTTGGCATGAAAAGCACATTAAAGAGAGAGATTTCCATAACGGTGACTGGGCCTTGCTATTCAATTCCAGATACAAAAATCATAAAGGAAAGCTCAGGACTCATTGGCTGGGGCCATATGAAATTTCTGAAGTCTTTTCGAATGACGCGGTTTAGTTGAAAGCCATTGATGGTGATACACGAACTCTCTTAGTCAATGGTCATCGCCTACGTATCTACCATAAGCCTGTCAACAAGGAAGAATTTATAAAATTTGTAGAAATGCAGGGAGAGATCCAATGCATTGACTCTACCAAGGCAGAGTCCATCTAAATAAAAATAAAAATAAAATAAAATAATATCTTGAAAAATTGTAATAAAAAGACGTGTACCAATTTGTTTTTAAAGCATTTGTTTTTAAATCATTTTTCAATAGTTCTCTTTTGGACTTAGCTGATTTTTGTTTCCATTTTGCAGGACTTCTTATATGGAAGAAACAACTTCCACAACACCTTTCCAAGATGCTCTGGAACTTGACAGTGTGAATGCCCGATGCTCTGGAATGTGCACACCAACTCACCATGTCAAAAATTTGTTCTTTCAAAGTGGTTTAATGCTCCTGAAGTTCAAGTTTGTTTGTTACCTCCATTTTTCTTCTTTCTGGCTGCATCATTCTGTTGTTGCTCTAGAACCTTCATTTCGTTGCTTCTTTGGCTACATCTTTCAGGGATGCTTTGGAACCTTCATTTTGCTTCTGCTTCAGCTACATCTTTCGATGATGCTTTGGAACCTTCATTTTGTTGTTGTTTTGGCTGCATCTTTCAATGATGCTCCAAAACCTTCATTATGTTGCCGCTCCGACTGCATCTTTTGGCGATACTCTAGAACTTTTCCACCTTCTTCATTTCGAATGCATGCCTCCTGCGTTCCCTAGAACTTATTCACTAGTTTCGAGTATGTACTCATCTGCGTGCTCCAGAACTTATCCATTTTCATCCTGCCACCTTTTCCATAAATTTGAAACTCCTTGATGCTTTAATTATCACATCTTGGTACACACCCCTTCCTTTTTTTTCTTAATAAAAAAAATTTGTCATAGTAAAAGTCATCATCTTTTCACCATAAATGGATGCCGCCACAATAGCTTGTATTCATTAATGACTCTGTCATTGCAAGCTTCCTCCTCATATCATAATAACCTTATCGTCACCTTAACCAATACCATCGCACCATCCTATCAAATTAGTAAAGGTATGAGATCTTCAAGCAATCATAGAATGCAAGTAAGTACCAATTTTTGCTTTAAGTAAGTAGTTATTTTTGAATAAAACGTAATTAATTGGCACGAATTTCCCCCTCCTAATTTAGTAGCTTGTGCCACTCGACGATCAACTATTAGTATGACAAGCTTTTTGCACGGCTCCATGCAGATTAATATCATTGCACAGTAAGCTCCAAGCAAGACAAATAAATAATCTCAATAGATTATATTTTCAAAAATAGTTGTGTACAAGTTTCTTGTGTTGTTGAATTCTTCAGCAGGGTGACAAATAAGAGAAAAAAATGGGGGGTGCAAAGAAGAAGTCTGAGCCAGCTTCTGAGGAGAAGTTATTGGGGTTAAGTAATATTTCTGTTCTGTTCGAGGAGGCAGGTTGGTTAGACTTCATCAAGAAATTTGAGGGATATAATGAAAGGCTGTTGAACGCATTTGCATAGAACTACTCAAATGGTCAAGTGACACTTCATGGAAAGCACTTCAAGGTAAGTCCAAAAATTATTTCTCACCTCTCTGGGTTAAGTAATTCCAGTATTAAATTATCTGAAACGTCTCAAATTACATACCAAAAATTATCTGAGTTATTTATTAGAGAGGGAGACCCGCATCCTATCTTAGTTATCAGTACTAGAGGGAAAAATAAGGGATTTCAAAGAACCTCTATACTAGAAGTCTGGGGAACTGTAGTGGCTTGGATTATAAAATATTTCACTTGTGAAGGAAAACTCACTATAGTGGTAGGACCTACATTTCGCATGCTGATTCATTTGTGCCATGGAAAGGAAAACCCTGCTCTTAGGGTTAATCTATCAAAAAATTTGTGTGATTCTGTAAATTCTTCTATAGAAAGATACAAGATTGGGCCAGGGCCACTTAAACACCATGGATTAATTCAGTTAATTTGCAAATATCATTTCCGTAAGAAACCTGAAAGTAAGTGGGAGATTTTTTATGGAAAATTGAAAAGTCCTTGGCTAAAAGAAAATCGGAACTAGGGGAAACGTCTAAACAAGTTGCTTCACCTTCTGAAGAAATTTCCCCTGAGGGCTCTCAAGCTCTAGAAGCCCAAATTCCCACAACCCCTAGTGAAGAAGTGTTAGAATCTTTGAATGAAGAATTTGAAACCCCTGATCAACTGGAGGATGTCAAAAATATTTATCCAAATGTCAACATTCCCTTGAGGAAAAGAAAAAGAAAAAAACTTGTCACCTTCTAGAATATTCCTCCCCAAAGGAGAAGCAAACGGTTATCCTCTAAATCCACAAAAACCCCAGTACATATTATAGGAAGTAGTGCAAAGAAAAAGAAGCCCAAGAGACAAACAAAACCCATAGAAACTTATGATCCTACCAATGATATGGAAATGCTTCTAGAAAAAGAAAATTATGTTGAGGAAATTCCTTCCCACTCAGAATATGTAGAAGAATCCCTTGTAGAGGAAATTCAAGAAAAGGAACAAGAAGGTGAAGATAATATCTTAGGTCATTTATCTCCCATTCTAAATAGAGTTGTAGAGACTATTGAAATTGAAAATACTAATGCAGAGATGGAAAAACTCAGAGTAGAAATTGATGATCTGAGAAAACAATTCTACAAAGACAAGGAACAAATTGAATTGCAAAAAGAAGAAGAGCTAACAATACATGTTGCTATGATAAGTAAAAGAGATCAAGAAATTCAGGGTTTAAAACTGCAAGTACAAGAAAAAGATACATTGATTCATGAATTGAAAGAACAAATTTAGAAGTTGACTCAAGAAAATAGGACCTATAATGCTGATATTTCTGACAAAAATAAAGAAATTGAAAAAGAATTTTATGCTTATGTTTTTAGCTTTTGAGGAAGAAAAGAAAACACAGAAAGAAGAATTAAATGTCTCTCTTAGTAAGATTGTGGAGTTAGAACAAGATCTACAAGAAATCGTTGTTAAGCCAATGATGAAATCACAAGAAATCCAGACTGAGCCAATTGTAACTGAATGGTTCCAGGTCTGAATTCCTCCATTATTGATGAAATGGATGGAAAGTTGCTATTTCTTAGGATATTCTAAGATTGAAAACTACAAGTTAAAAAAAGAGTTGGTAGTTCTAAATGAATCATTTCATAAGGCTTATAAATGGAAACGGGATGCATGTCAGCTAGTAGAATATTTGTTATCTTGTAGAAGGCCATCAAGATTATATTTAATGTTTCTAAATGAACAATGGTTAAGATGGAAACTGTTCAAAATTTATAATGATCACCCATATGAGCCTAATGATAAGGAATTTGTTAAAATATTTGTGGAATCAACTCCTAAAGATCAGGATCTGCTTTGTGAATTCTTTATTCATGATCTTTTATTAGAAAATTATACTAATTTCTTCATTAATCTATTTGTTGGAGAAGTACAAATGAGGGCTTTGTTGTCCACTATACGGAATCAGATTCATTGGCAGGAGCGCAGCAGAGAATATGCTCAAGCCGAGAGAACTATGGCACTTCAAATGAGATCTCCTAATAGTAGGCATGCAGATTTTAAGGATACATTTTTAGCTCTGACATTAGATGACAAAATGAAAGGAAGATATGATGGCAGTCTTTGACTCTGCTACAACCATTTCATGGATCATGGACATAAGTTAATTGGAAAAGCTTGGCATGCTTGTGAAGAAATATATACTCCACTGCCAGCTCATCTAAAGAATAGAGAGGTCATCTCTCCTCTTAATATTAGATGGTCTTTTAGAAGGGTAGATGCTTTAGCTAAAATCCTAAAATTCCTCAAGACAAATTGGATAGGGATGAGGTATAGACCTCCTTTGCTGCTCAGTCCACACCCCTGTTTCCACATTAACACATACCAGAATGATAGAGTTTTCAACGAATGGAAAGAGGGAATTTCTTTTCATAGAGGGTCCATCCATGAACATATAACTTTTCATAAAACAACAAAAGATGAGTATGACATTAGTGTCGGGTATGAAGAATGGAACAAAGGACAGGGCTACAACTATGGAGCAGGAGGACCTGCCAGGAACTAGGAAGGGGAGGAAATGATGAGGTAAAAATAACCTCATCATAATAATACCACAAAATCCTATTCATATGTGCGCAATCCTCATCCTCTGCCAATTAATTAAACTTTAGGAGAAATAATTGCTTATCTTTAAGGGAAATTGTACAAACTTTATTTCTTATGATTAATTGAAGTATTTTACCAATACAGATTTAATGGGTTGTTTCAAGTGTTTTGTAGGTTAATATTTTGACATTATGCAGTAGCACGTGCTCCAGAAAATTTGAAGATATGCACTTAAAGACTTCTCCTGAACTATAGGATAATGGACCAGAATTTTAGTCGTTGTTAGTTTTTATTTCAGTTATGTTTTAAAGTTTAAAAGACTTTATGGCTTGACTTGAGCCTCTTTAATACCAATGTAATGAATGTTTAAATTTTTTTGAGATCTGTTAAAGACTTTTTCAATGGTCGTTCCCGCCATCTGAATTTAGGATTTAGTTAGAAGTTTTTCTATAAAAATGTAATCTCCAAAAACAAATAAAAAATAGAAAAAATATAGGAATGTTATGTTGTCAACTTGTCTCCTGAAGTTCTATGATTAAAGATATTATTACGTATCATTTCCTGAGTTATTGATTTATGGAGCTAAATTATTTTTAATGGAAGAGTTCTCGACCTAGTTGTGTATGTGACCTGAGAATGAACGTAGTAACCCGCGAGTTGGCCACTTGAGGGAAGATAGCTTAAATAGATAAGTACTTTCCTTTATGTTGTTTTTGCCTCATGGATAATCAATCTGTAGGAAATCGTTAAGTTTGTTGTTGTCGTGTCTGAAGTTCTGGAGCACTCTTTGTCTTTCATTATCACAAGTTACTTGTTGCAACCGTTGGAATCTTTATTGTTCAAAGAGGATGTTTCATGGTTTGTTTACTAGTTTTTCCACTTTCGTAGTTTATCAGCTATTTAGTTTACTCATTTATGGGCTTTCTAGTTTAGTTATCATGCTTTCTAAGTTAGTTGTCTTATGTTTTCTAGTTTAATATTTCCATTTTTCTTAGAATAAGTTGTTTCTAGTTAAGTAGTTAGATGGCCTTAGATTAACATTAACTTCAGTTGTCTTTAAGAAACCATAAAATCTAAAAGAGTTAATCAAGTTGTCTTCTATTGCAAACTACCTTGGACACTGCCCAGTCGACTTGTTGATGTTTTATATTCTAAAGTAATGGGACCAAACGACAACCTATCAACCAAAATCAGTTAATAAAATGGAATACAAAGAGGGAGAAAATATTTATGGAGGTCTACTTATCCTTGAAGATCATCTAACATTCACTGGAGTTTGTGGTATTTGTTGTTGTTTTTGTTGTTGCAGAGCATGAGGAACCATTGGAACATCGTTGTTTGGAGTATCATATAGCACTGCATAATCATTTTATTTCTTCTCATGTTGCTGCAACTGATCTTTGTACAACACTTTCTCATTGAATATGACATTCTTGCTTCTCACAATTTTTTTGATTTTCAAAATCCCAAAGCCTATAACCAAATTCATCAATGCCATATCCAATAAATATACATTTCTTTGATTTTGCATCAAGCTTGGTTCTATTTTTAGAATCTACATGTGCAAATGCTTCACAATCGAAGGTTTTGAGAAAAGAATAACTCACCTTCTTACATGTCCATGCTTCCTCTGGAATACCACAACCCAAAGGATTAGAGAGACCTCTATTAATTAAATGAATTGTAGTGTTTATAGCCTCTACCCACATGTTTAAAGGCAACCCAACATGCAATCTCATGGCTTGTGCACACTCCATTATTGTTCTATTCATGTGCTCAACCACTCTATTTTCCTATGGAGTCCTTGGAACTGTTTTCTGCCTACGAATACCATTAGAGGAACAATAATCTTCAAACTCTTTGCTGCAATACTCACCACCATTATTGTTGGGAAAGTTTGCCTCAACTTTCTTGTCTTTTCCCTTGAAGACTTAGGCGATTTTTTCATATTTTTGGCCTTTACCGCCATACCGTTGCATGTTCTTTCCTTGGTGGTGTGGTTGTGCAGTTTATCACTTTACCACGGGCCACCTTACTCTATCTGGTGGTTGGACAATGCTAACGCTATACTATAGAGGTCTCTTGGAGGTGTTGTAGTTGTGCGGTGAGCATCTGAGTGGCGAAGGTTTGGCTTACCACCATACCGCGAGGTGCTCCTATTGGTGGCAAGGTAATGTGGTGAATAGAGTTGTGGTGGTGAGTTGGCAAAGGAACCAGTTACCGCCCTACCGCGGCAGCTTATTCTTAAGCTACAGTGGATGCAGTAAAATGTTGATGGTTAGTGGCAGCGGTCTGGTGAAGGTTACCACCCTACCGCGTTCGGTGCTCGGAGTGACCACGGTGGTCGTGGTGTGGCCTGGCAGTTACCGCCATACCGCGGGTGGTGCTTTGGATGACCGCAGTGTCCACGATAAGACCACTGGTGGCCTACCAGAGTGGTTACTGCTCTACCATGGTGAGACCTGGCGGTCTTCACGGTAGCGCGGTATGATCGATGACGGTCTACCGGGTGGTTACTGCCATACCATAGGATGGCCAATCGAGCTCGGCAGTAGCGTGGGATGGCTAAGGGTGAGCTTGGGTGTGTTCACCACCATACTGCAAGGTGACTCGGACATGGGCACGATAGTGCGGTGGAGTGGGTGCGAGCCCAGATGGCTTACTGCCATATCGCGAGGTGAGTCTAATGGGGCAGCGGTAGCGAGGTAGAAGGCAGGGTGAGCTCGGGCAAGCTCATCGTTGTACCACGATTGGGTCATGTGGGCTCAGCGGTAATGCGGTAGGAGCTCAGGTGAGCTCGGAACTCAGTTGATCGAGTTGGACCAGTTTGACCGACTATCAGAAGCGATAGATGAATGATATGGTGACATGTGGCTAGCTCTTTGAGATCTGATTGGCCAGAAGCTTCATTTCCTGATTGCGATTGGGCTGCATAAATGAATGGAGGTTGACGGACATGTTTTCAACAACCTGTTTAATGTTGTGTGGCTCAATGTTTGTTGATTATGTGGTGCACATTATCATGGAATGGTCGAAGCTTGCAGGTGGATAATTTATTATCTTGATGACCGGTGCTGGTGGGGAATGACCAATAATAGAGAGAGGTTTAGAGTGTTTGAGCGGTTCAACCATGAACACTTAAACTCTTAGATCTGGTAAGTTGTGAACCTGTGATGCCAAGAGACTGGATTGGCCGTGAGGCTGGCTATGACAGTCGTTTGTGAGGAGCTGAAGGGAATCTACATAGTATGTCATAAGGACATTGTAATTGTGTGATGATTCTGATTTGTGTTGTCAGTATTCTTTCTCCAGATGAACAAGATGTAATCTCCTGAAGAGCATAGCTCTGGTTTTGTATTGTAACGGTTTTAGTTACTGAATAACACATGTGAGCTGAGTGTTTTGGAGGGTGGGGTTTTTTACCTGAAAGGGTTTTCCCCACGTAAATTTGTGTGTTCATAGTTTTATCTTTCATGGTTGTTTGATTCATGTTCTTGAATCTATGCTTGTGTTGAATTTGTTATTGCTTTGCATTTACTTCTCTCAAAGGATCAATGGGGGATTCATTGTGTTAGTTTTCACTTTATGGTACAGTTGTGTGTGTCTTTGTTGTGATTTTTGAATTGAAATCACTAAGGCATTGTTGTCTTAGATGCCTATCTTGATGACAGACCAAACTCATTATCCCCAATAAGTGGTATTAGAGCTAGTAGCTTGTTGCTCTTGATACCAACAAGTGGTATCAGAGCTGGTTGAAGGAGGTTGAGGCTTGATGATACCAACCAGTGGTATCAAAGTCTTCTCCAGGTTGCTGAAGTTCTGGGTTTTTCTCCTATGTTGATTTCTTAGCCTAGCAAGCTTGAGGAAGTCTGGAGAAATTGATTGGTGATTAATCCTTCGATGAGTGGAAGTTTTTGCTTCTTTGATTCAACACTCATTTTTGAAAGGCACTGGAGTTGACTGGAGTTGATCATATTGTTGCAATATGGTCTGAGGCTCCTGGCTTGCAACAAATGTTCCTGATGCAAAGGGCGTGAGATGTGCTTGTGGTTGTGTTGCAGCAAAGCGTCGTTTCATACTCGGTGTCTGTGTGAGAGGCTCCCTAGCGGTATGGATTTGATTGTGTTGTTGTTCAGCTATGGAAAGTTGTGCGTGTGCTGGGTGTTTTTGACTTAGCACTGAAGGCAATTTCTCTGGTGCTCTGATTGCATGGAGGCTATAAAGTGACCTTGGTGGTCTACAACTTCTGGATAGCCTGACTCTCTCTTTTGCTTGTGCATGACTATGGTTTTTGGAACTGGTCTAAAATGGACATGTTGTTCCATTCTTACCCATGTCTTGCACTCACATGTTTTAGATTCGTGTCTTTGGCTCTGCAGGTTTTCTGTAGATTTTCCTAAAAATTCTATCATGCATTTTCATGTTTCTCTTCATTTTTCTAGTTAACTATGATGGTTGTGTGCAGACTCCTGAGTCATCTAGACGAGCAATGAAGATGGAGATGCATGGGTGTTTTATAAACAATGTGGTTTTGCAGGTTTTACAGGGTCAAGGAAAACTTGTGGGGTGTGGAGTTGTTGTTCAGCTATTTTCTAGACCTTGGCTTTCGGGGTGTGATTGGATGAGATAGTTTGCAGTTCGACATGTTTTGAGGATGTGTGATGTTTTCTCTACATGGGAGTGTTGGTATGTTTTTTTCATTCACCATTCTTGTGGTGTTTCCTTTGTTGGTTTCCTAGATTATGGTGCTTGAGTTGTGGGCGTGACTGGAAAATCCGATCTGTTGTTGATCTGGTGTTTGAGTTTTTTTTTTTTTGTCTACTTTGGTTGTTCTAATTGATGATCTCAGTTTTGCAGTTTCTAGTGTGATGATAGATTTGTAGGTTTTCATTTGGTTACATCCACGAGTTGTGCAATGTTGTGGGTTGTCCTTACCTACATGTTTGTTATGTGACAACTCAAAAGTGGACTGTCTATATCCACGAGGTTGTAACTGTATGGTGCAGATATGTTAGCTGACCTTGTCTATGGTCACTTGTGCATTGGCGTGGTTGTTTTGAGATGAGAGGAGGAATGGCATTTGAGTACCTAAATAGTCAGTGATGAGGATTTGAAGCATGTGAATCACAATGTCATGGAGAGTTGAATACACTTGCTAGTGTAAGCTTTTGATAGTGATGGGGTGGTCGGTCATGGTGCTTGGAGAGCTCGGTGTCACAAGTTCAGTGGGAGATTTAGCAGTGACTGTAGATTCATCACTTGGTGGTGAATGATCTTCTTTGGTGTTGCAAATGCTTCTTGAGGACTCTTAGATCTTGTTGTTGCAGAAGAGTTATTTCATATCTACATGGTCACTATTTGAAGATGTGTAGCATCTTGGATCCATGGAGGACCTTGGTAGTCTTTGGCTGAGATGCTGGTGGTGCTTGACAAGTGATGTTGGTTTAGAGTTTGTTTTCTTTATGTCATGGTATACTCTTGCTTGTGCATTAGAGTTTTGGCATGTTGCTTTTCTCTTGAGACCATGGATTGTTCACTTGAAGCATGGTATCTCCTAAGGGGGATGTGTAGATCATGGTGTCATGATAAGTTCCTGGTTCAGTTGGTTTGGAGCTTTGACAGTGGTCTGAGGTTTCTCTATGTTTTGAGTACTTTGGTCATATGCTGGTGGACTTCATGATAAGTGCAGCAATGCAGTTTGGAGTTAGCATGAAATGACAAGTTGCTAGTGCTCATGGATGCATGGAGAATAAGGTGAGGCTTGGAATTCTTTTGATAATGTTATTGTTACAACTGAAAGTCTGAGAAGCCTGCACCTTGGTTGAATGTGAGTTCAACAGTGACCTTGAAGGAGAATGTTCTTGGGTAAGTCACAGTGACTTGTATATCTTGGAGGACGATGTTTTCTTTTCTCATTGGTCTTCTCGGCAGTGTTCCTGTGAAAGGTATTTTCCCATTATACTTTTCAGGTGTGTTATGCTTTATCTTTCATTGCTATGAATCTTGAGTTGTTTTATGATTATGGAGGATTCATAATGGAAGATGGATAGCATTGGGTATCTCCTTGTGTTTTTTGAGGACTGGTAGGAGATGATATATGGGTGGGTCTGATCTTCTTTGAGATGCTTACACTTTGTTGGATGTTGTTAAGGATTTCCCTTTGGGATGTGAAGAAGATCATTCTTGACACATCTGGCATATACAAGTGTTTGTAGAAGGACATGTTCGATTTGTTGTTTCTCTCTATTGTGGTCTCTTCTTCCTAAATGTTCTTGACTTTAGATGTGGGATGTCTATGTGGATCCATGTTGGTCACTTTTTTGTGATCATGTGTTGTCACTTGGGTGATGACATGAAGGTTCTTGTGTTTCCTTCTTCAGTCAGATATGGAACCTTGGAAGAATGATGGAAGGTGGTTGAGAGAAACATTTCTTGCAGCAGGTGGTTGCAGGGTGTGCAGATTAAAGTGGGTGTTCCTTGGAACTACATGGTTACTCATTTCTATGTGTAGGTATTGGTGGACTTAGCATGCCTAGATCATGTGTGATAGTTCTTAGTTTGCACTCATCTGGATAGTACCTTTGCAGTGGGAGTACCTAGATGTGTTTGGTCTTTTGACTGGTTGGCACATGGTGCTTATTTTTTCATGTTTGGTGAGTTGACAATGTGATGGCATGAGTTCACTGATGTTCATACCTCGGAGGTATGGGTGGTTGGATGATTCAGCATGAGTTGTAGGTGTTGTTTCTCAGCCGAGTGGGTTTGATCAGTTGGTTGAGGGTAGTCAGTTGTGGTTGTTGTTCTAGCTGATGGTTTCTTGTTCTGGAGAATGGTTTGTTGTTTTGTGCTCGTGTTGTGCTTTGTTGTTATTGTTGTTGTGTCTTTTCTGCCTAGAGGATCAGATGTTTACATTCCTAAGACTGGTTCTTTTTCGCCTTGGTGTGTTCCTGTGTTTGGAGTTGTTGCCTGAGATGGTGGACATTTTCGGATGTTGTTGCAGAGGTTTTAGTTGGAGCATGAGAGCATGGTGTTGGTTCGTGTTTGGGTTTTGGAGAAAGCCTGAAAGTCTTCAGCAAGTGGGAGATTGTTGGGACATTTTGCCTCAACTTTCTAGTCTTTTCCCTTGAAGACTTAGGTGATTTCTTCATGTTTTTGGCCTTTACCACCATACTATTGCTTGTTCTTTCCTTGGTGGCACAGTTGTGAGGTTTACCGCAGGCCACCTTACTTTGTTTGGTGGTTGGGCGGTTCTACCGCTATACCGTAGAGGTCTCTTGGAGGTGGCGCGGTTGTGCGGTGAGTAGCTGAGTGGTGGAGGTTTGGCTTACCGCCATACCGCGGGGTGCTCCTATTGGTGGTGAGGTAACATAGTGAACAGAGTTGTGGTGGCGAGCTAGAATAGGAAGCAGTTACCACCCTACCGTGGCGGCTTATTCTTAAGTCGTTGTGGGTGCGGTAAACCATTGATGGTTAGTGGCAACGGTCTAGTGATAGTTACCACCCTACCGCGATCGGTCTAAGTGGCAGGTAAGCAGCCTACGGTCTTTGGCGGTTCTTGTTAAATAATAATTTTATTCACGTGTTCCCTCATCTTGGTTGAGTAAATTGAAGTCGCATTCCTCTAGTTGTAACTAAACTTGGTAGCATTAATAATTATTTATTAATTATTAAGTGTGCACACTAGGGTTTCATTTAGGGTTTCCTTTTAGGGTTTCTTGATCTCCTTCATAAGGATTGATCTCTTTGTAATAGCTGAGATTACGATAATGCATTTTACACTTTGAGGTTTTGCGGGGAACATCTTCCTTGTGGTTTTGCATGTCTTTTGCATAATGGCGAATTATCCATTTGCATCACGAGGTGATCTTGGATTCTAACATGGTATCAGAGCTCCAGACCTGCCGCTGCCTGTTCGTGATCTGAAGATATGGCTTCTCAGTGAGTTTCAAGTGCAAGGGTTTCCACAGGCATCATTTTTTGCAAGATCTGGGGGTAGCCAAATTTTCGGGACACTATGGGCTCAAACGGACGTCACCATCGCGTTCGCAGCGCCCCAAAACCTTAGAAACGCCTGTCAAATCGTCCATTTTCGAGCAGTTGGTTTCTGAGGCAAAATTTTTTTGCCAAGGAAGCCGTACGGCCTCCTCGACACGCATTCCGAGGTCAAAATGGCTCAAAAATCGAAAAAACACACTTTTTGGGGATCTGTGCCTGTGCTGCCAATGAAAATGTTGGGCGCTGCCCGCCCGCCACCCGGCGGCCACCCGGGCGCCACCCACCCGCCACCTTGTAGGCATCCTTGACAACCAGAGCCTTGGGCTTCATTGCATGATTAAGCGGCTCCTGGCGAAGTCATGTGGGGGCAGGAGCTCCAGAGCCCCGTGCTTGAGTCCAAGCCACGGTCATGTATCGATGACGAGCTCTATAAATTTTTGCGAGGGGCGAATTTTTGCTCGGCTGACCAAATGGCCGTCAAATTTATGCCCGTGAACCGCTGACGTCAGCATGACGTCAGCGTCCGTACGGCCTCTCCTTGCCCCTCCTAACCCTAGTTTTTCTCTAAAGAAGCAGTTTTTTTCTTTTTTGCATAACTTGGGCATACGGTATCGAAATTGGGCAAAGGAGATATCGTCGGAAAGCTGGTTCCGAGCACTTTCATTTGGTGTAGTTTATTTTTCAGTATTTTCCTGTTTTACTGAATTTATTGCTGGTTGAAGTCAGATGTACTTTTTATGCTTCCGAGCTCATAACTTTTTGCCACGATCTCCGATTTTCGCTATCTTTGCGGCGTTGGAATGGTATTGAGGAGCTCTATGTTGCTATCCATGCACTTTTTTCTGTATCTATCCCAGGTTTTTCATTATTCCAGATTTGGCCTGATGGGTGTTTTGGAGATTACTTGGATATTTTGACAGTTGGGAGAGTGCTTCTTGCATCTTTGCACTTCATTTTCAGTGATACATCATTTAATAATCGACTGCTGCTTCATAGATTCCAGAGTTGTTCCCGTTTGGAGTTTTCGAGTGTTCCGTGGCATTGGGTCTGTTGTTGCATGATTATGATTCCGATATGGTTTCTTGTAGACAGAAGTATCTTTCCTTGCTTGCCAGATTGCGGTTCCAGTGTTACTCTACAGTGTTCTTCCAGTGCTTCTTTGTAGCATGTCATATCATTGTAGGGGGGTTTTGTCCCACTGGGTTTTCCCCCTCTACCTCTTTCTTGCATTTGTAAATGGGTACCTGATCAGGCCTAGTTGCCGGGACCCATCTTTTCTTGCATGCATCTTATTCTAGTGTTTTAGCTTCTTCCTAAGTTCATCTTAAAGGGGGGTGTTAGAGTAATAATTTATTACGCTTAATTAATTACATCATACTGGTTAATTAATTAAGTCACTTATTCCTCTAGTTGCTTAAGCTAAACTTAGGTGCATTAATAATTATTTATTAATTATTAAGTGTGCACACTAGGGTTTCATTTAGGGTTTCCCTTTTAGGGTTTCTTGATCTCCTTCATAAGGATTGATCTCTTTGTAATAACTGAGATTCTAATAATGCATTTTACACTTTGAGGTTTGCAAAACATCTTCTTGGTTTTGCATGTCTTTTGCATGTGACAGGTATCCATTTGCATGCAGGTGATCTTGGATTCTAACGATTCTTATACCGTAGGCGGTGCTTTGGATGACCGCGATGGCCGCAATAAGACCATTGGCAGTCTGCCAGAGCGGTTACTGCTCTACTATGGTGAGACCTGGCAGTCTCCGTGGTAGCGTGGTATGACCGACGACAGTCTACCGAGCGATTACCGCCATACCGCAGGATGGCCAATCGAGCTCAGCAGTAGCGCGGGATGGCTAAGGGTGAGCTCAGGCGTGCTCACCGCCATACCACGAGGTGACTCGGACATGGGCGTGGTAGTGCGGTGGAGTCAGGGTGCGAGCCTGGATGGCTTACTACCATACTGTGAGGCGAGTCTGATGAGGCAACGGTAGCGAGGTAGAAGATAGGGTGAGCTTGGGCGAGCTCACCATTGTACCGCGGTTGGGTCGTGTGGGCTCGACGGTAACGCGGTAGGAGCTCGAGTGAGCTTGGGACTCGGTTGACCGAGTTGGACTGGTTTGATTGACTATAAGAAGTGATAGATGAATGAGATGGCGACACGTGGCTAGCTCTTTGAGATCTAATTGGCCAGAAGCTTTATTTTCTAATTGCAATTGGGTTGCATTATTGAATGGAGGTTGATGGACATGTTTTCAACAACCTGTTTAATGTTGCACGGCTCGATGCTTACTGATTATGCAGTGCACATTATCAGGGAATGGTCGAAGCTTGTAGGTGGATAATTTATTATCCTGATGACCGTTGTTGGTGGGGAATGAGCAATAATAGAGAGAGGCTGAGAGTGTTCAAGTGGTTCAACCTAAACACTTAGACTCTCGGAAATGGTAAGCTGTGAACCTATGATGCCAAGAGGCTGGGTTGGTCTTGAGGCTAGCTGTGACAGTCATTTGTGAGGAGCTGAAGGGAATCTACATAGTATGTCATAAAGACATTGTAACTATCTGATGATTCTAATTTGTGTTGCTAGTATTCTTTCTCCAGATGAACAATATGTAATCTCCTAAAGAGCATAGCTCTGGTTTTGTATTGTAACCATTTTAGTTACTGAATAACACATGTGAGCTGACTGTTTTGGAGGGTGGGGTTTTTTACTCGAAAGGGTTTTCCCCACGTAAATTTGTGTGTTCATAGTTTTGTCTTTCATGGTTATTTAATTCATGTTCCTGAATCTATGCTTGTGTTGAATTTTTTATTGCTTTGCATTTACTTCTCTCCGAGGATCAATGGGGGATTCGTTGTGCCTGTTTCTGCTTTATGGTACAATTATGTGTGTCTTTGGTGGGATTTTTGAATTGAAATCACTAAGGAACTACTATCTTAGATGCCTATCTTGATGACAGACCGAACTCATTATCCCCAACAATTATCAGATCTGAGACATTTTAACTTTTTACCTGTCTCATTCTCAACAAAGCTTCTCCATTTTTAAAAAGTTTCAAATATATCAGATTTTTGCCTAAGGAAATAAATCCATACCTTCCTAGTTGCATCATCAATGAATGTAACATAATACGAAGAAGCACCAAGAGAAGATACCTAAGGTGGTCCCTATACATTTGTATGCACAAGCTCCAATTTCTCATCTTTCTTTTGTTTCCTGGATCCTTGAGAAAACTAACTCTTTTTTGTTTGCCATAACCACAAATTTCACAAAAATCCATATTAACACATTTTAGACCTGGTAAAACATTCTTTAAATGAGGTACTTTCATACATTTTACACTCATATTCCCAAGTCTATCATGCCATAGTGTTGATTCAGAATCCACAACAACTATTTGATTCTCTACCTACTAAATTGCAGCAATTGTTCCTAAACATTAATTTTTATCTGTAATAGCTAAAGTAGAAGGAACAATATGTCATGTACAAAGATATAAAGTTCCTAATTTCACACCTTTTTTCTACCACTAAGGCACCTTTTGTAACCTTCCAATTTTTATCACTAACTGTAACAACACAACCTTCATCATCTAGTTTCCCTACTGAAATTAAATTTCTTCTTAACTTTGGAATGTGCCTTACCTCATGTAGTAGCCAATGATTCCCATTTTGCAACTTAATCTTGATTCTTCCCTTTCTAACAACCTGATAGAGTTTGTTATCTCCCAAATAAACCAGCCCAAAATCCCCTTAGACATAATCAAGAAAATAACTTCTATGGGGCATAGCATGAAATGAAGCCCTTGAATCTAACACCCAAGAATCATCAGCATTATCAAGGGAAAGAATCAAAGCATCCTCATCAGATTTATTACTTACCACATTTTCCTCTTTATTTCCTTCCTTTTTGTTTCCTTTATTTTTTTTGAGACCATCAATCTTTCTTTAAATGACCAGGCTTACCATAGTACCAAAAATCCTTCTTGTCTCTAGATTGGGACCTCTTGTTCTTTGATTTTCCTTGTGACTTCCCACATCTTCCAGAATTGTTTCATCTCTCCTTTGTTCTTCCCCTTCTTTCTGCATTCAAAACACTACCTGATGTGGATGTTCCACCTGAGTTTTTCCTACGAATTTCCTCGCTTAAAATAACACCAACAACATCATCAAATTTCAATGTATTCGAACCAAAAATAGAATTGCTAATAGCCATTACCAAGCTATTCCATCTTTCAAGCAAAGAACACAGAATCAAAAGAGCCCTAACTTCTTCATCAAAGTTTACATTTATAGAAGTTAATTGAGTGGTAACCGTATTAAATTCGTTTAAATGATCAGCAAATGACCCACCTTCTACCATTTTCATATTAAATAAATGCTTCATAAGAAATACCTTATTCAAAGTGGAAGTCTTTTTCATATAACCTTGTCAAGGTTTCCATCAACTCTAGAGTTGTCTTTGTTGTTGTAATATTAAACGCCATTGATTGTGTCAAGCATAAATGAATACTGCCAAGTGCCTTTCTATCCAAAATATCTCAGTCCTCATCAGACATTGTTGAGGGTTTCTTGGTTTTCCCTTCCAATGGCCTCCATAAATCCTTTTGATATAGGTAGTCCTCCATCTGCATCTTCCATAATTGATAATTCTTCCCATTGAACTTCTCAACCTTCAACTTTCTCTCATTTTCCATTGCTCCCGCTCAACCATGAGACCTTCCTACAGAGGATAACCAAATACAACCTTGCTTTGATACCACTCATTAGGTTTAGAAGACAAATATCTAATAGTTGAATGCAGATTTGATCAATAAAACAGAGAAGTAAACACACAGAAAATTATAGTAGAAACAAGACAAAACAAAGAATTTAACATGGTTCACCCAATCTGAGCTACATCCACAAAATCACAATCATCCAATGATTTTATTATCTAGTGCAAAACATATTACAATCTCACGAGTAATTTCATACTACAACTCCCATCCCAATCGCTTATAACAAGCTTTTTAGAAGCTTCAAGAAATTAGGGTTCTACAAAGTCATTTTTTTTCCTTTTTCGGTACAATATAGCATGATCAGTCGTCACATACCAACAATCTTCCACTTGTAGATTGATCAGGCTCCACACCAACACAAGAATGATATTAAGTTTGGAGAAAAATTAGAGCTATACAAGATAAACAAGAAGTTGGGATACATCAAGAATAAACTCAAAGACTGGAACAAGTCCCATTTCAAGAATATTTTCCAGGAGAAAAAAAGAATAGAGAAAGAGATCAGAGCCCTGAGTGAGCACATAATAGAAAAAAGAATGGATGCAAGCGATTTTGAGAATGAGAAATGTCTGAAAGAAGAACTGGAAAAAATACTGAAGAGGGAAGAAAGCTTTTGGCAACATAAATCAAGAGAAACTTGGTTGAAAGAAGGAGATAGGACGCCAAATAATTTCATAGAATAGCAATCTCCAACTGAAGTAAGAACAAGCTTGCAGAAATCGAGAAGGATAATGGGGAAGTAACGCAATCCATTGAGGAAGTGAACAGGGAGGCGGTCAGATTATTTGTGGATATTCCTAATAGGGAAAGCCACGAGAACAAAGCAACAAGGGAAAGACTGTTGAACTCAATCCCTACAATCATAAAGGAAGAGAAGAATAGGCGGTTGTATCAGAAGGTTTCTATGGAAGAAGTCAAAGAAGCAGTTTTCCAGATGAATATAGACAATGCCCTAGGGCCTGATGGATTCCCAACCAGCTTCTTCCAAAAAAATTGGGACATAATAGGGAGAGATCTATGGGCAGCAATTGAAGAATCAAGGAGAAGAATGACAATGCTGGGGGCAATAAATCATACATTTCTAGCCCTAATCCCCAAGAAAAAAGCCCCTCAAACGATGAGTGATTTTAGACCAATTGCATTATGCAATAAAATGTATAAGGTGGTCACCAAAATAATAGCAAACAGACTCAAGGGAGTTTTGAATGAGGTCACATCAGAAGAACAAAGTGGATTTTCACCAGGAAGGTCGATAGTAGAAGGAATAATCATTGCTCATGAAACCATACACTTAGCCAGGAAGAATAAAGAAGCTTGTATGGTGTTGAAGTTGGACATTCTTAAAGCTTATGACATGGTAGACAAACAATTTCTCTTGGAAGTTCTAGGGAAATTTGGATTTGAAGAGAATTAGATAAATTGGATAAAAAAATTTATCTCAACAGCCAAATTTTTTGTACTAGTGAATGGGTCCGCACATGGATTCTTTCCTTCTGCAAGGGGGCTAAGACAAGGTGGCCCCCTCCCCCCCTTTCTATTCATAATCATGGTAGAGGTACTGGGGAGAGGGATTCAAAAGCTAAGAAGGGAAGGAAAATGGGTGGGTGTTCATGTGGCAAATGGTATGGAACCCACTACACATCAACAATTTGCAGATGACACCATTCTGATGGGAGAGGCTAGCAGAAGAGAAGCAAGGGTGATCAAGAAATTTCTAGAGGATTATTGTAGTGCATCAGTACAAAGCATTAACTAGGGAAAGTTAGAGGTCTTTTTCCTCAGCATTCAACCAAGTCTACAAAAGGACCTAGCCAAAATCTTGAATCTGAAAGTGGCAACACTACCAGGTCATTTCTTGGGGACACCCATGTTTGTAGGGATAAACAAAGATTTCTATTGAGAGAAGTTGGTAAATGTTGCAAGAAAAAATTAGGAACTTGGAAAGGTAGGTGGTTGTCTTCAGCAAGAAGATTATTAATGGTGAAATCAGCATTCAGCCATACCGGTGTACTCAATGTCATAGCTAAAGCTACCTAAAGCAGTGGAAGAATCTTTGACTCAAATCTTTAGGAAATTGTTTTGGAGTGGAACAGGGGAACAAAAAAAATTCTATTTGTTGGCCTGGGACAAGGTGTGTACTCCCAAAGAGGCTGGTGGGGTTGGGATCAAATAGCTAACGCTAATGAATCAAGCCATGGAGGCTAAACTGGTATGGGACCTTCACACAAAAAGTGAGCAAAAGTGCGTCAGAATTATGAGAAGAAAGTATCTAGATTCAAATGAACCATCTGTAATCCTTACCACAATGAACCCACTGAGAGGCTCTGCAATTTGGAACTTCATTTTGGAATGCAGAGAGATTATATCCAATCATGTAACTTGGGAGATTAGAGATGGAAACAATGCATCCTTTTAGAACAATTCATGGTGTGGGAAACCCCCCATCAGCAACTCCCTAGGATTGGAATAAATTAAGGAAGAAATGGCAAGACTATTGGGGAACAAGGTTTCCAACTATGGTAGGATAACTAACAGCCAAGGGACCCCATGTTGGAGTTGGAATGATTTGCAAACCCTCAATGAGCCACAAGCACAGAAAGAGGCATTATCAAAAATTCTCAAAGGCAAACATTTTGTCCCATCCAATGACAAGGACATAATCAAATGGTGTGGGTCCTCCACAGGATCATACAAAGTGAACTTCGGATATAAGATAAAAGAGTTAGCTATGGCAAGACAAGATTAACCATGCAAGTTGATATGGGGGAAAAATGCCTTCCCAAAGAAGGAGTCTTTGCATGGATGGCGATTCAAAAAAGAATACTCACAAAGGATAGATTAGAAACCTTTGGTGTTCAAGGGCTGAGAAGATGTTCATTGTGCAAAGAGAATGAAGAATCTACATATCATCTTCTTTTGATGTGCCCATATGCAAATGATTGTTGGGGCAGGGTCAACGACAAATTAAATCTAAAATTCCCCATGCCAGTAGACCTAGTGTCCTGGTTCAAAATGTGGCCCCAAGGAGGCAACAAATCAATATTCAGTGGAATATGGAAAATTACCCCATCCATTGTAATATGGGAAATCTAGAAGGAACGAAATAGAAGGATCCTCCAAGGGAAGGAGATGAACAAGGATAGGCTTTGGGATAAGATTGAGAGGGCCATAGTAGAACTGGTCAATGAAGATGCCTAGTGTAGAGCACGCAAATAGAAAATGTTCACAAACTACGATGATAACCTAATGAAAAAAGTTGATGGCTTGAAGCCACCACTACTTAGTGGAAACGACATGTCGCAGCCACCAAAGTCAAAGAGAGCAGAAGTAGTATGGAAGGTACCGAAAGAAGGTTGGACCAAAATAAATTTTGATGGAGCTTCCCATGGGAACCCAGGACCAGGCGGAGCTAGATTTATTGCAAGGGATGTCCATGGCAAGACGCTAGTAGAAAAATCTATTCCACTAGAAGTATGCACGAACAATGAAGCAGAGTTCAGAGCAACAACCATTGGATTGCGGTTAGGAATAGAATTAGGTGTGAAGCAGATACACTTGGAAGGGGACTCTCTCATCACAATCAATTCCATCCGTAGAGGTAACACTTTGAATTAGAAATTAAACCACTGATTGCAAAGCATCAAACATCTGGAAAGAAAATAGAGGCCTTTCAAATAAGCTACATATACTGGGAAGGCAATGACAAGACAGATGAGTTGGCAAAAAAGGCGTCAGAAAGTAACATGTAGGCAGAGGGTGGGATAAAGCTAGAATTGGAGAAGGTGGCATCAGAAACTCTGAAACAAGTGGCAGTTGAAGAAGCACTTAATAAAATGAGATTAAGTTTGAAGATCAGGGTGGAAATTGTGAAGGCCATTTTTTTCAAAAAGGTCTGCAAGAAAGTTTTTTAGTGTCTAGAACTCATGTATTCTCAATTTTTGAAGAAATATTGGGTGTTGCCCCTTAGCAGTGATTTAACTAGCAAAAAAAAATTATTAGGTCTAAGCATACATAATGTATTAATTTGGGTCTTAATAAAAAGAGGTTAAATAAATGTAAGTTGTTTTTTTTATTTTAATCAACGTAAGATTATTATTAATAGAAATTATTTGAGTTGCTTTATATAGATGACCTAGCAAAGTGTCCATCTTTAATAGTGACTTTTAAGGGTTGGATTTTTTTAGCTTTAAAAGCAATTTTGACACAATCATTATTTAGGTTTATTTGAGTTAACAAAAAATAAAATAAAATTGGATAGAAGAAACACAATGTGCTAGCTATTTATTTTGTAGAAAATAGACACACAAGTTACACACTAAAGAATTTAATGTACTTAAACTATTCAATGTATACACTTACCAATTCTCCTTACACAAACCATCTTTTAGTAGTCATGAAGAATGTCTCATTGTGAAAGATCAATTATTAATAAGAATGTCATCCCCAAAATGATTTCATAACAAACATGATTCATTTTATTACTATGCAAGTTGAGCATGACTCTTTATTGACGAAAAAAGGAAATAAAAAGGCAACATGGGATGACTATTTAGAAATGAAATTCACTCATTGCTTGAGTACAAAATTTTATCTACTTTATCAAGTTCTTTTCTTTTCACAATATTGGAATGCTTAGCCAAATAATTTGACATCCATGTTTTTGGATTGGTTTGCTTGGTAGGTGATAAAAGAAACTCTTTGATTAGGTAATGTTTCCCCAAGGATTTTTAGAGAAGCAAAACAAGATGTTAAATTTAAAGGTACCATTTAATGAAATTTTAGTTTAAATTTAATACTCATTAAGGTGACCAAGCTGAATAATTTAATTTACTCTATTGTAAACTATTTAAGTCC